>JAOTIX010000141.1:0-12861 GCA_027123715.1 Gaidropsarus macrophthalmus
GAGAGAGTGAGGTATGTGTTAGATTAGTTAAAATATTGAGAGAGAGTGTGTTTGTGTTTCGTGTTGTTTGTGTGTGTGTGTGTGTGTGTGTGTGTGTGTGTGTGTGTGTGTGTGTGTGTGTGTGTGTGTCAAAAGAATTGGAGGAAGCTTGTAAAAGATAAGAAATGATTGCTGAACAGGGGCGGGCACAAAGCAACAGTCAGACCTGTTCTATACATTCTCAACACACACACACACACACACACACACACACACACACACACACACACACAAACAAGCATGTTGATGCGTGTCGGGTGGTATGTGCGTGCATTCCGACTCATGACCACCACCGCTCCCCCGCTTGTCCCCTGCTCGTCGGAGATCGCCGTGACAACCAGCCTTGCGGCCTCAAAAGGCTAAGAGGGTGGCACCGTGATGTCATCGGCAGAAGAGCGGGACCGGCCGCTCAATCCGGAATGTTCTGTTTCAAATCAAACACCCGAAAGGGTTACTCGGGTGACTCACGCCCTTCTCTCTCTCTCTCTCTCTCTCTCTCTCTCTCTCACTCTCTCTAACCAGGACAACCAGGTTTCAAACCAGAACCCCGTGCGACCAAATGACCCTGTGACGGACCCCATCGACCAATCACAGCCCGTCTTATCTGTTGCTGTTGTGTGTGGGGAGGTCAAAAGTCCATGAGGGTCACATCTCAGGGACCCCAGTCTCAACAGGCCTGGTGTCCGGGAAAGAAAAGCGAGAGTTATTTGTGTTGGACCAGAATAGACGTCTGGCCTGTGTTGAAGGAGGAAGGAAGAAGGAAGAGGAAGTGCTCAGCCTCCACGGTTTACCCAGATGAAGTGAGGACACCCAGGCCCACCGTCGGGTCCTACCTCGGTTAGCAGTCAGCTGCCCGCGCTCCGCCTGCTCCAAAAGACGCACCTCCCATCTAATATCCATCGCTGTGTCCGACAGAAACCTCTGCTAAAGGATTCAATGGCGGCGCGGACCTCCGTGTCTCCGTGTGCCCCCCACCCCCAACCTGTGACCTTGGGACCTGAACCCACCAACAGGTCCGCTGGCTAGCGGCCAGCTGGCCTGAGTGCGACTTCCAGAGCCTCGCCACTGAGCAAGGCACGCAGGGGATGAACCCACCCACTGCTGATTTGGGAAATAAACTACAAACTCAAAGGAGAAGGAGAAAGAAGAATCAGAAAGCCGTTTGGTTGTTCTTTCTGTACGGTGACGGCTCTCCTGTGCAGCGTCAAGTCCTGTCAAAACATCCCCCAGCCCGAAACCGTGTGTGAAAGTGAGTGAGTGAGAGAGTGAGTCAGTGTGTGTGGAATGACTTCCTTTCGCTGGAAATAGGAGATTATTTGATGCAAATGCGTGCAGACTGACAAGCAGTACCGTATTGCTGACCAGACGCAGACTAACACACACACACACACACACACACACACACACACACACTCTGCAGTTGATCCACAAACACAGCTTAGAAACCCCTCCAGAGAAGTCAGTTGCTGGCAGCCCTAAATCTGGGTCATCTCAACCTCAAATGTCTTCTCTAACTCCTCCAGTCATCCGTTTAATCTTAACCATCTCCCGTGTCTGTTTCGGATGCTGTGCAAACCGCTGAGCGGCGAGGGGACACACGCGCGGTGCCACTGCCAGGCTGCTCATCCGCACGGCGCCGCCCAGCGGGCCCGGCAGAATCACGGCGTCTCTACTGGTTTCTGAGATTCACGGGGCGATTTCTGACTTAAGAAGACCCCCTGAAGGGTAAGACCCAGGCGGCTGAACCAGACTAGGAACAACCAGGAACACCGCCTAGGAGCACAGGGGTGACAGGTCTGTCTGGTCTGACCATCCACCCCACCCCCCAACCAACACACACGCTCCACTCAACATCCACACCCCCCGGTCAGCTCTAATTAGGTCACCCTCATTACATGGGTGGAGGGCATGAGGGTGCGTTCATGCCCTGCCACGCGGCGCCCCGATCTACATATAAAGCGGTTGAGACGCGTGATCAAGTGACAGCGTCTTTTCCTTTTGATGTGCTTTGGGGAATATTTGTTTGTGAGTGTTTTTTCCTCTCGTTGGTGTCTTTCACAGAAGGCGCAGGGCGCAATGCACGTGTTTGTGATGTATTGTTCTCCTCAGACAGGAGTAGAACATCTGGGTTCACGCAGATCCGGAACACGCACGTCCGCCGCTCATCGATCAGCTGTGAACCGCTATCCCGTCTGCCGGTGGTGGCAGTCCGTTGTCATGGAGATGTTATTGTAATAGCAGGGAGGACCGGGCTTCCGTTGAACCGTTTGTCAAACGGCCCGTTTTGGGATGGAATCCAAAATAGGTCAAGTTATTTGCTTCTGGGTTCTCTTCGGTCTCTTGGTCTGAAGGCCCTGTCCTGGGTACCCTCACCCCTACGCTGGAGAACACGTGACGTCCCAGAGTCTCTGCTCGGCTGCAAACACCACGCGCACTCTGAAAGACCTGCACCTCTGAAAGACCTGCACCTCAGCAAGATAAGAGTTGCGGCGATATGCAGATTCTGCGCATTACCACACCCCGGAGCGTTTGATTATTATGCTTTACTGTTCTGATTTATGCCCACTGATGTTGCAGATCAAGTATAAACAGGGGGGCCTTTCCTTTCATGCCCCCCTCGGCTTGGTGGAGGCCCATTACTGCTGTTTCATTTAGATATCCGAACCCCCCCCACCCGAGACACCACCTTTCATCTACCCACGCCGAATACCTCCCACCTCCACAACACACCTCTCCCTTCAGCCTCTCACATGGAGCATGGATGAACGGATGCACGATGGATGGGTGGATGGATGAACAGATCTATGATGGCTGGATGAACGTATATGATGGATGGATGAACGTATATATGATGTATGGGTGAATGTATATATGATGGCTGGATTGATAAACGGATCTATGATGGATGGATGGATGAATAGAGTGAATGTTTGCACACGTTATGCTGTGAGGGTTGGTGTGATCATTGAATCGATGTCGATGTGATGGAGATCCAGGACGGAGAGGACAGAGAGGACACATCCCGAGGGCCACTCCAGTTCAAATGCTGTCCAAATGGTGTCCAAATTATTGTCGCAATGAAAGGAAAATGATTGAAGTGCAAATTTGAATATAGCAATCTCCGGGAAATAAATGTCAGACACGGCAAAATTAATGACATTTGAGCTTAGCAACCTTGTTGGTGTTCTCACGCTTAATAAGATATCATCTCACGGACGATTCAGAGTGGGAAACGGCACAACCAGCACTGCACTTATTTCCTCCAGATCTCCAGCGATAACGGTGGTCCCCGTCACACATCAACATCCAACACACACACACACACCACAAAACCGCTTCCTTCATAAATAATTAAAGATTTAATCTGTGATATTTCCAAAGGTCACAAGCACAACAAAGATGGAGAATTGCCACTCCTTCCTCCAAATCACTCCCCCACCCTGGTTTGTGTTTTCACCCGAAAGCACCATTTCTATTGGCTGCTGGGGTAAGTGTGAGCGGGGGATGGGGATAAGGTAGAGGTGAGCAGGGGGCTAGCGAGAGGTCGTGGGTCAGAGCGAATTCATCTTTTATTCTTTTTTCTGAGAATGAACGCCACAGATGATGTATTTCTGTGTGTGTGTGTGAGTACGAACATGTCGTGGACATGTGTGTGTGTGTGGGGGTATGTGTCGAGAGCCGGGTGTGCGGGGCAGAGGTCAGGGGTCAAATGGAGAAGCTGACCCTGGGTAGGCTGTATCCTGATAGCGACCAGGCGTGGGTGTGTTTGCGTCTGCTGGCCTCACGTCGCTAAGACACTAAGCCCTGATTGGATGACCCATGGTCACCTTCATTCAACCGTCACGCTTTTCTATACAATTCTGAGGAATCCCGTTATGGCATGAGAACTTATCCCTAAGATTGACCTGGGATCATTGTAAGTGGTTGGTAAAAGTTGTACAGGTTTGAGAAAACGACGGCCATGTTGGTTCAATAGGAGCAAGCAGGAGGGTCAAAACCCTCGATACGCGTTAGCAACACTTAGTCCAAGTTATCTGAGACATTTTCACAAACACTTTGTGAGAGCTAAACGGATTGGCTTTCTACTTTAAAAAAGCGATTAAGGCTAACCATTAAACTCTCCTTTGCTTATAAGACATTAACGAAAAGAGACATAAGCAGCTGTTCAAATGAACTAAAGTCGATCTCACACCTAGTCCTCTTGGATTCTGTTGGCCTTGAATCAATCCCACATCAATCATGCATTGGGGTCTTCTGTTTACTTTAAACTAAATGAGCAACAGCAAATGTGGTCTTAAGCAAGTCAACGGAAACCCAACCACAGGCAACTAGCCCTGTCAAGACATGAGTCATCCGCCATGCTAATTCAACGGCTAATGCTACGCTAATGTTGTTTCTCCTGTCTCATCCGCTCCCTGCATAGGCGGGAGCAGTGAATGAGTGGAGTCCCATTAAGGATCCCACTAAGCAGACCCTGATGGATCATTATTCAGTCCAGCTGCAACATCTCTCTGAAAACATTGTGGTTGACAGAAATCTGAGTATGTTTAGAAAAAGCAGCGATCTGATTGTTATTGTAACATTTTCATACATACATTAAAATGTTTATTGGTTATTTTTCCCCTGGTAACCATGATTGATCAAAGTGGGGGAATTCCCGAGATGAAGTGAAAGTGTTTTGTTCTGACCTTTGGAGAATTGGTAATAAAGCAAGCTAAATAGTGGGATACTAATTCTTGATCAACGAAGCCACACTCACACACAAATCGCTTGATCACTCGGTCATAACAAACGATGATAATCTACATTAACGGTGCAATCATAACGTTGACTGATGTAGTATGATGGATTCAAGCTGTTTAAAACCGGAGAGTAGCCATGGCTTTCATAACAAATCATTCAAGGTAGTGCTTCAATCAATAAGGTGACAACACGGCTAAATATCTAATGAGCTAAATGCCAACATGAATATTCATTATTTATAGCGGATATTGTCAGCTAGAATATCAACTAGGTTTGGCGCAACATAAACGTTCCTCCTTCGGTCCAAAATGGCGACAGCCCAACCCAGACATTGTTGAATTAAGGAATCAATGGAGCGCTGTCTCTCGTCATTGTACTCCTTTAATTGGCCGATGGCTGGGCTAGCTCAATATGGAGATGTTCTGGCTAAATGCAGCCTATTGTTGGAAGGAGAAAGGCTGACTCGACTACCTGTCCCAGTCCCAGACACACTCGCCGGGCTGCGGACGCTATCTTGCCGTGTCACCCAGCCGTACATATTTAAGACCTGATTGAAGTGAGAGTCTGTCCACTCCTCTGTGCTATTCGCTGTCACTCATGGGCTCTCTCTCTCTTTGCCTGTCTGTCTCTCTCTTTCTCTCTCTCTAACTTTTTCTCTCTGCAACTTTCTCCTTCCTTTTGACTCTCCACCTCTCACTCTTCTCCAGTCTTTGTCTCTTTTCCACTCTTTTTCTCTCCCCACCTGTCTCTCTCTTTCCATCTCTCTCTCTCTCTCTCTCTCTCTCTCTCTCTCTCTCTCTCTCTCTCTCTCTCTCTCTCACATGGACAAACATACACACACACACACACACACAAACAGTGTGGTTTTAGCTGTCACTCATGGTCTTTCTCTCGCTTTCACTCTTTCTATATCTCTCTCGCCACCTTTCTCTCTCGCTCTCTCCGATTTTTTCTTTCTCCCACTTTTTCTCCTGCACACACTCACCCACAAGCGGGCACACCCAAACCAACACCCAAACGCGCACGCGCACACACACACACACACACACACACACACACACACACACACACACGCACAGAGAGTGAATTATCCTCTTGACTTTCCTGTTCGAGCTGTGCCAGTGGCAGGCGCACCGTAAGACAGTAAGTCAGGTGTTTATATTCAGGACAGCAGGAAGTGCTCTCCAAACAGTGTACTTCATAAGCTGGAGACGCAGCGCTCTCTGTCCACACACTGGAGGAGACAAAAGGTCAGGGGATTTATGTTTGTGTTGTGCTAATGTGTTCTCGAACACACCTCTTCTGTTCTTAAGCCCCTACACTTCTGGTCCCCAGTGTCCATTCTCCTGGCCCTGTCATTAAGAAATCCTGTCGTCTTGCATTTATTTTTCATGCAATCTTTCACAAAATATCAACCGCTCTCCCCAAAGCACGTGTTGCTGCTTGCGATGTAGTATTATCATTTTTAGGAAGCAGTCGTTCTGACGAGAGCCACCTGAACGTGGAACACCTGCAAGGCCGGAGCAAACGATAGCTTTCTGTGGAAGTGCATTTGTGTGTGGCGTTTGTGTGTGTGTGTGTTTCAAGATTCAAGATTCAAGATTCTTTATTTGTCGCGTGCATACAAGTATACAGTGAAATGTAAAAGTGACAGTGCCACAGAGGAGTGCTGGATGTTATAACTGGACTATATAAGAGAAAAGTATTGTTCTCAATAAATGTTAATTGGTCATTGGTAGTCCCTCCATAGTGAGTGTATGTGTGGGTGCTTGTGTCTATGTGTGTACATACGTGTGTGTATATCATGTGTGTGCATGTGTGTGTGTGTGTGTGTGTGTGTGTGTGTATGTGTGTGTGTGTGTGTGTGTGTGTGTGTGTGTGAGTGTACATGCACGTGTGTGTATGCATGCATGCATCGTTGCAATCAGTAGCCTGTGAGCCCGAGGCGCTGGGCTTTGTGAGCACGTGTACCTGTGGTCTGCGGTCTACATGGTTTAATTCAGTAGTGCAGGGTTCACAGCATCACTGGAACATATATGTCAGTGTGTGCACGCTGCCTGGCTGGCTAGAAACTGCCACCGTGACCATTACTCATTCATGAACCGCAGAGCAGCGGCAGAAAGGTCAGCCTAGAGCAATGGCTGTGGTCACGTGTAACTAGCTAACTACTTAACTACTTAAACTGCTTAACTGGGTAACCATGAAGGAGCTTGGGATTTCACCCGCGGTCTCGTCGAGTTTGTTTACGAATCATACTCTGTGCTTCTGAATAGCACATCAGGGCTGAATTAAAAAAAGTTATCCGTACAATTTCAGCAATATAGAAATATTCAAATATTCATTTTCTCACATTATTTATGGATGGCTTCGGTGCCTGGACAGTGAAGCGAGACAAAAACGTGAGTTGAAACTAAGTTGAATGAAGCGTAGGTCTGCAGGTCAGGAGTGAACCAGAGTCCAGGCAGGTTTAAACGCTAGCATTGTTATCATACATAATGCATACATGTTAGCATTAATCCAGGTTCAACCACCATGCGCACCAACAGAGCTATCCTTGGTTCTGACTACGGAGGAAGTCCTTCTCTACCTTTTTGCAGCAGTGCCGGCAAATAAATGCTATGCTTAAATGGGAATGCACTTTATGGGGTGTCAGTGGTGCATTAACCTCGGCATCTTCACTTGGACCGTCGCTGGTTGTTTAAAGCGCACACAGACACTGGGAAAGCGAGGCCATTAGAGAGTGATCACAGGGGATCGTACTCAATGAACTGGGAAGAGCAAGTGGAAGCACCAGCAAAGCAAATCACATTACGCCTCAATTAACACGTGGGGGGGGCCATAGTCCACTCCATCTTCTCCGCATTACACCACCTTCTCCACCCCCCTCTCTTTTTCTTACTCCTTCACCCAATCGACCAGACGCTATCACCTCTACTATCACTACAGCCACTACCACCACAACACCATCACCACCAAGGCCATCACCATCATAGCCATCACCTCCAACCATCACCACCCTCAGCACTACCAACGAGCGTCTCGTTCTCTCTCCCTCTCACTTCGGACCAATGCTCCATCTGTCCATCGCTGCATCAGTGACCTCACTGGCAGCATCAGCGTCCATGGCTGCGACAATCCGACAGGACACACACACACCAAAACACGCACACACACTCCAACCAACACATCCACCCACAAATTGGATTGGGGGGGGGGGGGGTTCGCCACGGAGACCGCCAGCGGCGCCGGGTAATGGCGGGTCGCACTCATCTCACTTAGTTAATTATGTAGGGCTACTCAGCGCCGCCGACGGGGGCTGGTGAGGATGCGCAGCGTGCGGTGGGGCGGGGGCACTGAGAAGAAGGAACTAAAGACCCCGCCGGCCGCCCGGCTCCACTCAGCCCGGAGCCAATTACCCACCTGCTGCATGAACACTAGCACCACCGCCGCCCATTGTGCTAATGCGGCGCCGCTAACAGCTCCGCGCCGCGGTTAGTGGGGCTGTAGAAACGAGGCCTCGTCGTTGGTTGTTTTGGTGTTTTTTTTCCTGACGAAGGGGCCCCGATTGGACGGCGTGATGGGCTCCGATTTGTTCGCTTCGTTAGCTACGCCGCCCGGGGATCGTTAGCCCTCGCAGCGCGGGAGCCATCACAGGCCGTCTGCCGTAACGCAGCCATAAAACATGTTCAGAGGGGGCGCGGGGTTTGTCGCACGCGGCCATTAAAATATTGTTTATGTAATAATACATTTAAAGAATGTTTCCCTGTGTGCCAAACCTTTTTTTTAGTACAGGCAATGTTCTTCTGTCGCTATTAAACCGACAAAACGGTTTCGATTACCTGATCAGTTTGTGAAGTAGCCACCATGAATCTCCTCCTATGACGAGCAGAGGGAGGGGTACAGAGAAGGTATACCGTTGGAAAGAAGATATATACTCAAACAAAACAGACGCATGTCGTACGCGGACATTATATGCTTCGTTATCGCTGTCTCTATCTGTTCCTCACTCCTTGTACGTGGCTGATTCCCCTGATTCCAGCTCCCCTCCCGCCCACAACTCCACAACCCCACCACCTCGATTTGAATTTTCCAGGAACATTCTGGAAAAAGACTGGATCTCGTTTCCGTACAGTTTATTTCCCCCGAGGAGGACTATGGATTCTGTGAGCGGAATACATATCAAGGTCGGCGGTGTTCTCAGGCAGCGCCGGAAGGACTAGGCCGGTATTCCATTACGACCGTCACGAGAGCCATCATTATGTCTGCCTGCCCGTCTGTTTGTCTGAGTCCGTCCGTCCTCTGGGGACACGCACTCAATTTTGTCTAACAAATGAAACCTGCGGTAGCATTACATTATGTGAAGCGCGGGGAGTGGGAACTTGTTTTTCGCAGACGGCAAATCACAGTGTGTTGCTTATGAAAGAGCCTTCACCGGGAGTGAGATGTGGACATGTGGACACCTTAATAAGCAGGAGGAGCCGTCCTGCTCATTAGTGCTCGGAGGTAGGGCTGCGGATCTCCGGATTATCGGAGGAAGGAACGCTTGCCTGGGCGGTGGAACACCATATCCATGACTGCTCTCTCCTACTCAGACCCCGGAAGATGGTAGGGCCAAGCCTTCCTTGAGGAATTGAGATTGCATCGGTGAGGAAGCAGTGACTAATGACGCTGTCCTGTCCTCAGGCTCCCTGTTTGACTTTTGCCTCCATACGTATTAGTGGAGATGAAGATGAAGATGATGACAGGCAGGGACTTTCACATCTCACCCTAATTAGCGCTGGCCCTGTCCCCTCTCAGCATTCAGTGGCGGGAGCGAGGGGAGGCTCCGACACATGCCCGTTGCTTACACCACCCCCTCGCACCCCGGGGGCCCCCTGTCTGCAGACTGTAAGGGCCTGCTGGGGCCCCGTCACCCGGGCCAGACGTCATTACTCTTCATGCTGCCGGGCCCCTCTCTGCTCCTCCCTGTGCCGCCTGAGACCCGCAAGAGCAATCCATCATTCGGCTGTCTCCAGGGGACGGTAATGTGTGCACACGGGCGACTTAGGGAAATATTACAGCAGGTCTTATCGCAGTAGCAAGGCTTTACACCATTTAAAACAGGGGACATGTTTTCGGAGCCCGCGGTATTCTCAGCATGCCACCTCGAGATCTGCGCCCAGCTCGCTGCCTGTACGTGGTACGTGGGTGACTGCGGCCTATGGGAGTAACTTTTGGTACAAGGAGACGTAGAACATATTCAGGGATGTTGTGCACTCCCCTTTATGCCTAGAAAGTCCAATATCGTAATGAGACTGAAAAATGTAAATGGAATGCCAAAGGAAAGAAAATGCTAACGTATCAATGAGTTGGATATGCATTTGTTTTATCGATCGAGAGCGTGAACCATTAACTTCCTGCTTGCTCTGGGAGTTTCCTGTATTGATCCCCCGTTGCACTCTGGGACAACTTCCAAAGGAGAGGGGTGGAGGGTGGGACGCGTGGGAGGGGACATTCAGGCAAGCGCTGGCCTCAAGCTTTGCAACGACAATGACGACAAGGGATCGGATCAGACCTTCAAGAGCAAACAACGGGCATCAATCTACCGGTCTGGCCTGCACACCGCCCGCAATAAGAGTACAGAGCATTGTACACCACCCACAATGAGAGTACAGAGTATTGTACACCACCCATAATGAGAGCACCGAGTATTGTACACCACCCATAATGAGAGCACCGAGTATTGTGCACCACCCATACAGTAAAACACACTGGAAGGCTTATTAAGTCATCTCCTTAAGCCAAATAACCTGCTGCTGTGGAGCAAAATAAATGAAGGTAATCTTTATTTATGATTTTAATTCGGTGAATGTAATTCACACGTTTGTGTCTCCGCAGAGGGCCGTAAAGGAGGGGAACCGCGGCCGGCCCTAATGTGGATTGATGCACACATAAAAAGGGGCTGGCTGGCGGTTGACTAAGCAGGCTTGAAATAAAATGGCTCTTTCGGCGATCCGTCTCTCTCTTCCGCGCACTCCCTCTTTTCATTCTCGCCTTCCGCGCTAATGCATATTTGATTACACGTCAGGCCGGCCCACAAGCACGGCCGCTTCAGTTCCCGGTTCGGAGCGGAGCGCCGGCTGGTTTTCTGCATGCTAAGTAGATTTAAATAAACAGCACGATGACTGTATTATGGGATGCTCGTTTGAAGGCGTAACGGATGTGCATAACATGTACAATGTGGATAATCACAGGACGCTAGAGGGACATTCTTGGAACAGTGCAAATGGCTATAGAGTCCATCCATCAGGAAAGTAAAAGCATTCTTTTGATCCTCAATCAGTTGTGCTTTCTTCAGGCCGAAACCACTATAGTTCATCGTAGAAAATACATCAACGAAACAACACAACATAATATCCTTCAGAGCACAATCAATCTGATGACATGTTCAGGGAACTTCCTCTGTCACGTTCAAAGTCAAATACAAAAGGAGGGTGATCACAGCCGTCCCTCCCCCGACTCCTCCTCCTCCTCCTCAACGAGACCCTGAGCGACACTTGATGTGATTCACAATAGGTTTCTGATGGAGCAGGTCGAACTCATTCACATCTGGTCAATCTGGTCTGATGAAGCCCTCCTTATTTCATTGTGTCTTCCGAATCGATTATTGATATGCCCTAGCGCATCATTTTGTGTTGATTTTTTTGGGTGCTTTGAGCTGGATAGTGTGAACAGTATTCAGTGTTTCTGCTGCAGTAGCACAGGTGAACCAGTTTAGTGTGGACACTCTGTTCTGTCAGGTCTCCTGATGGGTATGTCTCTTCCCTCAGACCCACACAGCGTTGTGGCTGTTTGTCAACGCAGAGAGCCAGCATTGAATTCTGGGGGATATCGGAAGACGTGGGCGACCAAAACCTCCTCTTCCCGTAATCGGAATAAAATAAAAAAAATGTCTGTCACGCTGGGGAGCCCAGACCGCCGGTCTGCGCGTCGTCGTCACGACAACCGCGTGAATCCCCCCAACAGACCCATCCTTCTTCTGCGTCCGCGCCCCGGCCATGCAAAACTCCCATCCATCGTCCCAGACACAATTACCCGCTGTGACAGCCCCTGGATGGCAGCACCAGCCAGGCGCGGAGGGGAGTAGGAGAGGAGAGGAGACAGGGCCCTTCCGCCCGGTGGGTCTATGCATCAGGGAGCACAGCGGTCTGCTGGGGGGGGTCTTACTGTCCACCTGGGTACTAGGACCTGGCTGACCTGTGGGCTGTCTGGCTCCCCCTTCTCATCTGGAGGCTGACCCGCTGATCTAGTCCATAGCGCTGCACACAGAGGACAGCTCAAGATCAAACTGCTTTAGTGAGTGGTGGTGGTGGTGGCAGTCTGGGTAGGGGGTCGAGGGCTGGAGGGCAATGTGGGGGATAGCGGAGATTGGGTGTCATAAGGTAGACAGCGCCCACCCCCCCCCCCCACCCCCCACCGGAGCAGAGCGACTGCTTCAGCAGTCAGGTCAGCCATCCGGAGGAGGAGCTGGGATCCGGGGGTAATCTGACTTCAGAGGGAGAGATTTACAAGTCTGCTTGTCGGCTCTGAGATACACTTCCAGCCGGATGAGAATATTAATAACTACTGACTCTGCGATGAGTTATTCATCACTAACTTGCATTAATATGCAGCATGTTGGCAAAAGCCTATTTCAGCTCAACTCCCTGCGGTCAAACACCCTACCTATAGCATGCGGCGTGCAAACGGGCCAGCGCTCCTGCAGCATGCGCCCAGTAGGCGGGCGGTCTATCTGGAGCATGCCACTCGCAACGAGTGGACGTTACTTGGAGGGTGACGGTAATAGAGAGGTCGTCTGAGAGGAGGATTAATAATGGCGCTGGTGGTGGTGATGGTGCATGAGTTGGTGCTGGTGATGCTGCTGGTAATAAGGAGAGATGGACACATTTCCAAGACAAGGGAACCAGCTACACGGGCCCAGCTATACAGCTAGACCCTGCAAGACGTGGCGATTTAGGAGCAGGTCCAGATGAGTCACCCGGCATCCGCAGGACCTCATTAAGGTCAACACAGCAGCGACAACGTATTACAGCTGTCCTG
>JAOTIX010000141.1:31695-50875 GCA_027123715.1 Gaidropsarus macrophthalmus
ACACACACACACACACACACACACACACACACACGCACACACACACACACACACACACACACACACACACACACGCATACAAGAACATAGATGAACACACACTCACTCACTCACTGCCACACTTCTGTCCCCTCGACAACAATAATCGGGTACTATAAGGTCTTGGGAACTGACAGGTCCTGTCAGATTGTGAGAGATTTGAGTACGCTGTCAATCCCCTCCCCCGAAAAATTCAAAGTGTGCATGGTGGCGTTTAGGTTCTCCCCTGAGGAGTTGAAGGGTCATCCGAGCGCATGCATGGAGAGACCACCTTCACAGACATTTCAGTGGATGATGAAACGCGTTGCCATGCGATCTTCTAGTGTTGCAACATCAGTTCGACAACTTCTAGCTCTCTTCACGGACTCTGGCAGGTGAACACGTTGAATCAGACCATGTGGACGCTGCCTTCTGGGCGTCTTACTTAGCGGACTCTGCTTCCTCTCAGAGGCCCCTTTCAGGTGGAGCTCTTCATTTGTAACCCGAGCGGAGCTCTGTGGAGCGATGTGTTTATCAGGCCCTGTAATGGCTGCTAATGCAGCTGTTTGCCTCGTGTAAAGAGCCGCACATGTAAATGAACGTGTGTGTGAGAGCGTGTGAGTGTGTGCGCGCCCTTGGATACGTACGATGCGTGCGTGTGTGTCTGTGTGTGAGAGAGAGTGGGGGGTATTGAGTTACTCTCCTGGCAGGGATGAGCTCCATCTGCTCATTAGCTTCAAATCAAGGCCAAAGAAAAGGCATGAAGATTGACTCGGCTTCACTTCTGGGCCAACTATCCACTATCTCCTTCCTTCCTTCCTTACTTCCTTGAGTCCTTTTTTCCTTCCTTCTCTTGTCTCCCTTCTACCTACATCCCCCTGGACTTTCTTCCTTTCCTGCTTCCCTCACCAAGGAAACGACATCCTGACTGGAGGCTCAACACGGCTTCAAACTGAGACGTCAAACTCGCTGCTGACATCGAACACATGGCTAACACCAGCGTTTCACACACTATCTTACCCATCAGAGGGGTTTATGTGCGTGTGCACGTGCACGAGTATGGGTGTGTGTTGGGGCATGCGCGTGGCTATGGCTCTGGGGGCACTAATGCACTGTCTATTAGCTCCAGGGCTACATCAAAAGGTTTGGGTAAAATGCGCAGCATGGTTTCGCTTTCTTCTGGTCCCTCTTTTGATGTTCACATGAGTCCCGGAGAAACTCCATCTGCTGTCAGTTTGAGGACAGAGGGTTTTGTTTTCGGTGGTGGTGGTGGTGGTGGTGGAGGAGGAGGGCGGGGCCTCGGATGGCTTCCCTCCCCCAATGATGTTGCAGCCTTAAAAGGGAAGGTGTCCCGTAAATAGTTGGGACTGTCTGAAATGACGCTGACCCCGCTCGCTGTATTCATGATTCATTCAGAGTTCAGGGTTCCATCGATCGCGTCGCGGTCTCCCCCTTTCAGTCGCCACCCCTAATGCCTCCATCCAGCCCAGTTTTATCAAACGCGGTTTACAGTGAATACAGGGACGTGTCAATCATTTGATCAACAACTTATTTATTCAGCGCGTCTCACTGAGGTTTGGCACCTCTTTCACAAGAGACACTTTATCTCTCTCTCTCTCTGTCTCCCCCTCTCTCTCTAACTCTCCCTGTCTGTTTCTCTACCTCTCCAGTATGGAGGGCTCCGTGGCACGGCTGCCTGAGATCGTGGCCCTGAAGAAGAAGTACAAGGCCTACCTGTACCTGGACGAGGCCCACAGCATCGGGGCGGTGGGGCCCACGGGCCGGGGCGTGACCGAGCTTTTCCGCATCGACCCGGCCGACGTGGACGTCATGATGGGGACCTTCACCAAGAGCTTTGGGGCGGCCGGGGGCTACATCGCCGGAAAGAAGGTCTGCATATGAATGTTGCTACGTCCTCCAACTTTGTCGTCGTCACCTTTTAAAAAATTATATCGAAAGTAAAGTCACTTGACGATACAACTTTATCATCCCTTTGAAGGTTACTGGGATGGAAAGATCTGTTTTTACAGAAACAAACGCCACCATATTTTCATGAGAGGTAGATTTCCTGTTGATCGAGTCTGGCGATGACACGGTGGACCAAACCGTTTCAACGCATGTTTTCACACTCAAGGGAAATGAATGGATGTTTAGTCAGAGCCTCCCCCCCAGTACCTCAGGTGAACCTGTCAGTGCACCGGTCCATGGCGTTATGGACCCAGGCGGAAAACATATTTGCCAGTCAGTCTGGATTACGGCTGGACGGGTTGTGATGAGCGCTAACACTATTACCACGGTGTCTGAGGCCAGCTGTGAGTCATGCGCAGACCACCATACAAAAAACACATTCCCCACTTTAAAAACATTCCTCTCCCGAGTCACCCTGGCACGGAGCCCGTCTGCAACATCTGCCCAAACCGGCACCCCACACACCTCCTGCCCGGCCGGCCCCCGGACGCCATGTCACGTCCGCCGCCGCCGTATGTTTGAGTGGAGTTCAACCAGACCCCTACCAGTAAACCATCGCACACGCACGCCACACTCACATGTCCAGCAAATGTCCTCAGATCTGCATCTCTCCCCCCCATGCAACCTACCCCCAAAAAGCCCTTTGTGATTCGATGCCGTAAAAAAACAAAAAAGGATACCGACAAAAAAAAAATAAGCGCTCTCGACCACATCAGCACTGCGGCGGTTGATTTCCGTTTGAATTAAAGTTCCGCAGCGGGTTGTTCTTCCTGGCCCGACCCGGCGTAATAAGAAGGTGACTCTGGCGGGGGTCCAGCCCCTTCTTGTGGCCACCAATCGGAACCGTGCGGCGCGGGCCTTTAACGACCGCGGCCTTTTAACGAGCGTGGCCATGTTTGAAGTACGAACGAACGCGCCGCTGCCTCTGTTGACAGCTGCCGGCTGTAAACAAGCGCTGGAGTGGAGGGGTGAGGTAGGGAGGGTGGGAGAGGGAGGGAGAAGCGAAAGCCTTTAGTTTTTCGACGTATTTGTTGTTGTGGTGGAGTCCCCCCACCACCACCACCATCACTCCCTAATCCTACGCTAAGTGTTTTCAGGTTAACCCAAAGAAAGGGCGCGCACAGATGTGTGCGCTGGAAAACAGTCATATTATAGATATTTAACGAGCGGCTCCGAGAATAAGTTGGCTAATGAATAGACTCCGAAGCCTCTTAGAATTCACCTCAACTTCACAGTCGTTAACTCGCCCTTATCCTGAGGTGGCACCGACATCTTGACTGTGTGTGTGTGTGTGTGTGTATGTGCGTGTGCGTGTGCGTGTGTGTGTGCGTGTGCGTGTGTGTGAAGCATTGACGGAGCATTTAGACAGGACTCACAGCGATCTGTCGCCCCCCAGATGAGGGAGGGTCTCAAACATGTCTCCCTAAACGCCTTATCCCGGCCCTCTTCTCTGGGCTGACATAAACTCCCAGGGCTTTGAACAGAACCAGATGTCGCCCTGTTTTAGGGTTCCTCTCCTCGCTTTAAAGAACCCCACCCCCTCCATCTCCAACACACACACTGACACCTCAATCACAATCACACACACAGCCTCTGGGCCAATGAGAAAATCAGTCCTGTTCACTCGGATTTCCTTCCTGACGAGAATTAATCTGGTGCTGACATTTAGGAATAATGAGCGAGCAGGGCCTGGCCCCCCGTCCAGCTGTGGACTCTCTCTCTCGCTCTCTCTCTCTTCAGCCCCCCTTCCCCCGGTATGCAGCCAAACAGCCCACAGTGGCCACTGGGAGGTGGGTACGACATGGCCGGGGGGAGGCTAATTGACTCCCACACAGGTGTGCCCTGTACATGAGCTCTCTCTAGTGGTCTGAGGGGGCAGGTGCGTGGCCAGCCCATCTCTCACCTGCAGGTCTGTCACGGCTGAACTCGGAGCTCACCGGGGTTTCCCATCCTCGCTGAGCCACAGCGAGGATGGGAAACGTACTGAACACTGGGCAAGGGTCATTGGTATTCACACAGTCACACCCAAAAGTACTGACAATTGACAAACGACCAAGTCATTTTCTTAGAAACTCGATGGGGCAGAACGCATTTACTTTGTACCCTTTTGTTGTTGACCTGGTATTGATTTTATGCTCCGCTTGTCCCCGGCGTTACTCTGCTACTTTGTAGATAAATGTCTTTGCTAAGCGATGAAACGGTGGGACTTTGACGCTTCAAACGCCACCAGATACCTGCACTTTAAGGAATGTTGACCGTTCAAACTCCCATTCAAAAGCGAACTGTCCATCAACCGTTGCTTTTATGCACATGACGTCCATGTTATCCTCACCCCGCGGCCTCCCTCCCACCCTGCAGGAGCTGGTGAACTACCTGCGGAGTCATTCCCACAGCGCCGTCTACGCCACAGCCATGTGCCCCCCTGTGGTGGAGCAGATCATCAGGGCCATGAAGTGCATCATGGGAGTGGACGGCGACACCGTGGGTGAGCGCCGCTCGCTAACACGCCTCGCCTCTCTGGGCCGGGACCAGTTTTCCATCTCCTGTAACGTCCGTATCTCCTCCCCAATCTCCACAGCCTCTCTCACCTCTCTTATTCCTCTCCTCTCCCCCCCACCCCCACACACACCCAAAGAGAAAATATACACCCCGAACAAAGAAATGATGTGAAATGAAACCTTTTCCCGTGGCGGGTCTGGCCGGTGGGCGGCCCTGACGGGGGTGTTTGTGTTAGTGTTATTAAGGCCCTGAGCCGTGAGGAAGGACCCGGCAAATGTGCTAGCAATTACCGGGAGAGGAGTCTACAGCGTGGGGAGGAAGTGGAGAGGAACGCGGAGTACCAACACACATATGACCTTGCTGTGGAGGAAATCAGTTTTGTAGGGGGGGCAAGGCACAGGCGAGAAGCCTCTTCTTTCGGACGCCAGCGAGGCCAGGTGGTCATTAACAGACTGGCGTCGCCGTGCTGTGATGGACTGTCGCTGTTTTATTTATTTCTACGTTTTGCTGTAGGTGTAGGTAATAGGTTGCGCGTGGCAGGAGAGAGGTGTTGCTGAGAATGCACTCGTTGAGGGATTTCGAGGCACAGACTAAAGAAACGGGGTGTCTCTGAAGCCTTCAGCTCCCACGAGACAGGGCATCGTCGACGTTCTAAGGCTTCTTAGTGTAGAGCCAGTATCTCTTTGAGCTGGCCAGCTCAGGAGTTAGTTCAGATAAACACGGAGACCATATGGCAGCGTACAAATGTTACACATGCGTTGGATGGGCTAACATGAGCCGGATGGAAGCCATAAAACGGTATTGATTAAAAGGGCGGGAGAGGCTAGCGCATAATTGTTGACACACCTTTGTCAACGTGCGGTGTTGATTTGATGTTGGAGGACCGGGGGTGACTCGGTCAGAGATAGCTTCCTGTCGTACGGCCCAGAGGGGAAGAAAGGCCCTGCCCTTTGACACAAAGCGGGGGAAAACCGGGCCCCTGTTGCGGTGGGACGAGGAAACGGGTCCAAATGAGGGCCGTTTGATGTGGTGCACATCAGACGGAGGAGCGTAGCGTGAGGTTTTTAACGAGCGGAGCTTGATTTGTTTGTTTGTCCTTGTCAGACTTTGTCACTCTTTATTCTCGGCCTCTTTTTATTTACGGATCCAGTTTACATGCACACGTTGTTCTGAATCACGCTGGGCTACCACAATAAGGGCGCACCACGAACAGGGGTTTACAAACCCGCTCGTCTCTCGACACGCGGCCCTCCCGTTCGGGTCCGGTGGCTCCGTCTGTCTAGGTTCCAACCGTCACATGTTGACGTGCCGGCGGTCGAGGCTGTACGTTAATTGTGTGTGTAGGCGTGCTGACGGTTCAAACGTGAAAACTCACGTTCTCTCATTCTCTCGCGATTCCTCTCTCTTCCCCCCCTACGGAGAGAGAATAACATGTTGGTCACTGTTGTTCTGTCATATTTACTTTGTCCACGTGCACATATTAGAGAAACACAATAGCCAATAGAACATGAAAGAGACAGTGGAATGTAAAAGGCCCGCTCATAGCCGTTCCCCAGGGCTGCTTGAGGGCAATCCCAATAAAAACACTGGGGCTGAGCTGTGGTCCATGGTGAAATACCGCCACAGTCCTCGCGTGGCCTGGCCTCCACCATCACCCCTGGGGAGTACCGGTGCACACACACACACACACACACACACACACTTCCCCCCCCTCACCTATTTCCGGATTTCACTGCATGTTTTGGGCAAGTCAGCGCTGTACATGATTTACATCCACTTCCACTACGTGGTGGTAACCCCCCCCCCACCCTCCACCCCTGCAGTTGGCAGCTTTGCACAAACTGCGGCCCATCGTATTTACAACCCCTCCTTCCTTCTTCCCTGCCCCCCTTCCCACCACCCTCTCACCCGGCTCAGTCTTGGCACTGTGTGTGCCTGCTTGTGTGTGTGTGTGTGTGTGTCTGTGTGTGTGTGTGTGTCTGTGTGTGTGTGTGTGTGTGTGTGTGTGTGTGTGTGTGCGTGTGTGTGTGTGTGCGTGTGTGAGCCAGCGAGGCCCGGCTGTCGGGCGCTCAAAAAAACCGAACCATCTGCTGCGGCTGCGGCCGTGGCCGAGTTCTAATCAAGAGTGAGTCCGGCGCGGCCCGTCCAGATGGAGATTCAGGGGATAAGGATGAGTTGGTCCGGGGGGGAGGAGAGAGCAGCTGGCTCTCCCCCCCCCCACCCCCATCTCTTCCATCGTGGGGACATCCTCATCGTAGGTGTGAACGTGCAGAACGCTGAGCCGTGTTGAGACGTGGTCGTGGTTTCTCGCGCACCCCACAGGCCTCCGGCGGATCCAGCAGCTGGCGGAGAACACGCGCTACTTCAGGTCCAGGCTGAAGGAAATGGGCTTCATCATCTACGGCAACGACAGCTCGCCTGTGGTCCCCATCCTTCTGTACATGCCCGGCAAAGTCGTGTGAGTATCCCGTCGTCGTCCGTCGACCTCCACCCCTCGACTCTTGGCTCCTTGTGGCCCAGCTCTTGGCTGAGGAGTCTGAAAGGGCGGCTACTCTGCGACCAGGGGTACGGGTGATCTGCCATTACCATTTCAAAACCTTTCTGGCATGGTGACATCACAAGTGGAAGTGTCCACCTCGATGTGTGCCCGATGAATAAACCCTCCGCTTGGTAAGGTCCACTGGGTGGGCTGCTGGGCTTTTAGTTTCTCCATTGTGGCATTTTGCCAGTTTTTGCAGTCACACACACATTTCTATTGGCACAAGTCCTGTCCAGCCCACGGGGTACAGCATGGCCAGGGGTTGGGGGTTCAATTCCCACTGCGGCCACCCATGCCAAGAATGCATGCACTGGTACGATTCATTTTTTAATGATGATGAACCATCACAATAAAGGGAGGGTTTAAAGAAACTGTGTCAAAATGTCATTGGTTTGATGGACACTAATGGGTGGGTGCTCAGTATACTGTAAGGATTGGGTTTTTCACCTCCCGGCAAGTGCTGCCACTGATAATTTTTCAGACAGTTAATTAATTGAATTGACTTTTCCTTTAATCATTTCGTCTAACAGATTCACCATAGCAAATGTTGTCACAAGTTACAAAGTGATGTCTTAAATGTGCCTGCTTTATCTGACAGGCAGCCAAGAAAAACTAAACTATTCATTTTGTAATGATTCATGAACATTCATAAGTATTTGAATTCAAGTGCATCGTTAAACAATACGTGCTTGTTATTAGCACTTGATACACTACATAAACAATTTATTCTAAAATGTGTCTAAATTAAATTATCTGTAGCTCGATTAATCTTCTTATTACTGCAGCCCCAAATCCTGGCCGAGAAATTATTTTCATACACAACCAAGATTTAACACTATTTCTTGAACTGCGCCGGGGAGCAGTGTTTGGGGGTTAGGTGCCTTGCTCAAGGGCACTTCAGCTGTGGATATTGAGAGGGGGAAAGCTCTGTTCAGTCACCCTCCCCAGCCACATTCATAATAAATATAAACGCTATAAACGCTAATAAAGTCTGTCTACCTGCCGGTGTGCCCATTGGCTGGGGGGGCCGTCGGCCATCTTGAATGCTGCACTTCGTAGCTCCTCCCCGCTGATGCTGTGTGCGTGTGTTGGTGCTCTCCCTCCGCAGGGCGTTCTCCAGAGCCATGCTGGCCAGGAAGATCGGCGTGGTGGTGGTGGGCTTCCCGGCCACGCCCATCACGGAGGCCCGGGCGCGTTTCTGTGTGTCCGCAGCACACACGCGGGTCATGCTGGATAAGGTAGGGTCTGATGGAGACAAACACAGTAAATACATTAACACACATACACAATACATAAACACTCACACACATACGGTACATACATACAAAAACTCACTACATACATCAACACCCAGACAGTAAATACACAAACACATAAAGTACACTGTAACAGTATCAAGCAGTGGTCAGGGTTGTTTGACGGAGGCTTAAAGGTGTCATTGCATTGTTTTTTCATCAACTTTGCAGTGGTCTCTAGTATTAATTAATGCCCTCTGAGCCGTTTTTGGTGAAAAAAAAATGCTCTGCTGCGCCTGTTTCAGGCTGTTCTAGGTTGGTTGAGGGGTGGGGGGAAATACACGTTTGCGGCTCTTACTCATGAATATTCATTACATTTAAACACCTTGCCTCTGATTGGCTAACAGCGCTGTCCGTCACAGTGATGTTAGCGGTCGGGCCAAGGTAGGCAAGGCCATGAATACTAATTCTAATTGCCAGGCTTTTCTGATTCGCACGTTTATCCCTCTATTTTCTTACATTGGCTAATGCATGCAATGGGGGTAGAAACACATTTTCACGTGCAGCATGCATATGCAACCAGGAATTACATACCGTATCTCAAAAGGAGCAAGTAAAAATGGTTTATCGGTGAAGGACACCTTCAAAGGTTGTCTGCAGCCTTCCTGAAGTTCTTCCGTGAGCCTTTATGCCTAACCCCTGCTTTAATGACGCGCATCTCAACCTCTACATCAAGTGTCTGATGCAGGACTAACAAGTAGAGAACCTCAACATAAATGACCAACCAGTAGAGAATTTCTACATAAACAACCATCTAGTTGAATACATCAACGATACGGCACTGTGCTCCCCAGGTCCTGCACCACCTGAACGAGGTGGGCGACGACCTGTGTCTGAAGTTCTCCCGGCGGAAGTGTTCCCCGCGGCCGGAGCTCTTCAACGAGAGCGACTTTGAGCTGGACAGTTGATGGCGGCCAGGCGGCTGGTCCACAATCCACAGCCCCAGCATCTGGCACTACAGTGGACGACCTCTGTATGCCACGCCACAATAAAGGCTTCATATAGGGCAGCTGCTTTATAGGCCTGTTATCACATATATATATGTATATATTTTGTTCACAGAAAATGTTTTTAAAATAAATGTTTTGACCAGACAAAATGAAAATATTTTTGCATCAGAGTTTAAATGGAGTTGAGAATGTTGTGTGGGGAAGAATCACATCTCTGGTGGTTGTTTCCATTCGACATCTTTGATTCACTTGAATATTACTTTTGTAATGTCTGTGTCACGGGTTCAATTTGGCAAACTTATAATTTTGTATTTTTGTAGCATCCAATGAAACAAGGTTCCCATTTGTACTATATACACACCAATTGCAAACGTTCGTTGTGTACCGTCTTTGCAAACGGTACACAACGAATGAACCATGGTATACATTGTTTAATTTTCATTATTCAAATATGGCACTTTTTTATTGAACAACTTGACTCCTGACTGATGTCAGTTAACTCAAAGCCATGATGATAACTGAAGCTGAATGAAATCCAACATTTAAACCATAGGATGGGCCCTTTTCACACGTGGCATTCATAACACTTATTATTATGGGTATGAACCAAGGCACTTGGTCCATATATTTTTTCTAGTTCTAGTTTACTGGGTAGTGCCCCTGTTACATAAAACGACTTGCGCCATAATTAGTGTTGTGAGTGACACCTGTGTTTTCCCTCCCATGATGCATCTGTGTAACTGGTCTGCTGACAAATTGTTGCTAGCCCTTGCTATTAGCATGAGTTATAACGGTTTTATTCATCTCGATTAAAATACTCCCTCAACTCGTGTTTTTAGCAAAGACGATAGCAAATCACAATGCAATCACTTACTTGACATGCTATTAAAATCAACCTTGCTTTTATGGAACCAAAAACTTGCTGTCCTGTTTTTGTGACCAAACGGAGTAAATCGTTTTCCTATAGTTTTAACGACTTAATTGCTGGCGTTTTGGCGCTTCCCTCGCGCCTACAAAATGACTCCGGATCCAAGCATTCTGGGAGTATGAGTCACCTGAGCCATCAGCGAGCCTCACCTAGCAATTAGCGCTGAACTTTAAATTCTGTTGGCATGGGATGGCGATATGATGGAAGCCCATTCCCACCAGTAACAAAAAACTTTTGACCTCATAATTTCGACTTTTTATTTCATAATTATCAATTACTATAGGGATATTTTTTTCTTTTACAGGAGGGAATGGTCTTCCATACGATTTGATGGGCTCAGGGGAGAGACGAAGGGTGGATGATGAATGGGTTTGTCCCGGTGGCCCCTGGGAAGGCTGCTATGCGGGAGTATTTTGTGTGAGGACACCCAAACATCATAGAGATAGTGTGAACCATAGCAACATATCATAGCAACGCCTTAAGTACATCTTAATAGTGAATGCGTTGATATTTAGGTTTGTGCAACCTGGGACATGTCAGAATCTACCGTCTTCAAGCTTTTACAGTCTTTTGGAAGACAGGATTATTTGTAAATGTGTCAATATTCACCCCTTGTGTTATCTAATTGTGTTATTAGAAGAGCAACTAATCAACACTGCTATTCATTGAAGTAACGACTTAGTAACGAATACAATCAGTGTCAGGGTATTTTCAATAGCAGCCTTTTGACGCATATTGTGCCAAGTAGGCAGCGTGCTGCACTTTGAAGTTGACAATAGAGGGTCCCACATGGTCCCATTTGTCCCGTTGGGGCGCTTCAGGAGATGTGTGGAGCATCACCAAACCTCTCCAATGTTCATATATAGTGTGCTATGGGCTTTAGGAGCATCACCAAACCTACAGCCATACTCACACATAATGTGCTGAGTTTGGGGCAGAATTTGCTTGTAAGTCAAACGGTGACTGTTTGAATGAGTAAGTGTATATTATATAATACACCAACAAAACTATGTTGCCCTGTAGAGGGCCTCGGCGCGCGTTACAGCATGGTGTGCTCTGCTTCGTGATTCAGTCTTTCCTTCTGCGTTGACGGGCAGACGCAGAAGTGGGCCTACACGCGACTGTTATATTTAAATACGTGATTCACCGTCGTATGGCCTTTTGATGCCATATGGTGCCGAGAAGGAATCTGTGGTCAACCCACACACACACACACACACACACACACACACACACACACACACACACACACACACACTGGTAACACCACGAGCCGGAATGAATTGGCATCTCCGGTGTGACCGGTGTCTCTCATGGGCCCGAAGGGGTTAACTAGGGGGAGGGCGTCCTGACAGCAAAGCAACAGAGGGGCGTATAAAACCAACTCTAAAGAGCGCACAACAGGAACAGCGTGTGTGTGGTTTAATGTGCTGTGATTACTCTCCCCCCCGGCAGCACTCCTTTCAAACCCAGCCTGATCTCGCTGGATATTGACACTCTTTCTTGTTTGCAGCAAAATAGACCAGCATTGCCTCAGAAGGGATAAAGCCAGGCCATTGCAAGTCGGACTATTATTGTTGCTGCTTAATTGTTTCTCGCAAGGTATCACAACTTTGTCGTTTTTCCTTTCGCGATGTGCACTTCCCATCATGTGGATTAGACTGAACACCATGTGTAATAGTACGGTGAACAATGGAAACAAGGAATGCTCCCTTATGAACCCAAGAATGTGACGGGGACGCTCCGGGACAACTGGGAATCTCTGCGGGTCGTGAGCGCATCATCAGCTCTGAGCGCTTCTACCGCATCCAGCCTGGACGGAGGAGCGCTGTCGCTTGTCACTTGTTGATTATTTCGGCCAAGTGATTAACAAACTTTATTTAAAACATATATAACTTTAACTTCAAATGACCTACACGTATCAGAAATAGTTGACGGTCCAGGAACTGCAACATACAGCATCTTCGCATCACGTTCAACAGCAAAGTGTCGTGTCAACAACCATCACTGGAAAGGCTGGATTCCAATTACACCAGAGTGCATTTGTGACCTCTAGGCATTCCATATCCTTTTCTTCGTTTTTGTAATTCTGATTCCCGAAGTGGCTCCTAAGTGGTGTTGCGGCTCCTCTTCCCCGGCGGATCCGGAGATCGGGGTCTCTGCGTCTGGAAGCGGCGCTGGAGCTCTGGCCACAGCGCAGAGTCCGAAGAGCGCCCGCGTTAAGAGGATGGTTCGGCTGGCGGCGGAACTCTTGCTGCTCCTCGGACTCCTTCTCCTTACCTTACACATAACGGTGCTGCGGAGCAGCCCCCTGCCGCCGGCCAACGCCACGCTGAGCGTAGACCAGGGCGATTTGCAGACAGAGGTAAGTGTGAGGCGGGCGGGGGGATCTGGAATAACCTACCCTTTCCAGTATTTTTCTTTTTTATATACCCTAGATTGCTTAACGGTGCCCATTGCTGCTCCAGCAAGTTCAAAAGCAGAAATTAAATACATCGTTTGGTCTGGTGATGTGAGGGGAGATAACGGATTGGTCACAGATGGGTTTGATGAAAGTGCCAGTCTGTGCCTATGGCCCCCCCAGGTAACTTAAAGCCTGCGTTGCCCGGGGGAGCCTCCCGGTCTGTGGGGGTTGTTGACATACAAGGATGTGGTCTAAAGTGCCTCCTGGGAACGGGCCGGGTCCAACCAAAGAAGAAACGGAAGACGAGGCCAGGTCAGAGAGCGAGCCCCCCCCAACCCCCAACCCCAGCGCAGAGATACCATTGTTTAGGGTTAAACATTAGCCAAGGGCCCTTCTCTGTCATCAGAGACTCATCACAGTCATTCAAGGGCTTTCCTGACAAGGAGGCAAAGAGGGACAGAGCCTACCCCTAGGGATGTGCACCCCCCCTTTCCCCCCCTCAATCTACTCTAAGTTGTGGCCTTAGTGGGGCTCAGCATCCTCCTTGGCCCACTCTGTTCAACGCCTGTTGAACAGAGTGATATGGACTGTTCTCCATATCATCAGACTGTTCTCTTCCATATCATCCAACTGTTCCCCTCTATCTCATCTGACTGTTCTCTTCCATATCATCAGAATGTTCTCTTCCGTATCATCTGACTGTTCTCTTCCATATCATCTGACTGTTCTCCATATCATCCTGGACAGTTGTCCTCCACATTGACAGACTGTTCTCCATATCCTTAGACCGTTCTCCTTATCCTCATAGTGTTCTCAGTGTCTTCAACCTCTCTTTATATCATCTGACTTCTTAATACAATATGAGCTACTTGATCGCAGAAGTCTTTCACACATCCTTTTATACAATATATCCTGATTTAAATACACACCCTAATCTTTTGCAGGTTCCTTGTAAAAGCCCCCAGAACAGTATTTCCATGCAGCATTTCCCACTCGGTTCTGTGTACGGTACATGAGCGTCTCTCAGACAGATGGATTAGACCGTTGATCCAACCTTTTAGTCAACATCTGAGGCAACAACGACCTACCAACTCCAAAGCAACCCCAAACACCCGACCGAAAGGTTAGGGCGGGCGCTGGATCAACTGACTCGTTCCAGGCCGTGTTCAGCATTCCCAGGCTGCTCTCTGGATGTATTTTTAGTGCTGCTGCCAGACTACCGTGGCTACCTCGCTGCCCCGCTCTGCGACGCAGCGTTGAGGGGTTGTGTTGACGTCCGCTGCTGGGAGGATTCAGATGGTTTCCTACATGTTTAGCGGGACGGGGACAAAGGGAATCGGTACGGAAGGAATTCGAACACAAAAGGAGGAGAGGTCGGTGTTGTGCCTCTGATCTGATCTGCGCTAATGCTTTCATCACCGTCGAATTCGCTTGCCGTATGCGAGACGGCCGCCCTGCGTTGCGCTGGATGCCATGTGAGGCCGGGAGTCGGGGGGGGTATTCAGGGAATTTTTCAGATGTTTGTCGCACTGCCAACAAAAGGTTAGATGGTAGAAACGGTCGGGAAGAAAAGAGACGATTCGCCGGCAACTCCGGGCATTTAAATACACCAAGCACATCTGCACTTTATTCAACGCCGGGTCCTGGCTCTGGACGTAAGGTGGTTCCCCTCTCAACATGAGCCCCCCCCTTCCCGAAGAACTACCTGTGGAGGAACGGTGCTTTAAGATTTGGCCCCTCCCGTTGGTTGTTCCTCCTCCCTGAGATGATGTCATCATCTGCCTCCGGGGCGGTCTCGGCCCAGTGGTCCCATTGTGGGCCCCCCGAGGTGTCATGTTTTAGATGCCATTGAGTGGAACACAAATAACAGGATCCGGCTGCATGCACCTGTAGTCGGAGGAAGTAAAACCCCCGGTTGCAGGCACAATGGCAGCACGGCCTGCATTATGGCAGGAGACAAAAAGCCGGTATCACTTTACAGTTGATAGCCATTAAGGATCCTGTGATTTAACAGTGAGGCAAACACTGACTGTGGGCTATTTATAAAGCAGCCTGTCTCTTTTTTTCAGTCAAACAACAAAAAAAGGGGGTCCTCAATCCTGCTTTCTATACGTTCGTTCAAACGTGGTTCCGGACCCACAAGCGACCCCTTGACCCGCGTACAGGCAGAGATCCACCCCCCTGCAAGGCGCCGCCATAAAGTCAACCCCCAGCATGGGCTGCGGGACAGGGGGAGGACGGTCCGTCTCCCCCCACCTCAGGGCGGTGTTGAAAGGCGAGTGGCACAATGTGCACCGCCTTCATTTCCTGCCTGCCTCCCATGGGGGCAGGAGACACCCCCTCCCCCCTCCCCGAGTTGTCTCCCGATTGGAAATGAAGTCATGCCCCTTTAAGCAACGCTCACGCACAAGTGAACTGGGGGGGGGTGGGGGCGAGGGGGAGAGAGCGAGGGAGCAGGGCGCTGTGTGTGAGTGCGTGCACAACCTGGATCCACGCACGCTCACTCACACACACAGGGTTCATTCATGGCTCCCTGCAGCCTGTGTGCAGGCGCCCTGGGAGGCCCGGGATGAACTGAGGTCACTTGTGATCTACAATTAAAGCGCGTCCCGGTCGCTGCTTGCAGACGAAGTCCTCGTCTGAGGAAAATGGGAGCCGTGAAGGAGCCTGTTATTAAGACGGGTTATCACAGGGGCTCCACGCTGCAATTAGTGTGCCTCTTCAAATGAATCATCCGGCGACGTAAAGTGGTTCGGTCTGCTGGAAACAGGGACTTTTCTTTCACTTGTAGAATGTTCTGTCTTATCTTGTGTACCATTGTATCAGAATAGCCAGCTTGATATGTGTACGCTGTACTCGTATTCTAGTATTTAATAGATACACAATGGTAAATGGTTGAGAAGAAGGTTGGTTGTTCCTTGTAAAGGTCAACAGTTAAACCACAAATCAAATTTTCCAGGTGGAATATTTAGCACAAAGCAGGGGTGTAAGGCTGACTAAGTGAAACGCCAGGTTCACCCAGATCTGAGCACGTCTGCTGTCAGACGTCAGATATGAATCTAACGTCTGATTGTTGAGACTGGTGAATCAACATCTCCAGCTGCTCCTCTGCACGGCACTCAAACCCCAGCCTGTCTGAGTGGAGCTTGGATGGATTTTCTTCTTGTCTGCCTTGGTTTGTGTTACCCGGCGATGTGCTGGCATCCATTGAGGCTGTCTGTACTTGTCTTTGGTGTTGCTGCTATCGAGCTTTGGAACGCCTCCATGTATGGTGTTTCTTCTGTGAGGGCTTGCTGAAAAAGTATGGATGCCACCAGCAGCCAAAATGAACATAAGTGTTGTGTGCCCGTGGACCGTCGGTCTTAGTGGAATTAGATATTCTGGTGGCACAGCAGACGAGGAGTTCTGGTTCCAACAAGTCCCACTGTAGGGTGCAACAGCCCACAAATAATAATAATAATAATAATAATAATAATAATACATTTTATTTATAATGCACTTTTCATCAATGATCTGAAAGTGCTCCAAAAAAAGGTTTTAAAAAAATAATAATAAAAGGTTTTAAAAAGAATAAAAGAAAAGGTTTTAAAAAAAATAAAAGGTTTTAAAAACAAAAAACAAATGAAAAACAAACAAACATCTAAGGGGGGCTTAGGACTCCTTTGGACAGCTTTGAGTTCCTCTGAATCAGACACATTTTCTTCAATGGTAAAGTTGGTGTTTTACCATGAAGCAGTTTGAACATCTTTCATATGCTTTGGTAGTAAGGATTGTTAGAGTGTATAAAATTACGATTAAAATGAGTAGAAGTCTTGACTGAAAAGTAACTGGTGTAGTGGTGTCTCCATGAGTAATGGGGATAAAAGTATTCCTGCAATGTTCTGGTAATTATCGGAGAGCCGCCGCACCAACTATGTGTTGAAAGGACCGTTTGCCTTTGCAGCACGCTGACCATGTACCATTTATCGTCTCGGCCAGCGGCGAAATTGTGCTTGCGGTAGTAATTGATGGAATCTATATTTTCCCAAAATTTGATTCATCACTTTCAGTTGGATTTTGAGGACTTTGTGTCTCAGTTATTACCGCCTCTAAAAGCTATCCCACTTTGTCCCGTGGTCATGCGAAAATTGCCCATTTCCGTCAAAGTTATGCGTAATTACCATGCGGCGATAATTCGCTGGAAATGCGATGTTGGAACGCAATAAGTGTTTTAGCTCGGCACATTTTCACCCGACGGCGATCTTGGCGTATGCGTTGGTCGGGTCTCTCTGGCTCTCTCCCCGCTGTATCCAGGCTGCTCCCGCATTCATAACTCTCCACAGGGGGCCGCGGGACTCATTTAACAGGCTCACACTGTCCCAGGGTGCACCTTGGCCGAACACAAACAGCTCCGCCGGGGGCTTTTGAGCTGGCCACAATGCGGCCGGGCCGACACTTTGTCCCGTGACAGGCGACCGCGGGCGGCGCAGCCCCGCTCGCCGTCCACGCGGGCCACAAAAACACAGGGGAGGACGCAGGAGGGAGAAAATAAAACAAGGCTGGAGATTGATGGGTCCCTTTGATCTTATTTTCTGCAGCCCCTGAATGGATGATTGCCGGCTACTTATTGCTGTCTGTCCAAACGGAGGAGTAATTGGCCCTTGTGTGCATACGGGACAGCAGACATATGCCGTCGCCCTGGACAGATTTACAACCTGTCAGAAAGCACAGCCTTCTTTCCCTTTTGCTTTTTTGTCGACCTAGAAGGCGGGAGCAATTATTTTGCAATGTTTGCTTAGGTTTCTGTATATAGCCCCGGCACCAGACATAAAGGAAACCCAGTCCGGTCTTCCTCGACCGAAGCAAACATGCTATATATGTCTTCAGCGTAATGCCGCGCGGTAAAGGGGAGGTCGTGTCTTCTGACAGCTGGAAGGCAAAAAAACGAAAACATACATTTATCCTGGACGTGGGCTGTATGTGCTGGAGCTGGCTTAAAGCCTGGCGTGAGTGGCACACTGACTCACATGGTCGTCCCTTCCAGACCGATTGAGCCGAGGTGTTACAGCACTTTCCCCGAGCAGAGCAGCTGTTCCTCTTGTCTCCACAATGAAGGAACTACAACTACAGTCTGGAGTAACGATAAATAAAGACGGCAATGCCCCTGAGAGACAATATAGGCTGAGATCTTGTGCTTCATTCCTAAAAAAAATCTAATATTGCTAATACACATCCCAGACATAACACACACCTTCTCTATTTCCTTTCCTACAGAATAATATAAATGCAAAAAGTAGCTCCTCTGCCCACCTGGCGCCTGAGGACCGGCGCTCAGGTCCAGAGCATCACCCGGCTCACCGGCCCGCCACCCTCCCCTGGACACGGGGGTCCGGGGGCAGCCTGCAGCGAGACGGCCCCGGGGCCTTCCTCCTGGACCTGCACAACTTCCCGGACCTCTCAAAGGCCGACATCAACGGACAGAATCCCAACATACAGGTACCGGCATACCCTCGCATCGCAACACCCCAGTCGCCTGGTTGGTATGGAAACCGATGACGTCATGCACACGTGGGTTTAGCTGAAGTGTTCAGGACCAAATCCGTTATAAAGCACCAAATCCGTTTTAAAGCACCATGTTTCAGCTTTTCTCATCAGGAGTGTCTCTACGACATATATGTATAAAGATGAGGGCATTTATTCAGAATACCGATATCATTACAATGCATTGTGTGTGTGTGTGTGTGCATGTGCGTATACATTCATTCATTCATGTCTGGTGTGCAGCATCTGCATGAGTGCTCTGCAGCCTTCCTCTGCAGGCTGGTGAGACTTGGCTACTCAAGCACACCCAACAGGAAGAGCAAACAGGAAGGGGGACAGAACCGCCTGGTGCACATCACTAACCCCTTTTCACCCCCCGGGAGCCAGGCTCCCCTCCTTTCTCCCCTCTGTCGCTCTCCTGCTCCCTCAATCTCTCACCCACATTCTCTCTTTGTCCCTCGCCCTCTCTCCCTATCTCCCTTTTATTCTCTCTCTCTCTCTCTCCGTCTCCTTCACCTCTCTCTATCTCTCTCTCTGCCTCTCCCCTTGTCTCTCCCGGTCCCTCACACATGCTGGCAGGGAGGGAAGGTTAAGGCAGACTCTTGGGTCAGATCTCAGTCCCATCGTCAGGACAGCTGAAAGGCGGGGCCAGCCCCTCGCCACCACCGACGCCACCTCGCCCGACCACCGGCCTCGTGCGGCCGTGACCCTGCAGCGGAGGCGGTGGCTTATGCTAATGTGCGGCGCTGGCGGCCGGCCCTCTGGCCCGTAAGTCCCTCGGCGCGCAGATGGCGGGATCCAAACCGCTGCCGCCCTTTAAATCACGTCGGCGTCTAATCCGGCCGGGGCGGACAGGGGGGGGGGGGGTTCCTCCGCCAGTCCTCAGAGCATCTCCGCCTGAATCCCCGGCACGAACAAAGTGTATTAACATCTCAAGATGTGGGAAGGAGTGAACACGGCGGGCGATCGAGCAAGACAGAAAGAGAGAGAGAGAGTGAGAGAGGGAGAGGGTGAGAGAGGGTGAGGGTGTGGGAGGAGGGTTGGGGTGTGTATGTGGGT
>JAOTIX010000877.1:0-15530 GCA_027123715.1 Gaidropsarus macrophthalmus
GGGGGGGGGCCGGGGGCGTGGGGTTGGTTTAGGGTCAGGGGTTAATCCCCGATCGCCTGATACTGGTCGGGAGACAAGGCTCAGCGTGATTATGTTGGTGTTGGGTAACATGATCATAGCATGCATGCAGCTGTGGACTGTGTTTTGTTTGGCCCACCAGGATCCAGAGGTGTGTGTGCGAGCGTGTGTGTGTGTGTGTGTGTGTGTGAGTGTGTGTGTGTGTGTGCACGGTCATAGCCTGAAGCAGCCTTTGTAGTCGTCCTCAGCTGGGCGTTTCTCCTCTTCAGACTTCAGAATCTTCCACCGTACGAAGTTCCTAGCACGCTTCTGTCCAACGTCCTTTAATGACTATCAATCTACCCCCCACCCACCTGACAATGTGACCTTGAACCTCAAACTCCTTGCTCTCTCTCTCCCTCTCTCTCTCTCTTTTGTCTTCTCATTTCCTGTCACGCACTTCCTCCCATTTAGGCTGCTCTGATCACAAATCACACAAACTTCTGTTAGCTAGCGTGCGTGACACAATGAATGGATGAATGTACAATGAATAAGCCAGCAGAGGAGCAGAAGACATCTGTGTGTGTGTGTGTGTGTGTGTGTGTGTGTGTGTGTGTGTGTGTGTGTGTGTGTGTCTGTGTGTGTGTGTCTGTCTGTGTCACGTCTCGCCAAGGACACTGCAGCCTCCAACAATCACGCTGCCAGATCCAACATTTTCTATCTCACTACCCTGAGGAGAAACTAGGGCACTGCGAAGCCTGAGTCTGCAACTCTCATTCGAAAGGCGTCCGGCGCCCCCCACCCCCCCCTTGCAGCCGTATGCAGCCACGGCCTTCTCCGACTGGTTGTGACGGTTGGAGTCTGTAGGGAGACATACAGTGTCTCCAGTCATAGTGTGTGTGTGTGTGTGTGTGTGTGTGTGTGTGTGTGTGTGCGTGTGCGTGTGCATGTGTGTGTGTGTGTGTGTGTGTGCGTGTGTGTGATGATCACTAATTCATGTGGATCTGAAGGAAAATACTTCTGTGCTCACGGCACGGTGGCTGCATAAGACACTCTTCAGGAACGACATTGTATAAATAATTTACTATAACCATTTTCGACTTTATAAAGTAGTAATAAAGTACTTATTAAAATGAATACAAAAAAGGGACAGACCCTCAAAGTTGACCCTTTTAGTGTGCCATATGAAGTACACACGGGCCGACATTGTATTTAACCTTAGAACTGTAGCATTGGCAGATAAGCAGGGCTAATGGGTCAACAACAGAGAATGTAAATCAACAACCCTGTAGCCTTGAACGAATCATGGACCCCTGGCCCCAGGACGTGGATGTAAATGATTGAAGAGATAATATGCATTTGAACTGTCAGGCAGATACAACCTTACAACTATCCCTGTCTTGGTTCCAACTTTTATCACAGTGGGCCCAGAGGCTAAACAAAATAAATAAAAGCAAAGCAAACCACACCGGAAAAAAATGCTTTCAGCTTCCTTTCAACACACTGACTCAGAGAAAAAGACCAGATGGGGAAGTACTATTCACTCAGCATTTGGACAGTTTATGCACAAGTCACAAATCAATGCAATAGTTGGCAACGTTACGGCAATTACCCAATTAATGACCATGATGGTACACAAAAATTGGACTTTTAGAGATATAGCAGATCTGAACAGGGCAGAAGTGAAAGTCACCTCCCACCCCAACTTGTTTTTCAATCGACCATCTGGAAGTGTTTGAGCGTATGACCAACAACTTATGAGTCCTCTAAACAAGAAGTAAATATGTTTGTCTGCGTGTGTGGACCAGACTAATCCCAAGGATTACAATGGAAACGAGTCGTCCTTTTGCCATTGTTTGCATCCCATGTAGAACCTATTTTTCCGATAATCATATTTTGTGCAATACTTTGTAATAATGTGTGTATTGTTGATTTCACAAGAGCAAAATATGTTAAATAACACGGGCGGGAACCACTCTTATCATAGAGTCATGTTTCCTTTTGCTACACTACTGCAGATTAAAGAGGTTACGTAAGAGATGGGAGATTATGAAGGTGATGGTGTGTAACAAAATACCAAAACACCATGGCGGTCAGCCACTCTGATCATGTGACTTATTGGGAGTTACTACTAAAGAATCACATGTGTTTCGCTTACAAGAACAAGGAAGCCTTTTGTTTCACTTTGTGAATGCAATACTGCTTAAGGCTGCTATATCAGTTTGAGTTTTGATGATTTCTGGAAGTTAATACCATTCACAAAATATAAATTGCTCGACTCACAGGCCTGCAGATTTCTTTTGCAGCACTGATTGCCATACATGTAGGCCCTATGAATGGAGTATTCCAGGTCATAGTGCACAGAAACCATGGCAATTAAGTGTTTTTTAACAACCAAATGTTCATGTTACAAAGTCATCTACAGACATTAAAACCAGAACTAATAACTATGGATCAAATGATTCGGTGTCACAGATAAGTACGATTACCACTTCCGGTTCCCTCTCCCCGCATTGGGATTATAAAGATAATGTCTATTTATAGCAAGTCTCTCTCTCTCAATCTCCATTCACATCCTGTGGAGTCAGGGTTATGCTTTAGAAACGGTTGTCCCAATGCATTACCTTCTGTTACATACAATGCATTCTGTTGCACTTCATGTAGCCTACCGGTATTACACCAGTCTGAATGGGAGGCAGAAAATGGAAAATTGTATCTGCGTGTAGCACACAGCAATGAACAACCTTGTTATCGTTTCCACTGCCTATGTGGAATATGACGTATCAAAACATAAATGTACCTTCATGCTGAGAAAAAGTAACCTTTATATAAGACTGAGCAAGTGACCGCTGCTAGTATAGGGTGTCATTTTATGATGCACATAAACCCCAATGATGGTCGAATAACTGCAAGCCATAGATTTATATTCGTATACAACTCATGTATAACAACCAACCACAATTATTTGAGGTCATGTTGGTATTAACTGTTTAGTACATTTATAAATTCCATAATTTAACCTGAAGCAGGCCAATATGGTAGCTTTAAGAAGAGCGCGCTATCTTTTGTTTTATGTTTCATATAATCGATACAATCATTTGCATATCAAAATATGCATATTTTTTATGCAGTTGTACTAAATGTAGATGTTTGGAAGTAAGACCTACTTTTAAATGCATTGCACAAATAAAGCACGCTCAAATGACGCGTACGGTGGTTTGTAAAATGTGAAAATCCTAGATCCACCATGGAAGAGATCAGCAATCAGGGTCAGAATAATAAAAGACAGATTTCCTCTGATACGATTAGATTGCACCTGTCTGTTCCCAATAGCTATTGTTGAAAGAAACGCGATAACGGTGTCACGGCGGAGAGGTTTTAAAACTGCCCCTATCGCTTTATATGTCTACTGTTCCAAAGTTAGCGCAATCAAACGCGAATACTTTGTACTTTGATCGGCATGACATCACAACGGTCCACTACGATCCAGGCAACTGTTAGCCTGTCAGCAAAGACAATCATTTATCATAACGGTAAATTACCAGTGGCTGCCATTGAATGTTGAGCGAGGCACAGTTCCACATTAGGACAACATAATGATCTTCCTGCACGAAACATGTGTACATTATTGTACAATATAGCGCACATTACCATCCACGACACCGCCAGGTAAATAGTGCAAGTCAAGGATGCCCAGCTCTTGAACGGCAGTATCCGTTATTTAACAGAGTGCAATACATCTGCTGGAATCATGCCTTTCTGCATTCGCCATGCACATACCTTATGATGCCCGATCCTGTGTTGGTGACTGAATACTTGGGTTTTAAAAATCACGTTTTGGAATGTATAGCTTTGCCTGACAGGTCGACGATGGCTAAAGTACCGGTGTTGGTAGCATTTAGGTTCCCTTGAATGGAGGTAGCGAGTGGGAGGAGGAGACAGCACAAGAGGGAGGGGTGGATGTAGGGAGCGGGTCGGGAAAAGGGGAAGAGAGGCCCTCTAGTGGCACGGGAGCGAAATGCAGGCACGATTTCCGCTAACGGTGAATAGAAAGGTGCTGGGTGGGGGATGGATAGAGGATAACACGTAATCGTGACGTTTCTCTTCAACCCAATGACCTTGAGAACTGGAATAGAAAATGGAAGATGATAATGGACAGATATAACATATAAATGGAAGATGATCTGTTGGACAGATATAACATTATAAATCAATAAGGAAAGAAGACCAATAGAAGAAATGTGTATTTATCACTGGATGTAGGCTACTACTAAAACAAATGGGATCACAACATATTTACAATTCATAAAAACTGACCAACATCATAATAAAATGAGATGATTTAAAGGCTACAATGGTTTATATTAAAGGTACAGTTGCAATAATTTCATTAAATGGCACCATCAATACTTCAAGACAAATAATATTAACAGTGTTCCCTTCCTTCTTACTCAGGAATTGAAAAAGAAGTATGTTGGACCAACACGTTTTGCAGGGCGGGCATAAATAGCAAAATAAAGCATTAAATAACTAAATAAATAAATAAAAGAATGAAACCACAAGGCCATCCTTGTCCTCCATTACTGCGTGCCTTAGCAAGGCATGCGAGCGGTTGCTTAGGCTGGAAACGGGTCGCACATGATTAGGACCAGCCAGCTGCTCATAGTCTGTGCCGTGTGCGGTGTTTTCTTAACCCCAGGAGATGTTTGCATTGAGCCGACGACGGGAAGATGGATGGTGACACGTGGTTATGCACCTGACAAAAGCAGACAACTTACTGCGCCTGCCCTGCCGGGGGCCTGGCCTAACTGCCACGCTCTTATTGTGGAGGAGGAGGGGGAGAAGGTGGGGAGACTTCTGCTTCCAGACCCACCCGCCGCAGGGAATCATGGTACTTCCTCGTCCCCAGGCTGACCACGTCTTCGATCTCCTCGGCCAGGTCTCGCCGGTCGCTGCGCTCCAGGGCCGCCACCAGCCTGGGCACAGCCTCCCGGGCCCCCGGACCCTCGCCTTGCCCCCGTGCCCACTGGAAGAGCATGTCCAGCACCACGGCCCCCAGGTTGTTCCTGGTGGGGGGGGGGGGGGAAGAGAAAGAGAAAGAGAAAGAGAAAGAGAAAGAGAAAGAGAGAGAGAATCATCAGAATAATCATCAACTGATGTTTTCCATTATTGGCAGACTTTCAGTGGAGACAAACCTTTCATAAAAGGGTGAACAAAAACCCCAGGACCTTAAATACAGCACGACAAACACAATGGACCCTTTCAAAGTGGCGTACTCGCAGGACAAGCCGACCGTGTCTTTCAGGTCATTAATAAGGCTCCTTGAATGGGTGGGCTGTGTCAGACGTAACTAGTGATGACTCACATTGGCCGTTGCTGAAGGTTTGACGTGCATAAATGAAATGCGTGCCTCCCTATCCACGCTCAAGGTGGGGGTGACGCCTGTGTTTACCGTACTTTGACAGCTCAGAGAAAAAATGCCCCTTGCAAATGTGAGCAATCTTCCCTAGTTTAGTCTACCTGGGCCCTCGTACATTAAGACCCATAATTTGTGTTACACTGAAAAGGGAGTCTATTGCCGTGCAGTAAACAGGCATGTATCGCGTCATATGAAAGCCCCATTTTTCTAGTGAGTCGCGGTTTTGGCTCCAGTGACGATGACAGGACATTCATGAATTGCAGTGTGAACTTAGTGTGGAAAAATACCTCCCAGAGCACCGTTCTCTTCCTGTCTCTGCCTCTAGGTGTGCACAGCGAGAGGAGGAGCACGCATGGGCAGATTCCTGAATATGACGCCCGGTGGGGGAGGGTCATCTGAGCGTGTGTGTGTGTGTGTGTGTGTGTGTGTGTGTGTGTGTGTGTGTGTGTGTGTGTTATAGCGTGTATGTTTGCTAGAGCTGGTGCGCACGTGTTCTCCCCTGCAGTCTCCCAGATGGCTTGGTAGGATGATAGACTGATGAGGGATTTAAACAATCAGAACTCCCTGCTAATGATTTCTCTTCCACTGCAGTCACCTCTGCTATGCAAATCAAACACGTGAATAATGCCCTCTCACAGAGAGACACACACACACACACACACACACACACACACACACGCACACACACACACTGCTGCTTCACACACACAAGACTTCACTGAATCAGCTCCACACATCCAGAAATAGCCATACATTTAGAGAAAGGTAACGCTTTTCTTGTTTGTACTTCCCCCTCTTCCCCATTTGGACTTGAAAGATGATCATTTGGTAACATTTCTTGGAAAATTACACTGTATTCATTGTACAGGAACACAGAGTAAGTCCATTCGACGATTTACCCCAAAAATGCCAAGAATCAGTTAACTGGATCCACAAAAAACCCTTAAGAGTGTACGAGATGAAGGATCTGAGTATGAGGGTGGTCTACAGGCTAGATCACCGTGCACACCTGTTCTTGTACTCTATGTGTTCCAGCTCCGTGTAGCTCAGGCCCAGGTTGATACCGATGGTGCGCCAGTCCTGTCCGATCTGCAGGGAGATGGCCAGCAGGTTGGCCTCCGTCAGGTAACCGCTCTCCGGGTCCCCGAGGTTCAGAGGGGGGTAACGCGGCTCGCCCAGGCCATTCTCCTCCTCCTGCTTCCAGTCCAGGGCCTGGGGAGGAAGAAAATACAGAATATGAATAAATGATGTGGTTTGGCCGAGGATAATCGGCATGCAGCCCAGCCCAGTGTATTATTTGTGGAGCCGTCTGTGTTTATTTAACAGATGTGGATTTCTGTAGATATTTGATGCTTTTTCAAGTAAGGCTAGGGTCAAGAAAGAGAGAAGGAGAGTGCTGCTTTGGGTCAATTATTAAAGAAAAATCAGATAAAGAAAATGATATTTAAACAAACTGCGACTGTCCTATACGTATAAGATTTCTTGGTGAGAAAAAAATGTTAAAGGCAGAAGAACCGATTGAGTGAACATTTTAAAAAATGCTTTATTTCATTGGATTAGGCTACCGCCTACGCATAAGGATAGGGTCATTTCCGAATGAAAAGGTGAATGCTTGGTGAAATAGATGGTCTCATCAACCCCATCCAAATACATTTGAGTTCAGTTAACACAGGAAGTGTTTGGTGTTTGAACTCACAGGGAGCTTTAAAGGCAGTGTTGCAAGCCACTGACTGTCGTGACCCTTCCTCTTCTGCACCACTTCCTCTGGCAGGTCCTGTGGAACCTGTCCTCTGTAAAAGGACACCTCGACAAGGACAAGAAGCAGACGACACATCCTTTACGTCTCTTCACCGAGATTCGCTATAGTGGAAGTGCTCACTTTTGCTGTTTTCATAATAAAGCTATATTATACAGTTTAAGTGAGTATATGTTATAAGTTATAAGTATGTCGTAATGGTAAAGTATTTAATCAAAGCATTCACTTATGCTTTATATACGCTCTCCTTAGATTTATATAATTTTTATAAATAATGTAATAAATTAAGAAAAAAACTTTAGGTGCCGTTTCAATAACCATAACTCAGCTCAAATTGTACAATACTAAAATATACTCAAATACACCATGACATGGGTAGTATTTGCGCCTAAAAAGTAAAAATGAGGGCCTGACTCTCCTGAAGAAGCAAGCCTCCAATCTAATGTGCAAAATCTTTCTTACTTGTCCTCGGACGGGCCGCTCGCGACCGACAACAGGACAGACGTAGACTTCCTTCAGGTTCTTAAGACTCGAGTAGAAGACGAAGGAAAGTCTTCCGGCCGCACAGTCGGGCCTGTCTACGAAAGAACAAACAACCACATCATCGTTGTCGTCAACAACAAACAGGATCTTATCTTATATGGACTTCCTTTAGAGTCCATGCTGTGATTGCATAACAGCCATCCCATGCTCGTGCTGAGGCAGCCCTCCGTATGTTGACACACGAGTACAAAGAAAGCAGGAAAGCAGGAAAGCGGACGGGGGAGGACCTCCAACCTGCGCTGACGTCCAGGCCCCTCTCGAAGCCGGCAAAGAACTGCTCTCCCTCCAGCAGGTCGCAGAGGTCTGAGGGCTGGGGCCCGTCGTATTGACCGGACAACGACTGCAATCTGCCGTCCACCTTAGTCAAACAAAACCACAACACCGTGATTCTGCGGTTCACGGTACTCTGACCGTGCTCGCTCTGATCAAAGTATTACGATTTCCAAGAAAGGCATTCATTATATAAGGTTATACGACATACTTAATATCTCTGGAGCGCTGCATGTTAGAAACTTACTTTCTTGAACATTATTAAACCTACTATTGATGGGATGGAGATTTCTAATCGTTGCCCAGCCTCTTTCCCAGCCTCAGGTTGGTGTTACCTTGGGTTATAAAGTACAGCTAACCAATTATCTTTTAATTTGAGTACTTTTTGATGAGCACATTGCTACTGCTAGTGGAGTAATTGTATTACACTAAAACCTTTCCTTGTCCTTGAGTATAATTTCAGTCAAATAACAGTACCATTACTTGATAAGAACATTTCTTACTAAAACCACGTAAATAATCTAAATATTCAGTAGAGGTTGATTTTATCTTTTATCACTGTTACTGCTTTTCTTTGTTCTGTTGATGATGTGTTGTGTTTTCAACTGTTGTTTTTATTGTTTCTGATATTGCTCTGTTCAAGCACTTTGGGCTGCTGTCATGCATGAAAGGTGCTCTATAAATAAAGATTATTATTATTATTATTATTATTATTATTATTATATGCAGTCACCTTGCTGGTGGGTAAACACTGGAGTAGAACCTGGGTGGGATCCGTCTTCCTCTGGAGAACCAGGAACTGCACTCTGAACTGTTTGAGCCTCTGGTAGACCCTCCGGACCACCCCACTCACACAGCGCTGAGTGGTGTACCACAGCCAGTACCTGGTACAACAACAGCAACAAATACTTTTCACAAATATTCAATTATTTTACAAACATTCTCTTTTAGTCCTTTTTCCCACCTGGCTTCACTGTTTTGTCCATTCAGTCCCATAACACCATACATAATATCAACATATAATATCAAAATATATCAAAATATTATCAATACATAGCAATTAAAAGAACCTCAAGGTATGATGGCTCAAATATCACAACTCATCCCTAATGATGAAATAAGCCCTCACCAGGAGAAGTGTGTGATGTAGAAGATGGCGTAAAGGTGAGTCACACTGAGAGAGACTTGAGACGTCACATCGGTCCACTGTTGGGCATTTGGGTCTCCGTGCAGCAGATGGAGGCAGGATAAATCCACTGTATGGCCTACAGAGATAGAGACACAGGTAGATATCAAATGCATATGCTTAGAAATGAAAATATACTAGTGATAGGGTTGAGATATTATTCTATAAAGACAATATTGGATATGTTTTTCCACGGAGGTTAAATCATCATGTTATGGAAATCCTCCATGGATTATAAAACTGAATGTACCCCACTCCGCCACAAGGGGGTGCCAGATACAGATGAACGGAGAAGTATATAAAGAGGATTTCTTTAGAATGTTTTTCCCCTTGAGAAAATCCAGGGACGGAAATGATCCCCCTACAACTTAACAAGACACACTAAGGGGAATTTCAGTGAATTTCCCCATAGTATTCTGGCACTTTGCTTTCCTGATCTGAAGCAGTGATTAAGTTGAGGGCTGATGCCCCTTCACCCAACGTCCTTCCTCCCCCCACATGTTTTGCTCTGAGTATCGTACATTTCTCTTGAATCCCGCTCCAGAGAAACCCCCAGCAGACTGGGTTAATGTGTAACCCAGTGTGTAGAGAGAGCCATTATCTACCATTCACTCACTGTTTAGTCCATTCACATTCAATATCTGTTCTTTCCAGAGCGACTTGCAGTGACTTGTAGACGGTGGGTTAATAAAGGAGCAGGCAGGGGGTCAGATCTATAGGACAGATAAAAGGTAGACTGCAGACATTGGAGTCCTAACCCAGAATGTATTAACTGGGTGACAAACCCTCTGAGCCACAACACTATCACTGGACATATTGCAGTGTTACAGTAAGAGTCATAGGTCAGGAGCGAGTATGGAATGCAGCCAGGCCTTCTGATCCATGATATCGACGCAGCAGGGTTTGTTTTATTGTAACCACAAACATTTTAAGCCTGACGTCGATTCCTAATTACGAGCATTGTGTTTGGCTTTGCTTCGTGAATTATCGGTGGCTTTTTAACCGCATGGTTTTTACACCACTAATAAGAGTCGTTAATCTTGTGCCTCCAGTGCCTGTGGACATAGGGGTGTGTATTTTTTTCATCACGCTAACAGGGTATTGCTGGTCCTTTCATAATGGTTGTCGCACAGGTCAGCTGTATTATATGGCTTATTAAATGCTTATAGGTTCTCCAGCCTCAATTCGAATGGGTTTCGTGGCAGTAAAATGTGTGTAAAATCCTTACCATCAGCTATTAAAGTGTGGTTTATGTGGTGGTAATTCCTTAACACCCCAGAGAGGGTGACCTGGTGAACCTCTGATTGTAATAAAGCATTGCCATAGAGGAAAACAATACAGACAGTTACAGAGACACGTCCAGGCCGTCTGCAACAGACTCACTGAAGAAAGCATGTGAGGCCAAGTCTCACTGCAACAATAATACTCCTACTACCCTATGAAAGACTTACTGGACCATGACTGGAAGTCTATGAACCTGAAGAATCCCATCATCATCCTGGGTGGCAGCCCATTTCATGAGAAATGATGTATGCTTCAGACATTGCGTCTCTTTCTTACTTAACCAACCAATGCCAATGGCTATTCTAAATGACAGGTGGTAATCCTGAGTTTACTCGAAGTGTCATGGCTCCCAGCACCTCAGACCTGATGAATAGCAGGGCTCAGTGTGTGTGTGTACTGAAGGAATACTGGACCGAGATCATTTAACATGTACATAATCAATCTATGAAACAATTTTGTCACCGATATATTGTTCCACTTCCTATGTTACGACAAATGTACTTATTGTAAGTCGCTTTGGATAAAAGCGTCTGCGAAATGCCCTAAATGTAAATGTAAATGTTGTTACCCCACTCTCCATCCTTTTCTATGTATCCAATGAAATGATAATCTGGTGGATCAAATGAGTGGTTAGCGTTAGGGTAGCTACCTGTGACTCCAGTTGGCAGAGGAATCTGGACTTTGACGGGCTGCAGGAAATTCAAACTGGGGGTCTGGGAGAGGCAGAGAAGAGGACTGGCACTAGCCTGGGGGTCGCCGCAAAGTGCTTGAATCTCTGTCAGGGACACCTGCAAGACCTGGATACAGAAGAGAGAACGTCTTATGGATCGTGTATCGTCCGCTCCCGATGGACCCGAGGTCTCTTTAACCTGCGTCTTTACCTCTAAAGTGACGGTCCGGATCTGCAAGGTGGAATCGGGCGGGAAGAGCAGCTTAATCGCGGGGTCTAGCCTGGACACCAACAGCGCCCCCTCTGGTGTGACAGAGCAGCTGTCGCGCAGCAGCCGAGCCACAGCCACGAACCAGGAGAAATGTCCCACCGAGGAGCAGGCCAGCTGGTGGGAGACAAGGAGGACCAGACATGTAGAGCCTTCCCTTTGGGACTGTATATTTAGCAGCAACAACATATCTCTGTGTGTACTTTATTGTCATTTTAAGTTAAGTACACATGGGCAATGTTTCCACAGCTTTGACAAAGCCACATTTTTACGATGCTTTTTCAAGGCATCTTCACAACCCACTTTTTTATCCACAAAACCTGCAAGTGGTTCATGCAGAAAATACCCGACAAAAAAAAAATATTGAAGATTAACAAAATGACGATCTAACCCAAAAACCCAAACGACCCCACGTGCCCCTTGAAGCTAACAAGCTACAAAACAGTTCCTGATGAACTCAAAGGTCCCGTGTAGAGGGTTTACCCGGACTGGAGTGCCCCCGGGGTGGCAGCTGTTACTGGGGCTTCCTCTCCTCAAGTCAGTGGGCAGCGTGCTCCAGCACTCGCCGCTGAACCTCCGCACCACCACCTCTCGCCCTCTCTTCCGGCGGTACGGCACACACACCTCCACCGGCTGGGAGAGTGGAGGATGAGTAAGACCAGGGGACCAAGCGCAGGGTGAGAGTGTTGATTGACAGTGTTGTGACAGTAATGTACACAATACACAGTACACAGTAACCTCCAGTAGGGTCATTTTAGCATGAGGGTAGATGTTCTCATTGTGACACCAGATTACCTTCAGAAATAGGATTCCATGGGGTCTGAGTTCCAGCGGATGGCTGAGCAGGATGTCGTGCTCTTCTAGCCAAACCCACTTCCTGTTGGCCTTCTGTTGAACCCATTGGAGTCTCGTGGTGGTTGCCAGGCACCCCCGGGGGAAGATTAGCTCGGCCCCCCCCGGCAGAAACACATGACACCCGGCAGAAGTCACACTGAAGCTGAGGAGCACAATTTGATGACAATGTTTGATTGATGACTTTATTGATTACTTGGATGGTGAGTAAAAATGTAATGACTTGGCAAATAACCATTGTTTATAAAGTATGTTATAAGACTGAAACCTGTGTTGACTGAACCCCAGGTGAATTTCTGGAATGTTCTTTTGCGGTTGGACTGGAAGAAAAAGATGGTGGTTATGCAAAATAAAGCGTTTTTAGATCTTGCAGGGGGTGGGGGGGGTAATCGGATCAGCTGTTGGCTTTCCCGCTCACCTGCGGCAGGAGGGAGCGGCGGAGGGGTCGGAGGTCGCCCCAGCGGGTTGTTGCGGGTGTCCATCTTCAACAGGGGTAGTTGGTGCAGACAGGTGGGGATGAAGCGCAGCTCGTTGCTGTGGACGACCAGCTCAGTGAGGGAGCGCAGCGAGTCTGGGGATGGAGGGGTACAACAACATCACACCGGTGCTCAATTAATTTCCTCTGTTCACAATTCAACCTGGAACTGAGATTCAGATTTAACAGTGACACATTAGCATGTAGCATTTACATTGCGACTACTCTGCATATTTATAGTTAAATGTGCCTGTATTTTTCCTAGCTGGGATGAGGGTGTGAAAGGTGCATCTTATAAACACAGTAATTATTAAATTAAGTTGTTTGTCAAGTCAGAATGCAATTTTCTTTGTTTGAAATACTTAATCTATTCACTCTCATTAAATTCCATAAGTATACATCATGCGTAGAGAAGGTGGTTTGCACAGTATATTAGTACATGCCATTGAAATACACCACTGAGTTGATCTCACATTGCATGTGTCACATGAGGTTGAGCTGTACACAGCCCCTCGTCTTCCGGGCCCGTCCACTCACCCTTACACCCTTACCCATGGTCTCGGGCAGCTTCCTCAGCTGGTTGTGGGAGAGCTCCAGCGTCACCAGCTCGCCCAGTGCGCCAATTTCATCAGGCAGGTCGGTGAGAAGGTTGTGCGAGACGTCCAGCGTCTGCAGTGCCCGGAGCTGGCCCACGCTCGGAGGGAGAGCCACCAGCTGGTTGCCCAGGAGGGAGAGGTAGCGGAGGGAGGACAGTCCCTCGAGGTCGGCGGGTAGGGAGGACAGACGGTTGTGACCCAGCAGTAGAGAGGAGAGCAGGGGTAGGGTGAGCAGGCAGGGCGGCAGCAGGGACAGCTGGTTGAAGGAGAGGTCCAGGTGTTCCAGAAGAGCGAGAGAGGAGAAGGAGGCGGGCAGAGCGGTGAGGAGGCCTGGCAGGGGACCCCCCTCTGGGTCATGAAAGCAGTGCCCTTCAGACCAAGAGATGGAATGGAACAGAAGAGAAAGGTTAGATGTTATGAGATGGACGGTATAACCATTTCACTGTGCACTGTACTTCCCTCACAGATCTACAGAATGCCATCTTTAAAAAAAGATAGTAATAGGCATTAAAACAATGAATTAAGTGTGAAAAGGATATAGCAAAGGAATCTACTCAGACACTGGGTCTTAGCACATTATGGTATGAGGGATGACAAGATCTATTATTGTTGTCAAATGCAGTTAAGTGTTAAATTATTAACTTTTCCGTCTGCTTGAGTACCTCGAACAGCCAGCGAGCGCAGCTGTGTAAGATGGGGTAAGATGGTCAGTGCTTCTTGCAGGCCTTGATGGTCCTCTGAACCAAGCCTCAGGTAATGCAGCTCCTTGAGCTGCCCTGGAACAAAGCTCCATAGGACGGGCAGCGCAGTTGCTCCTGCCCGGTAAACGTCCAGAGTCAACCTGGTATCAGTGAGCACGGACAAGAGCTCTGTATTTGGAGGCAGCGGTGGAGAAAGAGGCAAGACTATGGAGGAGGATGAAGAGGAGAAGGAGGGACAGGAAGGAGTATCGTTGTAGGCAGCGGGCAAAATATCAGTGATGCTGAGGGACCCTGACAACGAGGGGGGCTCCACAGTGGTTGCATCCCAGTCTCTTTCAGAGTGGTTGGCGGAAATCTCCTGAAAAGCCTGTCCTCCAAATTGTTCACTGTTAGCAATGACCAGTCCGGTGGCACTGTCCTCTGTATGAGCTATATCAGGACAGAAACCCTTTTCTAGGTCCGCTTGTTTCTGCCCTGGAGAAGTACTCCGGTGTCTATACGACATTGTTTGTGCATGGAAGAGTTGGTTTCTGTTTTAAGACGTTGTCATGTTAGCAACGTCCCTTTCAGGCATCCCTTGGTCCAGTCAAAATAGCTGCTTTGTTTCCGTTTTTAAAGAGTTCCGCCTTTGCTTTCTTCTCTGCATCTAAATTGGACGGTAGACTAATGCTAAACCAGCAAGCCTTCATTACTGTCATAATCATAGAAAACTGTAACTACTTGCCACTGGAGACAAATCGACTCTAAAAGTATGGACTAACGTTAGGTTTACGCATTTGTGCAGAGGCTTTACTATTCTGTTATCAATGTAACATTAGTTCACTTATATTTACGAAGCAGCAATCTGTATGTTAAATCATACGACAATAAAAGTATCTATTTAAAATAAATCACAACACTGACTTGTTCGGTATTGACGGTACGTCTCTATTGCCCCGCTTCATTAACTTCCCCATGTGTACTTCCTTGTGTATGGGAGAAAGAAATATTTTGGATACTCGGCTGTGCACAGTCGGGCGGAGTTTCCATCTTGTTGTTGTTTTGGAACAGGGACATTATTTCCGGCCAGTCGGGGACGAAAAAGGAGCATCTCCGTTCTAGAACCGCCAAGTTTCAATTCGTAGGGCGGGACCTGTAATGGGCTGCTGTAATTTGCGACGGACACCATGCATCATTTTTCTACGGAAGAGGATTAGGGCCAAATAGGATTTTTTTTTAAATTTGACTTTATACTCGGAAGTCTGACTTTTAAAGTAAAATAATTAGAGCTAAAAAAAAATCCGTATCTTTCAGACTCGTGATCATCGATATTGTATTTTTTTCTGTGCTGATCAGTACCAATTGACCCAGGGACCGGTTTTCTCTGTTCTCCCCCCACCTCTCAGTGTGTGTGTGTGTGTGTGTGTGTGTGTGTGTGTGTGTGTGTGTTGTGTGTGTTGTGTGTTGTGTGTGTGTGTGTGTGTGTGTGTGTGTGTGTGTGTGTGTGTGTGTGTGTGTGTGTGTGTGTGTGTGT
>JAOTIX010002749.1:0-14148 GCA_027123715.1 Gaidropsarus macrophthalmus
TGTGTGTGTGGACTGGCTTGTGGTGGATGCACATAAGCATTTGTAAACAAACCAATCTCACCGGAATGTGCATTTCCTAGACATCACACACATATTTAATGTTATTTTGGTCACAAGGTTACTGAAGTTAACACACAAGTAAATGGCAGGTGGTCATGTGACGCAGGCCTTGTGATGCTTGTCAAAATAATCTCGTATTTTACGACATGTCTTTTTGGAAGGCAGCTGACATGCAGGCCCACGTAGGCATACCTCATACCTCTACTCATTTATCATCAATGCTTATATTTGAATGAAGGCTTTTATACATTTTAAAATGTTATACATTTTCAAAACTGTTTTTCCTGTTCAGTTGCCGCAAAGACCAGAACCAAAATGGAAGAGCAGAAGATGAAACTGGACGAGCCAAAGTTGACTCCTGAAGGTTAATGAGCTTTGGTACTGGTATAGTTTTGTAATGGGAAATGTGGAACTTGTAACTTATGTCCCATATTTATTGAACAGAACTCATCGAGACCCCAACATTTAAGGGATTCGTGGCGAGTATGGATGATATTCTTAAAAGCCTTGAGGATGTGGAGTTCAGGACAAGAGGTAAAAACATGTTTCTATTTTAGATATTAGACTTTGCTTTAAATATTTGTGTCTATATGTACAACCTCATGGTGAGCAAATACTTCAGGTTACACTGGGGCTTGATGTTAACCTACGAACTCCTCCAAACACTTACCAGATGATGAGGAAGAGGAAGAGGAAGATGACGATGATGAGATTCCCCAAGAACTGCTGCTTGGGAAAGACCAGTTGAATGAGCTAAGCAGTGAGTCCGCTAAGATCAAAGCTATGGGTGTCACTCATAAGGTAAGAAACTCTTGCAGTGGGATTTTGTGGTTAAATGATCACAGACTTCTATTGCTAATTTGTGAATTCATAAAAAAAAGCATGTTGTAATACAATTTACAAACCTGTTTTCGTCGCATTCTTTTGTGCATAGCTGCCAACCGACAAGTTAATCAAGATTTTAAACATCCTTGAGAAAAACATTCGGGATGGAGCCAAACTGTGGATTATAAAGAACACAGTAAGTCACAGAGTTGACACAAAGTCATCATTTGTTTCCAGGAGGAGGGCTGTGTCCCTGGCCTGGGAGCAGAGCAGAACCCGAACAGAAGCAAACTACCACTAATGAATCTGCCACTGCTAGTCTTGTGGTATTAACTAATCTGCAGTCACTATAGACAGTTCTGAAGATGCACCGCATATTAGAGCGTCCATCTGATTTAGATTTTAGACCGGCTCCCGGTTCATTTACGACCAATCAGGGAATCTCTTCCATCTCATGATTGGTTGGGGGGGAAGTGTAGAGGGATCTGATTTTGTTAAGCAATTTCCTGCTCTCTCTCCTGATAACTCTCAGTTCTGACCCACAGCACCTTCAAGGTCATTAGGCAGACCCTTACATGCTCGCCAGACACCCCCACCGTGGTTTTTATATCAATTTGAACTGGATTGTACTGGGTCCAATGGCCATTGACCTACTCGGCCTCGTCTCCGCAGGCCGAGGACAGCGCTGTGTACGAAGACCGTGCGGACCTCGATGACCTCATCGACCGCGTGACAGGCTCCGGCGACGCCTGTCTGGCGGCGCTGCGCGTGATGACGTCGCCGCTGATGCCCAAGGGGGTGTACATGGAGGAGGTCATTGAGAGGGTGATGCTGTTCACCCGGTTCCACCTGCAGGCCACCGTTTACCCCCACTACGACCGCGCCTACGGAGCGGAACCCCGCGCAGGTCAGGGGCAAACCAGGGCCGTCGATCTGTTTTTTCGTGCGGGATGAGCGTCCGATGTTGGCCTGGCTGTAAAGGAGCGACTCTGTGTGGGGTGAACTAGAAACACTTCCTCAAGATATAGAAGATTTAAGAGGGTTTCACATGATGTAACGCACGTTCCAGACCACTATCTTGGCACTTTTGCACCATTAGAAGAATTCTAACGACCGGTCCCTTAGGACCAAGATGGCGGTGGTGTCAGAATGTGCTTTCGGAACTCCGTGATCACATGATTGAAACCCTCCAGATGCTTCTTGCATTATTGTTATTATATTTCCATAATTCTCTTTTATTAGTTTAGTAATTCATGAGTTTGAAATTAGATGGGTACTGAATCAACTTAATTCATGTTTGAGAATTCAATGTTCACCAAGAAAGTGCCGCTATCATAAAAGATTCATTAATACACAATGAATTAGTATAATTACACATTAACATGATTCAACACAATAACAGACACATTACAATTTGACATTGCAAGTTTGTTCGAGAAAAGCGGGCTTTATATTCGTTTAAGAAAAAGGAGAATCCTTCCTCCTGTTTCTCCTCCTCCTCCTCCTCCTCCTCCTCCTCCTCCTCCTCCTCCTCCTCATCGTCGTCGTGGTTCCCTAGGCAACGCGGCGGGCCAGAGGGCGAAGAGACCAAAGTGCCCCGCCCACCTGCAGAGAGCCGTGCACGCCGTGTACAGCACGCTGTGTGACATCATCAGCCTCCTGTCAGAGCTGCTGGGGGTCCAGCTGCTCACCGACACCAGCGTCATGCAGGTCAGAACGTGGGGCCCTCCTACGCAGGGCCCCTGGGCGGCTCCTGGGTACCAGGGCCCCCGGAGCAGGCTCAGGGTCGGTCGCCAGGGTCACGACCTGTACATCGTTTACAGTGGGGACGAGTAACAGTTTGAATAAAATAAATACTGCTAAAACCATAAAAATTCAATACAAAGTCTCATACAAAACAAATTTAAAATTATTGTAGTTGTAATTGTAGAATAAATGTACAAATAAAAACTGTGAGATGTTGGTGCCTAGGACGTGTATCACGCCTTTATTGATTAGATGAGCTTGCATAAAGATATAGCACATTATTTTGACACGGTATTATGTGGTCTTCTTGAACCCCTGTTCAGATGACCTCCATGGGAATGACAGCGTTCTCTGTGGAGAACATCAGTGAACTGCAGCTCTGTAGCATCAAGCTGGTGACTGCAGTGAGTCCACCCCCCCTCGTTGTGACTCGCTTAGCTTCTGCATGGCGCCATCTTCAAATGATTTTTTCTTCAACTGATTTTTTCTTTATATGAATGACTTCAAGAAGCAGCCAATCAATGCGTTGGCCCGCCCCCTTTATTTTCTTTCCCTCAGGTGTTTGCTCGGTATAAGATGCACCGGCAGCTGATTCTGGAAGAGCTGTTCTCCTCCCTGGCCAAACTGCCCACAACCAAGCGCTGCGTCAGGCAGTGCAGGTAGCCGATAATCTACCTGTCACACTTTGATCTCATCAAAATAACGTCACATTGTGCTATGAATCAGTAATTGTAGGATTTAAAGGTTGTATCAGCAATACTAGGCAGAAACATAAATGATCACATTCATCTGATCTTTCCTCACGATCCGCTCAATGTCTGCCCCATAAGCAGGGCGTCAAAAAAACACGTCTCTGTAGGCAGCCTATGTTCCGAGATCGTACACAAAAACAAATGGTATTACCAACCACTCCACGCATTTCTTTGGTGCTTTAAGTCACACCTTAAAGGTTGTATCAGCGATTCTATGCCGAAACCACATCTCTGTAGGCAGCCTATGCTCCGAGATCATACACAAAAACAGATGGTATTAGTAAACAAATGGCAGAATTGCTGATGCAATTAAGATTTAGCTAAACTCCTCCTTAAATTCTGTTGTTACCGTGTCTCATCTGTCCCATCTTCTCCTATCCTAACTTTACCTCCTGGTCCACACGTTGTGGCAGGATGCAGACCAGCGGTGTGGAGCAGCCCAGGTACATCCAGATGGTTACTGCTCTGGTTCTTCAGCTCATCCAGTGTGTGGTTCATCTGCCCTCTGAAAACCAGGAGGACAGTGAGCATGACAAGAAGGTATCTGCTGACATTTGCGTTCTATACACATTCAGATTTATTAAAATTGAATATTGAAGATGTATATTTCTACATTATTTTAGGAGGATCAAGATGTGTTAATCACAAACTCATATGAGACCACCATGAGGACGGCTCAGAACTTCTTGTTGGTCTTTCTCAAGAAGTAAGACAACCCATACCGTAGACATATAATAATAATAATAATAATAATAATAACCCATAAGGAGTAGCTAAACACTGTTGCATGTCAATTTGCTCTGTCTTGTGTGTGTGTGTGTGTGTGCCCCTGTGTGTGTGTGATGCTAGGTGCGGCAGTAAGCAGGGGGAGGAAGATTACCGGCCGCTGTTTGAGAACTTTGTCCAGGATCTGCTGATGGCGGTGAACCGGCCTGAGTGGCCAGCAGCTGAGCTTCTGCTCAGTCTACTGGGGAGGCTTCTGGTAAGTCCGTACCAGTCTGTACCAGTACTACTGGGTCATTGTAAAGTAGCACAAAGACAACGCCTAGCTTACATAGCTTTTCCTGCTTGTGCTTTCAATCCAAAGTAGACGGATGGCTTTATCTTACTGGCTTTCTGGCAGTGGGATTTCTGTGAGGATCTTGGGATTTGTAGTTTTCGGATGCGTTAGCTTACGGTCCGACACGTTGGTTCGATCCAGAGAAATGGCCATCAGCTTACTGGCTTCCCGGTAGTAGATTTCCATGAGGATTCATGGGGGATTTTCTCCACAAGGTGTACCAGTTCAGCACCAAGCAGACGGAGATGGCAATCAGGGTGGCGGCACTGGACTACCTGGGCACCGTCGCCACCCATCTACGCAAAGAGGCGGTGGACAACCCTGTGGACCGCGAGGCCATCGGCCGCATCCTGAAAGAGGTAAGGTTGATCCTGTGAGACGGTTTCTGGTGTTATCCATCAGGCTGATTGGTTTTGTGGGACATTGACCTAGATACCTGGCAAGGAGGAGACCCTGCGTCTACAGAAGGCCTTGTTGTCCTACCTGGACCACCACAGTGAAGAGGATGGGTCTCTGGGGGTGAGTGGGTTCAAATGATCATGTATGAGGTCATTCGTTCATTTTTTTCTTCTTTAAAATGCTATTTTCAGCGCAGGTGTTACATTCACATTCACGTTTAGGGCATTTAGCAGATGCTTCTATCCAAAGCGACAACTAATTTGTTTTGAAGGGTAGGAGTCTTGCTCAAGGACTTCGACAAGCAATTAGGAGTAGCCGGTAGGCCTCCTGAGCTACTGTCGCCCCCGGATTTTGTTCGCCTTTTTCCCGCCAGAGATCTTATATTGTTAGTACAGACTGGTTGAAGGGTCTTTAGATGCTGAGTGTGGTGGAGGTCCTCTTGAACCACAGCGATGGCAGCAGTGAAACACACAGCCCATAATAAATAAACCAATTCCACAGACACACGCTCAAGGTAACCCTCGTAAATCAAACCCACAGCGTGCCCGGGCCTTTTACATCGCTCAGTGGTTCCGGCACACCGCCACGGAGACGGAGAAGGCCGCCGGACTCCCGAAGAACTCCGACCCCGAGAAGCGGAGGAAGTTTTTGCTCAAAGTTGCATGGTCTCCTCCGTCACGGAACGCCACACAGAGGTTTGTAACCCAAGCACCGCGGAGTGAGGGCTCCCGTTGATCGGATTTCAGTTTTTTATCAATGGCACCGCGCTCCTCATGTCTTCCCAGCGTAAATCCTTCCGCGGTGGACTATGAGGACGCCTATATGGTTGCCAGGTGTCTCGCTTCCACGAGGCCCTTCGCCAGAAGCTTCAACGTTTACCTAACGCAGGTAACCCGGTCTGAACAGGGGTGAAAGGTCAAGCAAGAGGCAGAGCTGTGTGTGAAACTTTAAGATCTGCTGTCGTCTTCGTCCCTCAGATCCTCAGGGTGCTGGGGGAGAGCGCCGTCGCGGTCAGAACCAAAGCCATGAAGTGTCTCTCGGAGGTGGTGGCCGTAGATCCCACTATACTGACACGGGTAAAATATCCTTCCTAACTACTGGTAACCAAGACAACGTACAACATCGTCCTTAGTAAAATCCTGGATGACAAATGCTGGTTTCAGGCCAACCAGGACTGTTCCTGTTTTACATTCAGTTTGATAGTTTTTTTCTCTGATCTTTTGTGTTTATTGAAAATAACTTGTATAACTGTTACTATACTATATCTGTTACCGCGCTAACATGGTAACTGTTGATGTATATAAGTAAGGGTGCTAGCCTTTACCACCTGAGGGCAAAGCTTCTTTTATTTCTTTTATTTAACCTTTATTTTCGCAGATAAAACTTTAAGAAGTTTCTTTTTTATCTTTACATTTTTAAGATTTTTTATTATTTCTTCTCTTTACCATCGCTGTCCTGTACAGGACAGAGATGGAATTCAACCGACAGCATAAGGCTATTGAAAGCTATAGGTTGGGACACATCTAAAATGGCTGCTCTCTCTCCTGTGCGCGTCCGCAGTCGGACATGCGTCGCGGGGTCCACGCCCGTCTCATGGACAGTTCCACCAGCGTGCGGGAGGCCGCCGTCGAGCTGGTCGGCCATTTTGTCCTCAGCCGGCCCCAGGTCACAGAGCACTACTACGGCATGCTCGTCGAGAGGATTCTGGTAAAAACAAAATGGAGGGAGTATTCTCAGCTGTTTATTTTAATATCAAGATTTGCCCTCAGCACTTCATGATTATATATTTTATCGTTTTTGTACCGCTACTACGATTACCTAATTTCCCCTTGGAGATTGATAACGTTATCTATCTATCTATGAGGAAGATATGATGATGATGATGATGAGGTGCTTTGGGGGTTCCATAGGACACGGGCATCAGCGTGAGGAAGAGGGTGATCAGGATCCTGAGGGACATCTGCCTGGAGCAGACGGACTTCGACCAGATCACCGACACATGCGTGCGGTTGATCCGCAGGGTCAACGATGAGGAGGGCATCAAGGTCAGTCCGGGGGGTCGTCCCACCATCGACCAGAGACCACCGATCTTTGTCTCACAGAGAGTGGACACCTTGAGTTTCGCCCATCTCGTCTGTGTTTGGATGGCTGGACAAAAAAGCAACAGTGAAGACTGCCGTGGTTTTTGGAAAACATTCTCGAAAATTCCCAAAACACCCGTATTGAACGCACCAGACATGGCTAATGTTTGTAAAAAAACTAAAAAGTTACATATTGACAAGGATTGTGTTAAAGGAGTTTTGTGTTAAATTTGATGGAGGATTCCCTATCAGGTCACATATCCTCTCACCATATTGGTCGAAGACTCCATGTGCACACGGACCATTTTAGATAACTCAGTGTTATGCTAATCTGTGCAGAAACTAGTCAACGAGACCTTCCAGAAGATGTGGTTCAGCCCAACACCAAGCCACCACAGGCAGGCCCTCACCAGAAAGACCCGCGTAATCACAGACGTGGTCAGTACCATTAGAACGTAACGTTCCACTGTTGGATCTAGAACCTTCTCATGATGTTTCGTAACCCCCATGTTTTGCCTTCATTTTTTTCCAGGTATGGGCATGCAAAGATGCTGGCTATGAATGGTTTGAACAGTTACTAAAAAATGTGAGGTCACCCTCTTTCTTATCGATTTCGAACCATGGCGATTATTTTGGGTGAAGCCCATTTTAGGTTTCATCGTTATCTTCTGAGTTTTATGACGTCTTTGTCTCTTCTACAGCTTCTGAAGTCTGAGGAGGATGACCCCTTTAAACCTGCGACGAAGGCCTGCGCTCAGCTTGTGGACCACCTAGTGGAACACATCCTCACATTTGAGAAGTCCCATGAAGGTGGGACTACTTCTGCAGTATACAGGTTTCATATCAACATGTAGTGGTCAGAGTGCTGGAGTCGGTGTTGGAAGGTCACCTTGTCTCTTTGTTTCAGACTGTGAGGGCGGGAAGGACTCGGACCAGCTGATATCCTCCCTCACCACCCTCTATCTGTTTTGTAAAAGCAGAGCGCAGCTATTGGTCAAACACGCCGTGGCCTTGCAGCCCTACCTGGCCATAAAGTGTTACGTGAGTACCAACGACTTAAAGCTGCACTATATCCGTCTTCCCGTGAGCACCCTCTAGTGGCTAGATTTGCAGCTACAGAGGTGGGGCCAGAATAAATTGATTTGATTTATTTTGGACGGAATCACTGCGGATTGGCTGATATTATATCTTCTTCAACTTTCTAGTTCTGATATGTTTTAATGGAGTTAAAGTCTGCAGTACAAAAGTTACATTGTGCAGGTTTAACGTAATAGTTCCCTTAGTTTTCTTATTTGTCTGCTTGGAGTGACCTGAACTATGGCCAGGGTTAGGGGTCCAATTCCCACTTGCACTGTATTTTAACACACGACGTCTCTTCCACACCTAGAGGGAAAACGACTACATGGTGGTCTGCAACGTGGCCAAGATCCTGGAGCTGGTGGTGCCCCTGATGGTGGAGCCAAGCCAAGACCTCCTCCTCACCATAGAAGAGGACCTCATGAGGCTCATCATCAAGCATGGAGTGACGGTCAGTCTGCGGCCCCCTCTGGCTGTCTCTGGTCCTCTGCAGAAAACAACCATATCTCACGCGTCTGGTGTCCCTCGTGCTCCAGGTGGTCCAGCATTGTGTGAGCTGCCTGGCTGCCGTGGTGAACCTGGTCACACACAACTACATGTTTGTGTGGGCCTGCTTTAACCGCTACTACGGTGAGGGACGTTATGTTTGAACATGTGCATTGTATTCAAATATTCTATTTTTCAATTTACATTTATTCAGTTTAAATGTATATATATACACAAACACACTTTTTTCATACATATTTCTTTTATGTATCCCATCTTTTCCTCTGATGTACAAAATCCATATATTATTACCGTATGTTCTTATTTCATTAACATCAATGAGGACAATTCCCCACGTGTTCCCTCCACCCTGTAGGTGCCCTGATCAGACTGAAGGTCCAGCACCAGGAGAATCCAGACACCCTGGCCCTGCTGGTTCACCAGCCGGCCCTCCTGCGCGCGCTGCTCACCGTGGGGACCCTCTGCAGACATTTTGACTTCGACCAGGACCACTTCAAGGGGGGCCAAAACACGGTACACAGAAATGTTAAAGCTAGGATAGAGCAATTTATTTTCAATAATTTTTTCTGATGTTTGTTGAGATTCTGTTAACATCCTTACAGCAATCAATAAATACAACGGTCAAAGCAAAAATAAGAAAATATTCTGCTATCTGCTAGAGCACCCGTGAATGTCATTCCCTGCGTTTCCCTCTGTGTGTTCAGATCATCATCAAGGACATGGTGCTGGATCTCCTGCTCTACTTCACCTCCCTTCGAGAGGAGGAGGTGCAGGCCAAAGCCCTCATGGCCCTGGGTTGGTTCAACTCCCTCATCGCCCTGAACACCAGAGAGTCTGTCTAGTTCAAAAACGTGCCTCAACTCATGTGTTCTCCAGTCAAGTCAAATCCATTCTATTTTTAGAGCCCTTCATCACAGTTACTCCTAGTCTGCGTCTCAAAGGGCTTCACATGTCCAACCGTCTACCACCCCCTGTCTCTTCATCTCTTTGTTTAAGCTAACCTAAATCGGTTCTCCACACTCCGTAGGCTCCCTCTTCATCATGCACCCGGTGCTGATGTTCGGCCAGGAGGTGAGAACTCTGTACACTGGCGTCCTCTCGGACCGGACCGGGACGCTGGCGCTGAAGGTCCAGGTGCTGAAGAACCTGCAGTGCTACCTGCAGGAGGAGGACTCCCGCATGCTGGAGGCAGACCGCGATTGTGAGGCATCTGATGGATATGACGTTTGGTTTATGGGAGCTGCTTTCTTTTTCAGTGGATGAATTTTATTTCATTAAATATTTATCAGTACTGACGTTCCCACTTCCATGCCTTATTGGGTAACTGTTCCGTAATCTGAAGATTTTCAGAAATATAGAATACATTGTTGCTTTTCCCTAGAGGGACCTCACAGTCCTATTTACTCCCATAGAGCTGAGGAGACATGGAACAGAAACCCCTTCGACAAACAGACCGCTCCGCCTCATCACCCTCTTCGATGTTCTCTCCTCCTGCAGGGCAGAAGCTCTCCAACCAGGAGGACCTGAAGGAGATGGGGGACATCTCTTCAGGGATGAGCAGTTCCATCATGCAGCTGTACCTCAAGCAGGTTCTGGAGGCCTTCTTCCACCAAGAGGCCCCCGTCAGACACTTCGCCCTGGGGGGTGTCGTGTTGACCCTCAGCCAGGGCCTGGTCCACCCAGTGCAGGTGGGTGGCTCTCACCTTAGCAGAAAGTAGTGTCTGGAGACCCTCCTGATTGGCCAGTTTGATCATCATCAACCGGCTCTTGGCTGGCAAAGCAATTTATATACAGCTGTTGTTTTTTCGTCCTTACTTTCTCATGAAATGAAACGAAATGAAAGAAGACCAAAATAAAAAAACGGCAAAAACCCCAACTGAACTTTCTGATTCACTAGCTTTTGAAGTCAGACCTAATCGCTCATATCCACTGTGACGATAAAGCCCACAAGTCATCGAGTGCTAAGTGGAGAGTGTTGCGTCGTGTCTTTTCTGTTCTTCTTCTCCTCCTCAGTGTGTTCCCTACCTGATCGCCATGGGAACAGACCCCGACCCCGCTGCGAGGAACAAGGCCGATCAGCAGTTGGTCGACATCGACAAGAAGTACACCGGCTTCATCCATGTGCGTGGTCCTGATCACAGAGCCTCCTAAATATGATGAATGAGATCTGGTGACACCCTAGCGTTTTTTTTTCTTCTGCCAGCGCTCGATTTACATTATATTTCTTTGTGGCAGAGCGTTTTTGGAAAAACGTCCCAGGCGTTTTTTTAAACGCCTCTCAGCATTTCCTTCTCCCGCACCGAGCGTAAAAATAAGTTGAGAAAAGTTCAACTTTCAGGAATAAAGCGCCCGACGTCAGGCGTTTTTATGAAAACTGACCAATCACAAGCGGCAGATACTTTGGTTGCTAGTAACTGTAAACAAAGATATGGCATTTTTTAAAACTGATAACTATTAAACGGGTTTATTTGTTCACTGAACAAAGATTACAGAAATTAAAGACCACTTTTCCATCAGAAAAATCATCAGAACCTCTCTTGGCAGGTTCTTAAAACTCTCTTGGCACTTTTATGACAAAAGAACGCTGCCAGCTTTTTTTTTATTGCAAAAACGGTCTGCTCAACTTTTCCCTATCACAAAACCGCTAGGTCTGAACACAGCCTTATCGTGGAGTCAGTCGGGATTTTCCTCAGCATTCTTAAAGCTTTGATGATCATGAAACGATAATAAACTAAATGCTGAAGCAACAGCGATTTAATATCACACATCATTTTGGTTACTGCAACCTACCCTACTGTGTGTTTATATCTCTATCTTCAACACACAAATTACCCCGTCGTAAAACTAAAAGTTATTTCTACAGCACAGAAAATGGAGCCTTCATGTTATTGTTATTGCGTTGTGTATTGCCATCGTTCGTTCATCCATTCGTCTGCTCTGTTCTCGGTGCGTTGCAGATGAAGGCGGCGGCGGGGATGAAGATGGCCTACCAGGTGCAGCAGGCCATCGCCGGATCCCAAGACGGCGTCCTGCGAGGCTTCCGTGAGGACCGTACCGAGTCGGCGCTCTGCTCTCACCTCTACTCCATGGTCCGGGCCAACCGCCAGCACAGGAGGGCCTTCCTCGTCTGCCTGCTCAAGCAGTTTGACGACAGCGCCGTACGCATCCATCAAGCATATTTTTGGTTGTTTTTTTCGAGTCAAAGATCAGTTCATGGAGGCTCTTGGGTTGGGTTAAACGAATGTTCTGCCTCACCCCTCCTGCAGAAGACGGAGGTGAATCTCCTGCTGTTCATCGCGGACAACCTGGCGTACTTCCCCTACCAGACCCAGGAGGAGCCTCTGTTCATCATGCACCACGTGGACGTCACGCTGTCCGTCTCCGGCAGCAACCTGCTGCAGTCCTTCAAGGAGGTGAGACTCTCGGAGCCAGCCGGCAGTAGACCACCGGTAGAAGCTGAGACCTCAGGTTAATTGTTGACATTGTCCATGAGAAGATATCAGCCGTGATGTTTGTATAGCTCACACCTTCTCGCTGTGCCGGAACCTTCCAGAATTTGGCAGTTGGGGCGCCATTTTCATCCATTCTCTTCCAATCGAGTGTTCAGCACTTCTCATAGCCGTTTCTCTGTTTTGTCCAGCACAAGTTAGGGCATACAAACTGCCCCGGCTAGGCAGTTTTCTCTAATAGCACCAACAATAAAAATAATTTGTTTGTCTACACACCACTGCACATGCTCAGGGCCTTAGAGGTTATCACAAAATGCATGAATGTGTTAAAAACTATTGATCTGACGATGAGCTTGGTGGATTTTGATCCTCTTTGCAGTCTCTACGCAAAAATCCAGCTGGAAAGAAGAAGAAGAACAAGAAAGGGAAAGGTTCTCCTCAGGACAAGGAACGTTGTTCTGGGACCGAGCAGAGCGCCGGGCAAGATGGAACCAGATCTGACCTGAAGGCTGCTGAGAACAGGGATGATGACGATAATGACGAAGACGCCGTACCAGAGCGGCCCCCTCAGCCACCTGAGTCGGACTCGGACTCGGACTCGGACCTGGAGGACGTGGACGCGGTGATGGAGCGTCTCCCTGACGACCCCGCCCCTCTCCTGGAGTTCTGCAGCGCCTCCCAGGGCGTGCTGCTGCTGCTGGTCCTCAAACAGCACCTCAAGGCCCTCTACGGCTTCACGGACGGGTAGGAGAACGCACGCCACACCCTGGACACGCAGCTCATGCTTAAAACCCTCTTTTACGCATCATATTTATATTGGATCTTGTTTCATAACCTTTATTTATCCAGGTAGGACAAATTAAGCTTTTCAAGATCTCTTCAGCTATCAGGGCAGCAGAAAATGGGTCAGGATAGTGAAGTGATTGGTTTGGGGTGTTGGCCTTCCATCCAAATGGTTGTGGGTTTAAATCCCAATGTAGGCATCCATGGGCAAGATGTCTTACCGCACACCTGGTCATTATTGACTAGTATCTTCACTGTAGGTCAATTTGGATGAATGTGTCTGTTAAATTTCATGTTAAAAAGCGATGAGCAGGCTAAAGTAAGCCTTTTTGTGTTGCATCACAGTAAAATCCAGAAGTATTCACCGGCGGCTCTGGCGAAGGTGTTCGACAAAGCTGTGAACAGGAAGTCCAATGTGCACTTCGACCCACACCAGACTGTGGACTTCCTCCAGACTGGACTGATCAGCTCAGACTTCAGCGACCAGGTCCGAAGGAACATCGTGAACCAATTCATGGATGTAAGTATTTAAAAAATGCATTGTGTTGGAATTAGAACATTTTACTATTCAAACGACTTATAGATCATCAAAACATTAGATTGATACACAATGTGATAACAAAACTGCTGCTGCTAAATATATAATATATTGTGATATATTTGATAATTGCTTATTACTAATAAACTAAAACAACTGCTGAAATTGACAGTTCACTAAAATGGGAGACTGACTTTCCTTCAGCATTTAAAACAGACAGAACTATATGGTGTAATGTATGCATCATGTTAATACCAACACCAACCAACATGTCCTCCAACCGACATGGCTGACCTTTGACCTGCGGTCACGTGACAGTTCAAACTGCTGATGGAGCAGCTGGACCGTGACGATGAGGACGAGGAGGTGAACACGGGGGCCAGAAACCAGGCCATCTCCGCCCTGCTGACGGGCCCCACCCCCAGCAAAGACCACCAGGCCACTCTGACGGAGGAGGGTGACCCGGACACCGGGGTAGGTCCTCCGCTCAACAGACCTAAAACAGTTTGTATGCTAACTCACATGTACTAGCTTGGTCTGAAAGAGCGAAAGAGCATTCTGTGTTTTGTGTTCCGACTCAGAGAAAAGTAACCAAATATTTGTATTTATGTTGGTGCTGATGGTAAATGTTTGTTATTTTTACTTCATAAATGACCATGATAAAAAGTTACTATAACCAGCAATCAATATCATGATCTTATGGTCAAAGTCGAATTTCGACAAACATTCTTTTTTTCCAACTTGATTTACGAATCCCTTGGTCCATGGATGTCTTCATCCAGTCTCAACTCTCCCACACTTTCCCCAACCTCTGCCCCATCCTCCACAGGGGAGACCGAAGGCGGCCGGAGCGGCAACCGGAGCGGCAACC
>JAOTIX010006375.1:4654-15197 GCA_027123715.1 Gaidropsarus macrophthalmus
AACATCAGATCCTAACCCTTACCCTAAATAACATGGATCAGATCCCAACACTTAGCCTAAATAACATGGATCAGATCGTAACTCTAAATAACATGGATCAGATCCTAACCCTAAATAACATGGATCAGATCCTAACCCTTAGACTAAATAACATCAGATCCTAACCCTTACCCTAAATAACATGGATCAGATCCCAACACTTAGCCTAAATAACATGGATCAGATCCCAACACTTACATGGACAGCCCCACGAAGGAAATAATAAGCGCAAGTCATCAAAAAAGTACATTTAACAGCTCGGTCTGTGACGTAAAATGTCCACACTTTGAAAAGTCATCAATTGACAGAAGGAAACCAAAAACTCACGATAGGAAGAACTTGTGGGATACACAGAAGATAGAAACATGAAGTGATCCATATTGTTATATATCTATATCTATATCTATATAGATATATATATTAGACTCACCCCATGGCCGCGGACTTGAACAACAGACCAGCTCCCCTTGACTTGGCTATGCGGTTGTCTTTGGTCTAAAACAAAATCCGTTGAAGATATGAATGTAGTCCACTTGACGGTCAGCTTCAATTCGGAGTTATTCCTCCACCCTAACCTCCACAAGTCCTCCACCTGTCCTCCGTGCTTCACCAAGCTCTGAAACACGAGGAGACCTGCAGACCAACTCGATCCACCGGCTCGTCGGGATTCTGATGAGGAACTATGCGTCAAAACACGCATCTGCCGCCAGGCTTTACCTAGTCAGCGTTAGGGAGGGTTATGGGTTACTAAATTAAGGGTTAGGGTTAGTAAAGTAAGGGTTAGTAATACAGGACTTGTGTTGAGGTCTGAGTGGAGCACAGCAGCTCCACCTGCTCTCCGCCCACACACACTTCATCCACCACCACATGCTATAAATATATCAGCTGTATCAGATAATACATGTCATTCAATGAAGATATATCAGATTATACATAGTCATCTAATAAAAGATGTATTCATCATTCACTCAAATTAAAGACACTTACATGTTACTGGATGATTGATTTGGCAGTTGCTAGTTGTATTATTTCCCAACGAAAAAAGTGTGAATGGTGTTGAAGATATATTCTGTGGTTGAATTGGATAGTTATAACTAATAACTAATAACTAATAACTTACGAGCATTTTAAGGAGAAATAAAATGCGCCCCCGGAACCAATGTTTTATTTGTTCCGCCGGATTGTGTTTGACGGTGCACTGTTGACATGCTCTAACGCTACCCCTCACCGTACTTTAGTGATTGACCATCATCGACAGGTGAGCGAGATTGTGTTCACGACATATATACATATATATATATATATATATATATATATATACACTCTTATAATACCAGTATATTCACATATACTGTTATAATACCAGTATATCTACTAGTAAAACACCAGTGGTATGATAAGATTCGTCCTGGATTAATGCTTTGTTGTCTCTAAGGATGACTGAGAACACTGAACCCAAACCTGATTACGAGCAGCAGTTTGCCCATCGGTTCTCAGCCGCCGACCCCGAATACCAGGAGTATGTGAGGCGACCGCCAGACCCTCCACCCATCGTGGAGGACTGGAGCGGACGGAGAGGAAACCATAGAGGCAGAGATAATAGGTATGTATGCATTATGGTGTGGTTTAGACCTAAACCATATGTAATTGCTATTGGACAACATAGCCTTCACATGATAACCTTGGATGTATACTTTCAAACCCATTGGTGGGAACATGTTCATTTCAATAAATGACAATGGATGTCATGCTTCATGCGGGGAGACCAGCTGCTCAGGTGTGTCTGCCTCTTGTTCTAGACACCGAGGAGGTGGAGGAGGGCGTGGCTGGTATGGACATCGTGGATGGGGAGGCAATCATCGCAGGGAGCCAGATGGACGGGGATATGAGAGTGGGCACCAGTCAGCCCAGCAGGGCTATGACCGTGGATATCACCCTTACAACCAGAGACATTATCAAAGCTATTAATCTAGGGCACTCCTTTTCTGGCAATAGAATTTACAGCGTAGTACAGAGTCCTTCTTCGACCCCATAGTTTAGATGGACCTTGAATGAGCCTGTTGCTCACTGCAGCAGGAAAAATACTTTAGGATTAATCTAAACAATTGTCTGTTCGACTGCTTGGAAGATCGGATGAATTCTACTCTTACTGATACAAGTTGTTTTTTTTCAGAACCCCAGGGGTGACCAAATCAAAGTTACCTGAGTTTACAAAGTGCCCACCTTGTCACATAAATAAGCACATCTGTGTACTGTCGTGGTCATTTCCAAAAAAGATATGCAACATAGTATGTATTAAATGTAGCTTTTGTTGAACCATTTGCCTGAGATTATTTGTATTACTGTATGTCTAGATGCATCCACTGAATCTGACTGGCCACCTAAAATGTGTGTTACTTTTAGTATTTCACATAAACCAGAAACTACGGGTTGACATTTGTGCTGCCTCTTACATTGGCAGCACACGGTATGTCCTTTTTATTATCAATATTTGTTGTTAATATGATGTTGATATTAATTCATTAAACATATCAAGAGACTCAGTTGTAAATTGAGTATTATTCTATGATTGGATGAGATGATTAATGTCTTGGTTAGCTTTCTTTTATTGAAAAATCTCAAAACAACTTTTAGAATTTAATTTTGGTATTTTTACCCATTTGGTCTCATTGGTCAGATTTGGTAGTATTTTAAACAAGGAGTTAGGGTTAGAGTTATGGTTGTACTGTAAACAAGGAGTTTGAGTTGGAGCTATGCTAGTACCGTAAACAAGGAGTTAGGGTTAGAGTTATGGTAGTACTGTAAACAAGGAGTTGGGAACAAGGAGTTAGGGTTAAAGTTATGGTAGTACCGTAAACAAGGAGTTGGGGTTAGAGTTATGGTAGTACCGTAAACAAGGAGTTTGAGTTAGGGTTAACAGTAATCAAGTAGTTGAACAGTAAACAAGGGGATAGGGTTAGAGTTAAACCGTAAACAAGGAGTTAGGGTTAAACAGTAAACAAGGAGTTAGGGTTCAACAGTAAACAAGGAGTTAGGGTTAGGGTTCAACAGTAAACAAGGAGTTTGTGTTTGAGTTAAACAGTAAACAAGGAGTTTGGGTTAGAGTTAAACAGTAAACAAGGAGTTCAGGTTCGAGTTAAACAGTAAAGAAGGAGTTAGGGTTGGACTTGTTTCATGTTGGCTTTGCTAACCCCTTGTTTACTGTTTAACTCTCACCCTACGTCCTTGTTTACTGTTTAACTCTAACCCTAACTCCTTGTTTATGAGTGGCAGCTTTGAGCGCTGCACTTCAGCTCATGCTTCAGCTCGTCACCTCAGGGAACAATCAAAACAATGTGACTGGACTATAGTCAAACACCATTTGTGGTTTCTGCCATATTGCATGTAATCAAATCACAAATGATCAATATGGTCAGGAAGAAAAGTATTGATTATACAAAAGACTTTCCACAAAAACAGGGTCAGGGGCTAACACACAATGTGTAGACCAAGCTCTACACAGCTGGACGTATTCTCTGTTGGAGCCCAGTCATTGGTATGCTTTTGAATTTTGATTTGATTTTGATTTAGTATCCTCTGGCAGAAACACATTCAAAAGTTCAGTCTGCAATCAGTTAAGATAGATAAGATAGAAGAAGAGAAATGAGAAGGAAGGGTGTAACTTTAATGGAGTGTGTAGCAGATTCGATAGATACATACTTTATTGATCCCCGAGGGGAAATTCAAGTTCTGTGATTCTGTGTCTGTTCTATGTCTGCAGTACCAATCCAAACATAGAGTTGAGTTGAGTTGAACATTCTGCTTATTCACTATTTAATGTCCAGTAATCATGTCCGATGTACAGACAACAGGCAATGGTTGTTGCTAATCAAGTGAATAACACACATACCCTGCACCAGGTTAAGGCAGTGGCCTGTGTTAGTGGAGCAGGCCTGATACATGTTTGATATACATGTATCATCATCTAATAAAGATGTATTCATCATTCACTCAAATTAAAGACACTTACATGTTACTGGAGGAGAGAGACTATGACAGTAGACTATGAGGGAGGAGAGAGACTGAGGGGAGAGAGAGACTGAGGGGAGGGAGAGAGACTATGAGGGGAGAGAGAGAGACTGAGGGGGGAGAGAGACTATGAGGGGGGAGAGAGAGAGGGATGCATGGCAGAGGAGTTGAGCGGGCGTGGGGCCCCTGGGCCGTGTGTTTGTGAAGATGTACTGTGACAGCAATGCAGACTGAGCTGGCAGGCATGTCCTCCGTGATGAGGGCACACATGCATGCATGCAGTCTCTCTTCTTTCTCTCTCTCTCTCTCTCTCTCTCACACACACACACACACACACAGTCCAATGTGACCTACAGCAATTTGTGACCTAGATCTGGTGTTGAGTTGGACAGGTAGCCAGACCGACAGCTAGCCAGACATCTCGTCAAGGACAGTCAGACAGCAAGCCAGATAGAAATGGCAACCAGACCAATAGCCAGAAGCCCCCCCCCCCCCCTGTCATACAACAAATGCAGGTTTTAACAAATGCAGCTATTTACCAATTCAGGACAGATTTAGAAATAAAGACTAATGTAAATGTATACATTTTGCATACAAAGACTTATGCAATGAACAAATGCCTAAACATTGTGTAGGGTGAGACTATTCAGAGACCATTACAATATATTTTGACCAACATGACATTAGCAATTTTCGTGCCTACAGCACGAAATGCAGTCCCACCCACTACGCATGCGCCGTATATATGGGAGGCGAGCGGCACAGGTGAATTTAATTAATGAGCATGAGGGCCCAATCAGAGAGCAAACAGGGGAATCTAATTAAAAGAGTAGGTTCAAATTTTTGACATAGGACCTAATTTACATGTGAGCCAGGGTGTTATTTATCATTGACGTGTTCCAACAGTTCTTCTTGTTGGATTAGTCCACTGGTGCTCCCAATTAAAACACTTACCCACTTCACAGTGCACCGAGGCAAAAAAATCACTAGACTATCAATGTAAATATAGAACGTGAGAAATAAAACCAACCTTGCATCGCCCACTGGTTTTAATGATAGGCTACAAAGTTATCTTAACCTTTAACCTCACGGGGTCACCCCTAATTTCAGTTATGTGCATGATTTGATGGTGGACACGTTATATTTTATTAGAAAATGGTACTTTCTCGGATGGAGGGTGTAACCTGACGCTGATGGGTAGGGACGGGGCCATCAAATAGGTGCAGCAAACCGTTCACACTTGACTTCAGCATATGGCAGAAGAAACTAATGGAATATACTTGAATATTAGGGTGTATTTGCCACCATGACCTGAAGCCAGTGAAGCCTTTAAGTGGGTCTCTGCTGGACAGAAGCTGCCTCCGTCACAGTGACTCACCTTCCTCCGCTTCAGTACAAGGACAAAGGACGTGTCAGACCTGCCTCAGCTCTCCTCTAGCAGGTGATCCAGGGCTGTTCCCAGCCATACAGGGAGCTCAGCAGCCCAACCAACTCCTAAGGAACCGGGGACCTAGGGAAGCATCGCACCAAGGCTGACCTGCCTTCCACAGGGAAGCCCAACCACTCTTCACCTACATTGACTTCACGGTCTTTGTTGAAGACCATAATGGATGACCAGGGCTCAGGTTTAGGGATGCCATATCTCTTGTCACCCAAGGTCACCATTTGCTTTTCATATTTACGATGTGCTCCAAGTGAGAATCATTTCATAATTTACCTGAGAACAGAAAACCTTGTATAGCTTCGAAAGATTTTGAATTCGGAGCGCAAATAGTTCTTGTTCTTATTGTGGTTTGGGGCTCATTTGAAACCAGAATGTGCTTATGATGTCACTGATGAGTTCATTGCGTAGATTGTTAATCTAAAACAATGGACTGTTTTATTAAGCAAGTTCAAACAGGGTTGTTATTAATATAGAGCTACATAATATTAAACCAGTAAACCGCATACAAAGTACAGCCGTGCAGCCGGAAATATGAAATCCTGCCAAACAAATGCTGCAGTCTGTTCCCAAGGGTGACCCGCTTGACCCTCTGAGGAGGGTGTGTCACAGTCTTCACTTCTTTACAAACTTCTTGCGCGTGGCGTTGGGGTTGGTCCGGCGCCGCCCGCCGCCCCCCCGGCCGTCGCTGATCCCCAGGTGTGCGGCGCGGCTGGTGATGTCGTTCTGGCTGAAGGGGGAGCTGCCGCTCACGTAGTCCGGGTTGAAGACGTCGGTCTGCTGCCGGGCCTTCAGGGACAGCCTCTGCTGGGGGAAGCGCTGGTCCTCCACCAGGTGAGGGTTGTTGGCGTGTTTCCCTCCTCTGGGCAGGGGGAGCGCGTACTGCACACACACAGTATTTATATACATACACATACCAGTATGTACACATATACAGTGTATATTCAGATTCAGAATACTTTATTAATCCCCAGGGGGAAATTGTTTTCATTCCAATGCTCTGTGCAAGATATATATACACATCCAGCATATACATCCAGTATATACAAATATACATCCAGTATATACACATATACAGTGTATATGTACATGCACACAGTATAAACACGCATACATACATCTGCTATATCCTACTCACCTTCAGCCCCTTGGGGTTCAGGACTTTGGGGTTTCTGGAGAAATGCATGTGAGTGCTGCCGTCCTCGTTGAGCGTCACGGCGATCTTCTTCAAAGTCTTGTTTCCACAGTGCGGGCAGAAGGTCTTGGTCATGTTGGTGGTGGTTCTGCCAAAAACATGAATGCTCAGTGGAGGGATGAGGGGGAGAGAGGAGGAGAGAGGATGAAGGGCGTTCTACTCACTTGAAGCACGCGTGGCAACGTAGGATGTGGTTCCTGGCTTGCTTTATCAGCATCCCGTTGACAGAGAGGACATGAAGGCCGATGTGAATCAGGACATTCTGGACGGAGCAGTAGACCATTAGTGACTCATTCTTCTGCCATGAGAATACATTGGAGTACATCTGGTGGTCTGGTGGAAAGACACTCACACACGCAAAGCATCATCTATCATTGGTGCATTCAATGGTAACATTTACTTTGCAAACTGTAAGTTTTAAGCCCTTCTAAATCAAATATTTTACCTGCATGGCAAAGTCAGTGGTCAGACATCCCACTTTGACGTCCGCCGGGGTCGTCCAGTCCCCGGACTCCAGCTGAAGCTGCTTGATGTTACTGGGAGTGATCCATCCCTCTCCATCGTCTTCATCCTCCTCCACATCTTCCTCTTCCTCCGACACTCCCGGCTCGGTGTGAAGGTCTCCGGTCCGCTGCAGAACCTCCTCCTCTGCTCTGGGTTTGGCCTCCAGTCTGGACCCACTGAGGTAATCCTCACCCTAAGAATGATGACCCGTTGAAGCAGCATTGTTTTACCACACGCTCTCAAAAACAAGGTCATCAATATTTATAGTTCTCCTAACACTGCTTTTCATTACTGACCAGCAATTCCAACAGGTCAGACTCAAAGCATGGCAGTGGATTCCTCCAGAACTGGAAGCTGTTGAACTGCTCCAGATGGTCTGGAGTGTGAAGGGGGGTCTGTCTGCTGTCCACTGGCTTCTACAACACCAACCACAAGAGAAGTAGAGGGAATAAGGAGGTAGTGGGCAAGTAGTAGGTTTAGGGCCCATCCACACAAAGCCGTTTTTTTGGTGAAACCGCATAAGTCTTGAGTCCTGAAACCGCACATTCCTGAACCACGCTCGAAGGTGGACCTATGCAGTTTCGTGTTAGGATTCGTATGGACGCCTGAAACTAAAACGATGACATCATCGCCCCACCCCTCGACCCTGTACCCAATTACTTCTTAAGCCTGCAATGTCTCAGAACTCACAACAACAACAACGATGCGCATGCTTGCATCTTCTTCTTCTTCTTCTGGATTTCTGTAGCAGAAGCAGCGCCCCTTATGGGCCTGTAATATGTACTACAGCGTTTCTACAGATCGATGCGGTTTCGCATTGACTGTCTTTAGCGAAGATACTCCTGAACCGCATAAGACGAAACCACGTCACTTTCGGCAGTTTCGGCTTGGTGTGGACAGGGCCTTAGTGTCTGTGATAGGGTGAGGAGGCTTACTGTTGATGGGAAGTGGAATCCCACCACGTTGACCGGGGCCTCCGGGTGGCGCTGGGTATTTTGAACCTGTACCTGGAGTGGAAAATGGGATCGAAAAGTTCTAAATACTGCAGCAATGGCACATGTTAAATATAATATAAAAGCTGAATGTGGCATTTACCTTAACCTCTGGCTCTCTTTTCAAATGGTCAGAACCAACCTGCTCCAACTCCAATTGATAGGTCAGTGCCAGGACTTTGATGTCGGTGGCTGACAGACTGGGGTAGTCCCCGGTCCTCTTGGAGAATTCTGTCACTATGAGCAGATACATGGTCAGGATTTCCAGCCTGCTTGAAAGCCATGCATGACCACATCATAACATGTGAAGCTTTTTACCAAACCGGATGTGTTCAGGATGCGGTTCTTTGAAGTTCAGCTGATATGGGAGGAAAGACAGACTTTTCCTGGTCGGTTTGTCTCTTATCTCTTCAACCACATCTTTTAGGGTGTAGATAGTCGTTCCGATGTCCTACAACAAATAACATAGGGGTTGCTACAGTAGCGCCTCCATTGTGCATTGTAGTGTTTGGCACAGCGCCAGTCCTGTTCTGTTCTGTTCTGTTCTGCCAGTACTAGCTTAACCCTAACCCTGTTCCACTAGTAGTGGCTTAACCCTATCCCTATTCCACTAGTACTGTTTTCACCCTAACCCTGTTCCACTAGTACAAGTAGTGGCTTAACCCTAACCCTGTTCCACTAGTAATGGGGTAACCCTAGCCCTGTTCCACTAGTAGTAGCTTAAACCTAACCCTGTTCCACTAGTAGTGGCTTAACCCTAACCCTGTTCCACTAGTACTGACTTAACTGGCCCTAACATTGATCTATCAAATAGTTCAAGTTAAGGAATAACGTTATGCATTGTAGCGGTAGGCACTGCATGGTCTATTAGTAGTGGGTTAACCTAACCCTGATCTATTAGTAATGGGTTAACATAACACATACCATGATGCTTTAATTAAATGCTAATTATCACCACTCAAAGTAATGAAAAACTGACCTGAAGAGGGGCTTTCTTCAAAAACGCTCCTGCGTCAGCTACAACATGCTGCACCAAGGTAGCCGCCATGTTGGATCAGTAACTGTTCCGAGGAGCCAATCAGAAGAGACGCAGGAGGTCACGTGTTCCGGAACACGTGATGTTGTGTTGACGTTCTCAAGGAAGATGGCGGCCCGCTGGAGCAGCGAAAATGTGGTGGTTGAATTTAGGGACGCACAGGTATATAAAAATATATGTAACACTGACGGTTTATTGTAGAACTGACACCCGTTTGATGGGTGATGTGTTTTAGTTGCGGGTGATTTCACGTGCTGCCAAAAAGTTCACAGCCCAAAAACAAGTCTTCATTAACAATGCAGCTTATCTTAAAGGTTGTATCAGCGATTCTAGGCCGAAACATAAATGATCACATCAGATCTTCCCTCGCGATCCGCTAGCTGCCCGCCCCATAAGAAGGCCGTCAAAAAAACGCATCTCTGTAGGCGGCCTATGCTCCGAGATCGTACACCAAAACAAATGGTATTAGTAAACAAATGGCAGAATCGCTTATACAACCTTTAATGTGCTCATCTTAAACGTTTACCATTAATGCACACGTTACAGATCAAAACCCATGTGAATATAAATAAAGGGAACTTTTTAAGACATAAATACAATGCATGAGCAGATTCACCAAGTATGTACACATACCTTATTTGAAATATACGTGTGCTGATCATATAATAATATACATTGTTTCCCTCACATCGACACAGGCCACCGCCATGTCGGTGGACGGCTGCGGCCTGCACGCCGTCCTGTCGGGGTAGGACCCTTCACCTTATAGTTTAATGTACTAAAGGTCTGATACATGCTAAATACACGTTACAGGGGTGATACTCAACACCAAGTATCTTTACACTATGGTGGGAAATAAGAACATATATGCATCAACTATTTAATGTATCTGTGTATGTGTGTGTGTGCATGCAGGCATGTGTGTGTGTGCGTGTGTGTGTGTCTCATGATGTCATGTTGACATGTTACTGGTCAACACGTCGACAGAGGAGCCTCTGTTCTCCTTCCACCATTCTGATACGACTGACAGCTGTAGCCTGAAGCTAGCATAGCATCACTCCCTCTCTGCCTCCCCCTGTGAGTCCTGACTGAGAGTTAAACTCCCAGCATGCATTTCAGAGGGCGGAACCCTAGCCCAGAGTGCTCTGCTCTGGTTGGACCAGACACTGGCTCTGCGGTCCAATAGGAGGCTTCTGATGAAGGAACCTGTCCAGACAAGACCACATGTCCTCCCACCCGCCCATCTCTCTATCTCTCTCTCTCTCTCTCTCTCTCTGTCTCTCTCTCTCTCTCTCTTTCTCTCTCTCTCTCTCTCTCTCTCTCTCTCT
>JAOTIX010011202.1:0-14966 GCA_027123715.1 Gaidropsarus macrophthalmus
GAGAGAGAGAGAGAGAGAGAGAGAGAGAGAGAGAGAGAGAGAGAGAGAGAGAGAGAGAGAGAGAGAGAGAGATGCTAAACTGCCGAGAGAGAGAACGAGACAGAGGTGGAAGACGACTCATTTGACTTATCCGCTTATATAAGTGTGTCTTTCTCTCTCTCTGTCTCTCTCTCTCTGTCTCTCTCTCTCTCTCTCCCTCTCCTCAATAACCACACAAACACACAGACACACACACACAGACACACACTCTCACACCACGGCGAGGGGCTGTGGGGTGAAGGACTGGAGAGGGAGCGGACGGTCCGGGCAGCGGGGCTCTGAGTCAGGCTGAGTCAGAGCCCCGCTGCAGGGCGGAGGGTTCATTGCTGCCTGATGTGGAGCTGCTCTGGAGATCCTGCACCCTCCTCTCCTGGGCCCCTAACCACACCCACACGGCCTTCTGCAACACACACACACACTTCAACACACACACACACACATGCACACACAAACACACACGTCAACACACACACATGGACACAAACACACACACGAACGCACAAACACACGCATGCAGAAACACACACACGTTAACACACACACATGCACACAAACACACACACAAACACACACATGCACACGCACAAACACACACATGCACACACACACACACACACACATGCACACGCACGCACACACGTCAACAAACACACACACGCACGCACACACGTCAACACACACACACAGACGCACGCACACACACGTCAACACACACGCACAGATGCAGACGCACGCACACACACGTCAACACATGCACACACACACACATCAACGCAAACGCACGCATACACATAGGCACCCCCCTCCCCTCCACACACAGCCACATCTCCACACACACATATATGCACACACGCAGACAGACACATGCATACACGCACATTCAAACACACATTCAGCACATAAACACCACACACACAGACACACACATACAGATACATACATACACGGACACTCAATGTATATCAACGTACTTGCACAACAAACACACACACATGCGCTCATACACACACACACACGCATGCACGCGCGTCCACACCAGACGCACACGCGGCTCCGGGGACCGTCTCTGGGCAGGTGCTGAGGAATGGACGGAGAAGTCGTCCATTGGCGTGGCATTGAATTATTCAACCTGTGATTAATTAGAACTTGGCTCTCACAATGGCAGTGCTGGGGGAATTCCTCTGTCTCTCCGCACTTATTGTGTTTCTCTACTACGGGCGTAACCGCGGGAACACAGGAACCTACCTGCGTGTTTCACGTTAAAGTTCACTTCATTCGCTGCGTCGCATTCAAGTCGTATAATGATTGGACCACCACCACCACCACCACCACCACCACCACCACCCGCCTATATGATATGTATAGTCGCTCAGCATATTTCACACATGACGCAAGTCCACAGATTTTGCCAGAGGCTTTAGGGTGGATGTTTTCCCCCGGTGGAGATCTGGTGCTGGTGAAGAGAGAGAGAGAGAGAGAGAGAGAGAGAGAGAGAGAGAGAGAGAGAGAGAGATATTGAATGAACTCCTCTCTGTGGCCCGTTGGTTATCACAATGGCAATACTGTTTACGAAATGAATGCACACACGCTAAACAAACGCTCCTGTTTTACACGATCGGTCTGCTAACTATTTTGCAGCAGAATCGCATTCCTGTCCAAGGTGTGGCAGAAACCATCGTCTTGCGAGACATGGACCAACCGCTTTCAAGGCCAGCGTTGGCGACGGGATGCCTTTGCCGTCTCACCCATCGTCGCCGTTAAGTCCCATCTCCAGGAAATGTGTTTTTGTTAAGGGCTTTTTCCTGGCCCGTGTGAACTTCCTTCCTCTTAGTCCGAAAATCGTTATCGCTGCATATCTGCGTGTCCGACCTCTGAGTTTAAGCCACGACGAGGCTGTAGATATTGATCCAGCCGCCGGTGCTACAGCACAGCACAGGCCCGTCCCGCGCGGCTCACAGGGTTACTCTGAGGACACCGTGCTAATGAAAGAGCTAATGAAAGAGCTAATGATGGAGTCAACGTGAAAAGGAGCATATTTCAGTTATTTTTGCAGCATTTACCTTTTTTTCCCTGCACTCGCCGTAGTTACACAAAGGAGTAGCAAGTGTTAATGCCAGGTAGAGCAACAACGGTACTGCTGAGCTTACAGTTCTGTGTTCATCAAAAGGCATTTTATGTTACAGTTGAATGGAGATTTTAATAGCGTAGATATTTTACCGCCTGTAGACACCCCTGTGTTATGTGCGTGAGAACAAAATATCTACCCAGGTGTGCTGAATTATAAATACAAATAACAACAAAAGTGGGACAAATCTGCAACCGTGTGCCTTTTAAAACGCCCTTAAAGTGTACACGTTTTTTAATGTTTTATTTAAATGCGCCAGAGCCCTGGAATAGTCAATGAAAGCAGACACAATTTCCCCGGGAACATCCTTGCTTACCCTGCTCTGTCTCCCGTCTGCATTCGTAGACTACATTAGTAATGTACTCCTCTCTGGGTTTATTTTCAAATGAATACACAAAACATGATTGCAGTCTACTCAACACATGGGTAAGATAGGAATTTGTTGTCACCGTGCCAACCTCTTGTGTAACAAGTTAGCCAGTTAGCTGCCCCCCCCCACACACACACACACACACACACATAAAAGCAGAGCACATTACCTGGTGCAAACATTGGGACAGGGAACATTGCAGGGTACAGCATGTTTACGCCTGACGTCGGCCGACACGTCCCAGGTAGACAGGATGTGAACGCAAGCTAGCATGCTAATGTGCAGATATGGTGACCTAACAGACAGGATAAATAAAAACACTGTAGCCTAAATGTGTTTCTTCTGTGGTGACGTTGGCCAAAAATAATGCTATTCTAAGTTATATGAAAATTGGCATCTTATGTAATTCACTGGTCCCCCCCACACCCCGTTTTCTTCCAGCATGATTATTTTTTTACCCGTATATTGAACTGGATAATGTGGGTTGCTGCCAAATGGTCATGGCTTACTTACTTTAATACACGAGTGCTTTGGAAATAAAAGTAAAGTATGTATTTTCCCCTAACCCTGTACCAAAGATGGCTAATGTTGTTTACCATCGCTCATTAATCTAACCACCCAATGTCACAAGAATGCCACAAGAATTTAGCTTCCCCACTAAAACATATCTTTGAGTGTAATTTCAAGTTAATTAAATATCTGATTTCTTATTATTGATTAGCTTTTATTTCATCCGCATCCAGCCCGATTTCCACTGTGGTTCCAAGACTTTGGTTAATCTATCTAGGCTTTACACTTTTGCAAAATCCTTTTACATAAATCAGCTGAAGTAAACTAAATAAACAGAAGGGAGTGTCCTCATTAACGCTTACTTACTGACAACTTAACAATCCGTATTTTATTCCAAAACATCGTATCCTCTACCAGTTTCGTGAAAAGATGGGCCCTGAATTGCAGACTCCGTAAAGCCTGCTTTCCCCTGCCAGTGAACAAGAAGTGTGCGTTCCCCTTTAAGAAGCCCCCACCGACGGGCAGCGGAGGGAGGAGGAACACATCTCTGGAACAGCGGCTGAGAAGAAAAAAAAAACCAACAACGGACGGTTTCAAGTCCCCCCAATAGAAACTGTGCCTGATTTGTGGCCAATGTTGGAGATGTAAAAAAAGGAGGGGGGAGGAAAAACACTAAAGGGGCAGCTATGGAGATGGAGCGTTTCCCTGGCTGCTTTCTTTGACAGGTGTTGAGTAGGGTAAAAGTCTTAAAACAGACTCCAGCATGTACGCCAAAGGTAAAGGAGCTGTCGTCCCTTCCGATAGCCAAGCGAGAGAAAAGTAAGTGAATTAATGCACTATTTAAGAGTTTGCACCTGGTCAGGGGGGAACTTTCTAAACTAGCGACCGTCATTTAAAAGGCGTGTGTACGGAGTCGCGTCTCTTTAACTTTTTTGCGCGTCGGTTGCACTTTGCGCGTCTCCGTGAGGTTATTGATTCATTGTGCGTGTTGTCGGTGCGCTGCACTTCTGTTTAAATGCATGCAACATATGCCGGGTAATGTTGTTTTTAAAGAAGGCTGCAGCCTTGAGTCGCCCGGTGTGTATGTGTATAAATGCATTGCGCTGAGATATGATGGAAATTATATTCAATGATACGAAGGACTGCATCTTCTGTTACTTTGCAGTGCGCGTTATTATTATTATTATTGTGTGAGTTGTGATTATTATTTGCATGGTCCGCACGCCTGACACAAAGTTCAATTTAGTGTGTTTTATTCAGAATAAAATAGATGTGTGTGAAGGTTGTCCAGGTCGGGGTATGTGATGGTGTTGTTTATGGAGCGTTATCTATGACACAGTGAATGGACAGAAAAGTTTGGTCTCAATCGGTAGTAAACTTTCAGCATCCACTCGCATGGAAGAGAGCTGCTCGCGGAATTTCTCTTATTCTTAAATAAATACATACACATATGTCCTAACATTGTGATTTTAAAGGCTGGTCCTTTCTATGCAATGTAGACGTCCCATGCGATTCTCTATCCTTCTTTTTGTAAGAATTCACATTTTCTACCATACGAAATATAACGTCCCCATCCATCGGGTCCTCTTATTGTGATTTATTTGATAAGGTTTTAGTAGATCTAGCTTTGCATTGAGTGCAGACCCTGTGCAACTATAAGTCAGCATATCCTACAGCTCGCATCATGTTTTTGTCTTTCGAAATGATTCACCGATACTTCTCTGTAAAACATCCTAAACCAATAAGGTTTGATTATCTTTTTAGTGTATGTATCTGTAGCATTACACGTTTCCTCTAGCCTCCCGTGTTTGTTTGATAATATATGCTGTTTAACCAAACACATTGTTACGAGAGGAGACTGCTGCTCGGTGATTCCTCCTATGAACCGATACGGTCTCAGCTCCTCAGCAGCTCCGGTCCTACCAGATACGTCTCCAACTCATTCACCCGAACCGAGATTGTCCTTTTCGTGAGGCATCCCATATTTTCCCCTGTAATATCATACGTCACTTAATGAGTGACGTAGTTCACTTCATATTAGAGATCGCTTTGTTGACAAACAAAGTGTTTGTGTTTGTGTTTGGGGCTGCATCCTAAACGCGCTCCCATGTGGTTCAGCCAGCAGGCTCAGGGGTCTCCGGACCAGCATGATGCTTTGATATTTTACTTGTGGTTATGAAGTGTTAGCCTGCAGACCCGTGCGTATTGCATGCTCCTTTTACACCTGTTGGCGTGTCATAGCGCTCCCGGGCACCGAGGATAATTATTTATAAACTAATTAAGACCCGTGTGTTGTGGAGTTCACGTCATGAATCACTGCCTCGGTTTGTTTTCTTCGTGGGCGTTTGTATTGATTGTGTTCAAATAATATATTAGGCGTTCGTTGAAAATAGCAAATCCCTCAACCTTGTATCAATGTAGTGTGTAGAGATCTCCGACTGTGTTTGTGAATGGGAGAGAGAACGAGAGGGACATAAACAAGGATGGAGTGAGAGAGGACGTGAATGTGAGAAAGAGGGAGTAACACAGAGAGAGAGACATACACAAAGATGGAGTAAGAGAGAGGAGATAGAAAGAGAGCAAGTTAAAGGTGAATAGAGATATAAACAGACGGAGTAAGAGAGAGCGAGAGAGAAAGAGAGCAAGTAAAAGGTGAATGGGAGAGTGAGATGGAGTAACAGAGAGAGATAGAGACACTGAGAGAGTGTAAGACTTAAGTGGTGATCCGAGGCCTACAGGTAGATTACAGGTAGAAATAATGGATGCCGTTTGGCCTTCGCCACTCGCCGGCCCTGTCACCCCGGCCTGCCCCAGCGGGCTAACACGTGTTCCTGTGTTACCGCGGCGCCCACAACAGCTGTCTCCACGCATCACCGAATTAGTCCCCCCCGTCACATTTACATATTCATACGCTCACATCCATATTCAGATATTAAGAGCAGAACGATGTGCTGCCTGGGACCCCGAGACCCACGGTCCAACCCAGCACCGGTATACGGTACACTGTTAGCCACCTGACTTGCTGGCTGCTGGTTTGAGTCCCAGGGCAGAAACATGAATGACGCTGGTTTACGTTGTAGCTACTGGTCATGTGTTTGTTTCTGTGCATGGAGAAACGAGGCCCGTTAAGCTCTGATGGGTTATTTTAAAGTAAGGCCGGGCCATATGGACTAAAGTTAGTTTATCTGTTCATCAGTTTAGACAGTATTAATATAATGCGTCATTACATCGCATAGGACTCGGAATAGCATTCTGAACAATGCAGAGGTTTGTTAAGTTAAAATGATACCAGACTAAAACCGTTCTTTTGACCTTTTTCAAAAATGTTCTTTGATTAAATCTCCCGAACCGTTCCAATCAATCGACTCTAGTCAATCAGTCGGGTCCCATTTAGATTTTTACATATTTTCTAGTACTTTCCGACGTGCTTTCTAGCATCACACGTACCGCTTGTACCTCTGCACTGTTTTCAAAGTGTCAAAGTCAAATGTCTCGTCCAATCAGGGAGCTCCCCTGCAATCACTGGCTGATTTTTTTTTTTGTATGTCTGATGGTCCAATTAAATGAGTGCTATCACCTCACCCGTAATTTTTCGTATTATATGTGCAGCGACACTGCAACACGCTGATCAATGTAATTGACGTGTGAGCGGTACTACGTTCTGCTAGGTGCATGCAAGGAGACCGTGACGTCATGTGTTGGTGGTTCTGCGGTTCCTCCCTGTGGCTGCGGTTCTCTGTGCGTCATGAGATCTGCGCCTTTCCTTCATCACGCCCTGATGGTTGTGGAAGTTTTTGTGCGTGGTTGAAAAGTCCGGGAAACCTGAGTATAAACTTGTTTGTGTTTTTTAAAAGAATCGCACCTTTGCTTGTAATACGGAGCAAGGTCAAGGTTGTGTGTGTGTGTGTGTGTGTGTGTGTGTGTGTGTGTGTGTGTGTGTGTGTGTCGTGTGTATATGATAAACCTGATTTAACTGGAGTGAATAAGACGAGATGTGGAAGTTCCGTTTATGAATAATCTCTACTCTGAATGGGGACGTCGGTCTCACTATGATTTTTTTCTGAATTAACTTCATACCCGTGTCTCGGCCAAGGCCAGCGAGTAGAGCGCCGATTCAATGGCCCTGTTGTCTTCAGATCACATCGGTGAAGGTGGACCTTCTCATCCAGGAGGAGGCCCGTGGTGATGAACACATGAGAAACACGGGAGGAATGAGGTAGAGGGTGAGGTATAGCAACTCCGGAAAAAACAGATGCCCTTGTGACCAAGCAATTTAATTACTGTCGTTTTTGGGGGGTTTTTTTTACTCTGGAGTTTATTTAATTTAATTTGATTCTGAAATCACCTCGTTATTTTGTAATTGGAACCTCAGAGGAAAAAAAAGAGTATTTTTCAATGAAAAGGAATCCATTCACAATAATGTACGACAGTTTAACTGGTGATCTTATCTTCGAGTGCCCGTCCTCTGGAGTGTGTCTATAATAAAACACGTTCTGACCGATGTCCAACCAGGGTTCATCACCACGTTTGACCAATCAGAGACGGCCATCGATCTAAGGGGGCGGGGATGGTTCGTGATGCAGTATAGCAGCTTTCTGTCCACATTTGAAAACTACAAAAATGGCGGCTGCGGGTGATGGTCTCATGGACGAAGCTTTAGCATCAGTTATATCAGAGAAAAAACATGATCACGAAAACAGACACAGAACTGTTGTGGTCACACCAGCAGAATCATGTTCATCCCAACTGGGACCTTACTGGTGGAGTTTTGAACCACCACCATGGCCCTCGTCTGACTGGGTGCCCTCAGGCTGGTTGTGTTTTGCTTACCGACTGCTGAGTTTTTTTTATACGACCACTACTTCGACTTGTGGACTGGAGTGGCTGAAACGGCAGCACACATGCTAATGGCAGACGCCCCTTTGACCCTGTGCGTTTACAACCCTGATTGCTTCTCATTGTTGTAACTTAGTACAGCTATGGTGAGAGCAGGCTGGCTTTGTGTGGCTCGCTGGTCGTTTGTTGTTGTTACTGTGTTCAGATCTGCCCAGTCACCCAGCATTACTGGGGCTACTGGCCATGCGGAGAGTAGGTGTCTCCCCTTTGCCCGCCTCCATGAAGCCTCCCTTCCCCACCAGGGATTTTGTTACTGTTCATTTAAAGGACTTTGGTGTTGGGGTGGGGGCGGGGGGGTGGGGGGGTCCCACATTGGGATTTAACCCAATGTCGGACTGTGAAGGTTCCTTTAAAGGCCCCATAGGCAGGCCATCAAAAAAACACATCTCTGTAGGCAGCCTATACTTGTACACATAAACAAATGCTATTTGTAAACAGATGGGAAAACTGCTGATACAACCTTTAAGGTCTAAATTCGAGGTTCAAAGTCAAACGCAAATAAACCGACCCGATGTTTTTGGTTTTCGTACGCGACGGGCGAAAACAAAAAGCTAAAAACGGGGCGATGAGTGTTGAGGGTGCGATGAGTTTGTTTTGAACACAGGGGTCCCTCGCATGACGGCTCCTCTCGGGGGGGCCCCGCCCCCGCCCCCGTATTTACACGCACTTTAATGCAGATCTCGGGCGCCTGAATGCATGGTTTTGATTCCACACAGATGGCTCCATCGTTCGCATTTTGCCCCCTTTGAGCTCCGCATAAAGAGACCACCCTCCCCCCCGCCGGCGGTGGAACCTCCACCCCCGGCAGTCAAGGACCCTCCCCCGTCTCCCCCCCGTCTCTCTCTTCGGCACGGCGTGTTTTCATTCACACGTGTCAACAGCCAATTAATGCTGCTTTTATGGAGAATCTCAAACACACATGTTGGAGTTTTTTGGCGCCCTGCCGGGAGTGAGGGACGCTGATATCGGAGGCGACTTCGCGATGCTTGAAGTTTTTCGGGGCGCAGCGGTGGGCCGCCGCGAGTGGTCGTGTACGGTTTGTGTTTGTCAAGAAGGAGAAGAAGGAGGAGGAGGAGAGGAGATGTTCACCACAGAAGTAGGGATGAGTTCATCACACACTAGGAAGAAAGGCGACCTTGTGCGTTTTTTTGGACATGGGGCAGAACAACGGGTGTCTCTAGGTGGAAAAGGGTGGAGAGATGGTCATCACAGGAGCAGGGATGAGTTCATCACACACTTCTTGGACTTGGAGCAGAGGAACGGGTCCCTCTAGGGGTGGAAGGACGGAGAGATGTTTCCTCTGCTGTCGGTTGAAGGGTGCGAGTGGGCGGAGATCTTGTGGGAGGATGTTTGTATATACTTGTATATACTTGTACACCTAAGGTATCCTTGCTAAATAGCATCTACTCACAATGAGTGCTTGAAAGTCATTTGTACTGTTCCTGATTCTAGCTGATCTATGGTGATATGTTTGGTTTTTATGCCCTTTGACAAAATGTTCTCGCTTTGGACAAAAGCCAAAATGCCCCCAAATGCAAATGTAAATGTTTATAGAAAGTGGAGTGATGAATGTATGGGAATGTATGATAGATATCTCCATTCCGGAACCCTTTGCTAACTGTGTGTGCTACCTTTGGGTGCTTATTGTGGAAAGGCTTTGGCTAATGGGTTCACTTGTTTAAGTTACAGAGCCTTCAAACACCGTTTCTGCTGAAGGGCTCAATAGGAAAAGCCGCTGGTGTTCTGCGGTGAGGGCTTTAACGTAAACCTAATATAAATACACTCGGACACGCATGCACACACACACACTATTATGTGTGTTTTCGCACATGCGTGGGGATTAACCCGTTAAGACCAGGTTAGGACAAAGGTAAGGCTGGGTAAAGGAAAATTGATTACAATACGTCCTCCGTTGTATGATTGAGTGATGTTTTAATAAAATCTAAATTGTTCTCAACCTGCTTTTTTATGCCTTTATGGACAATGACGAGAGAAGGCTGGAGAACAGAGAGAGACATGCTACATAGGACCAAAGGGAGGAATGAAACCTGGGTCGCTGCAAGGCATACTGCCTCACAAGCCGGTTTAGTCACTGAGTATTGGATCTGAAATCTCCCAATCCGAATTGAAGTCTGATAGAGTGAATCAGGATTTAACTCATTCTAATGAAAATTGAACACGGATACCCATCCCTTGTTTCGGAAACGTACCAGACAGCCCCACCCCTCAAGCAGTCTCCACCAAAACCCAGCCTCACCCCCCCACCCCCAGGCCACACCCTCTACAAGGAGGTCCATGGAACGTTCCACCTGTCCCACATGGTCCACAGTTGGGACACGCCCCCTGCTGTCCTCTGATTGGCCGCCACGGTCTTCACTCCGCCTCCTGGAACCGCGTTGATTATGCACACTGTATATCTTATTACACGGCTGAAGGGTGGGGGGTCTTTGTGTGAGGGGATGTAATAACCAGATCACCTCCATCTCCTCCTGCGCGCCTACCTTATCTTAGCAAGCGCTGCCGCCTCGTGAATTATTGAATCGAAGACAGGAGAGGTAATTTGCTAACTGTCGCTGCCCTCGCTAGCTAGCTTAGCGTTGGGGTTGAGGTGCTCGTCGCGACCTCCTTTTCCCTCCCTCCCTCTCTCTCTCCCTTCCTCCCTCCCTCCCTACCTCGCTCCCTTCCTCCCTCCCGCTCTCTCCCTCGCTCTCTCTCCCTCCCTTCCTCTCTCCCCCTCCATCCCTCTCTCTCTCCCTTTCTCTCTCCCTCGCTCTCTTCCTCCCTCCCTCCAACCCTCCCTCCCTCTTTCCCCCCTCACTCGTTCCCTCCCAGCTTTTCTCCCTCCCTCTGCCTCGGCCCGGCCCGGTCTGCCTGGAAGTCGGGCCGCGGTGGGACCCCCTGGGGGGCACAGAGCCAGGTGGGTTTCCTGGTAACTGGCGGCGGCGGTGAGCTCCTTGATATTGTGAACGCAGAGCGGGAACCGCAGCGGAACCGGGGTTAGGCCGGTTCTTAAAACGCCTGGGTGGAGAGTACCGCGGGCGGAGCGACGGAGCGAGTGTTCTCTCCTGATGTTGAGCGTGTTCAGGACCAGACACTGAGCTGACCTCTGACAGTTTAAACGGACCGTCCTCAGAGCTGTAGGAACCAGCGGAGGAGAGACTCCATTTAGGACTCTCGTCTCATTCATGAGTGACATGTGTCAGTGGTTACCGTAGTTACCGGTCTGGATAAGGCCAGTAAGGCCGCAGCTGCAAAATCATCACCAGATTTCAACGAACTCCTCATGGTTTGTACCAATATAAAGATGGGGGCGGGGGATATATATTATATTACTCAAACATTGGTTAGGTTGGCTAAAATGAACAGAAGTGGGATGAAATCTCTATTGTATTTAACACACTCATATTGAACCTCATAACAAAATGTAAGTCTGCCGTTTAGCAGCACTTTGTCTCCATCGCTCGGACCAGACCCATCTGTCAGGGAGGAGGACCGCTCCTCCTCCTCCTCTTCCTCCCCATCCTCCTCCTCCTCCTCCTCCTCTCTAAACCCTCTGGCAGAGCATCACAAGGGTCCTCCCCCTGAATACTGGCCTCAAGTGTTTGTTAGATTATACACTGCAACGGGGGCAGGTGGCCCCGCACACACACATAAGCACACACAGACACACACAGACACACACACACACCCAGAGTGACGTGTCGCTGCCTCCCTCGTGGCAGCAGGTGTTGGTCTCTGCCTCATAGAGTTAAGGCTGATTTAAAGGTGTGTGTGTGTGTGGGGGGGGGGGGGCGGGAGGGAGGCCTGCCACTTGGTATTTCACACTACCGGCTGACCCACTGACTCCTTCCCCCGGCCCTCCTGGGAGCACTGTGTAGCCTGGCCACCGCCGGCCCCCCAGCCTGGCACAGCGTGGTGAGGCCTGGTGAGGCCCAGGTCTCAACACCAGAGTTCTGCAGCTCGTCCCTGCGTACGGAGCACGCTGGGAAACGACGACGCTCGCGCTGCGAGATTTGGAGTGTTGTTGACGTTGAGGGTCCAGGCGCAAACAGAGAACAGCTAGCATCTGTTAGCCGGCGTGGTAGACCTTATCCTGAGATGAGGGAGCAGCCGTGGTTCAGGGGGTAGAGCGGGTTAATCCCGATCCCCGGCTCGATCCCCAGCTCCTCTTAGCTGAGTGTTGAGATCTCCCTGAACAAGACACCTAACCCCTACCTGTTCCTGACATGCTGGCTGTCGCCTTGCATGGTTGACCCACTGTCAGTGTGTGAATGAGTGTATGAATGTGACGTATTATTGGACAATGCTTTGGAGAAAAGCGCTGTATAAATGCAGTCCATGTATCTGTGTTGTGGCAGTACTGTGATGCGTGGTCATTAGCGCTGAGAGAGAAAAGTATTTCACAAAGAGTGAGATATTCAAATGTAGTGGTCTTGTCGCTTTACATATGCAAACAGCCACGTGCGTAGAGAGTGCTCCCTTACCAGATGTAAATGCAAGGCCAAGTCTGTGCGATTGTCATGTAAAATACACGTTAACATGTCTACAAACCTGTATGACTAGTTGTGTCTTAGATGTCCTCATTAAGTACTTTGGTAACACTTTATAATAAGGTGCCATAAGAAATAGCAAACTAGTGAATAGCAAACAAATGAATTAAATATTAGTTGTTTGGGTTAGGGTTAGGCTTAGCCCAAACCATAAAGACTAATATTTAATTAAAGGTGAAAAAACTATTAACTTGTGCCAAATAACAAATATTAACAAAGGGTTAGGTAATGACTAGTTTGCTATTTCTTATGGCACCTTATTATAAAGTCTTACCAGTACTGTTATTCCATTCAGAACTCAGAAGTTATCACAGAAGTGAAAAAGTAACACGGAAAAGTTTGCAGCCGTCTTCGCCCGCGACATCCAAACCAATATTGATCTAGAACGAGCTCTTCAAGAGTTTCAAACCGTCGTCCCCAGCCGTCACGTGACGTCCCTTTTACACGCGAGGCATCTGCGCGTGTCTGGCGTCTGCGAGCGCCGGCCCCGGAGCCCCAGGGAGCCGGCGAAGCCGCCACCGCCCGGCGAGGACTTTTGATCGGGAACAGCAGAGCTAGCATCACGCGGTCCCGCCCGCGCCGCCACCGAGCAGCTAATCTCTGCGTCCGGCGCCGCCGCCAACGCAAACGACGTGGAGGAGGAACAGGGAACACATGTGCCGTCTTGTTTGTTTTGCCGTGCCGGGCGTACGGTGTGGGGGGGGGGATCTCTGCAGCCGGGTGTTGCCGAATCAAGAGTTTTTTGGCATTTCGGTGACGTGGAAGTCCGATTTTTCAACAGGAAACGTCAACGATTTAAATTGCAACGCTGACCTCTCTCTCTTTCTCCCCCTCTCTCCCCCGCCTGTCTCCGCTGTCTCCCTCCCTCGCTCGCAGGTTAGCTTTATATGTGTACGAGTATTTACTGCACGTCGGCGCACAGAAATCAGCACAGACCTTCCTGTCAGAGGTAAGAAGCCGTCTCTCTCTCTCTCTCTCTCTCTCTCTCTCTCTCTCTCTCTCTCTCTCTCTCTCTCCTCTCACCCCGCTCGCTCTCTCTCTCTCTCTGTCTCGCTCTCTCGCTCTCTCTCTCTCCCCCTTCCTCCCCCTTCCTCCCCTCTTCCTGGGGCCAGCGGATGAATGGGATTCCTTCTCCATTGTGTTGGCTATTGGGACGGGGATCCACATTATAGGTCGCCCCGGGGTCACAGGCTCAACTGGTTCCGGTCTGGTCCGGACATCGACATCGCCCACGTGTCGAGAAACCCAACATCTCAACAACGAGGCGCTGTCGTCGGAACATTGAACCGTTTTAATGATCAAACACACCGAAACGTCTCCGACGGATTAATTAGACGATAGTGTTGTTATTGTGGAGGATTACCTCCGATCAGACGATAAATAAACTCTGGTGAAATGTGCTTACAGTGCTCTTAAAGGGTTTTGATTCATTAAGGAGAACAACGCTTCTGAGGCTAATCGCAACACTGGTCCAGGTAGAGTCCGTAACCACGGAGAGAGAACGAGGTCCGGGCGGGCGAGCGGATGGTCTGACCGGCCTGCGCACCGCAGATATCCGTCTCACGTCCCCCCACCCCCCCCAGTCCGTTGGTCCGTCGTCGGTGTGGAGAGCGCTCTAATGCGCTGCATCCTCTTCCTTAATGGACATCCTTCCGGCAAGCGCTGGTGTCCAGTCCCTCGCGGCCCGCCGCCCACGGCTTAGTTTAGCTCCACTTCGCTCCCTCCCTGACGCTCGGTGTTCCCGGCGTTCCCGGCGTTCCGGCAGGGTTTAATAAACGATACGTGACCCGTGTGCGAAAATACGCATACATAATCTGCGCAAGGATGTCCCCGCATTGGAAATGGCGTCACCATCGCCTTCCTCAGCGTGAATACGGACTCACAAATGGGACGACCTCGTTTAGCCAATCAGGCCTTTAGCCAACCGGGTGTTCAGCCAATCGGGTGGAGGGAGCGGGTGGCGTTGTTGGCAGACGTAGCCTGAAACCGACTTTCTACGCAGGGCATCTTTAAGTAGCGCGTGTCATCGATGATTTACCGAAATGAAGGGTTGTGAGGCAGACGCCTGAGGGAAAATAAGTCGTTTAAGATGTAATTTCGGTTGACGACTCTGCGCGCGTGCAAATTGCATCTCGTAAACTAGTTTGCGTTGCGCCGGGCAGTGGCGTTGCTGTTTCTTCCCGCGCGGTCGCATTCTCCAAATCTGTGGATTAATGAGCTTCATAACGGCGGAGGAGGAGGCCTTATTGGTTAGGAACTAATTAAACAAGCAGGTATTAAAAAAATATCTCAGTTTTATGACTGCTGTTTAAATTGGTGTTGCGTATTCATCGCACAGGTACGATAAAGGCAACTTTTCTGTAGTCTGCCGGAGATCTGGCCCATGGCCTTCTGCCGTACCTGACACACACACACACACACACACACACACACACACACACACACACACACACACACACACACACACACACACACA
>JAOTIX010016815.1:0-39971 GCA_027123715.1 Gaidropsarus macrophthalmus
CACACACACACACACACACACACACACACACACACACACACACACACACACACACACACACATACATACACACAACATTATTTTTGTGCTTTATGTGTGCTTATATTATTTGGGCAAAACAAACCCGATTTTCTAAATTCATGCCTTATTAACTGCTGGTGGTTTATACGTGTCTTCCCGTTGGTTAGTCTGTGCTAAGTAGAGACACAGTGGAGCAGGTGCTGGTGGACCAGACGCTCTGGGAGGAGACTGGCGTGGGCCGGGTCTGCATGTCCCAGTGCACGGACCGCAGCAGGCACTCAGAACTCACTCACAGCCTGCTCCGAGGAATAGTCAAACCACGGAGCAGGAGAGCAAAAGGTTTTTCGCTGTGCACCGAACTCGTAATTGTTATTTGACCTTTGAGTAACTGAATAAGTCAGTCCAGATTGGACCCAGGACCTCCCAGCTGAGAGGTCCTGGGTCCAAACCCAAACCGTTAGCAGCCTGGCGCAGCGTCGTCCAAAGCGACGGTTGGTCCCTTTTAAAAGCATCTGCTAAATGACTCAGTGGTAACACTCCATTACTCTTGTGGTGTTACCCAGCAGCACTTCATTAACCAATAAGTGTGTCTGTGTGGCTGATATTTCCCCCAGTACCCGTTCCGAACTGTGCTGACATCAGAGGGACCGTTCCCTCCGCCTGGACGGCCAATCAGCTGAGTCGTATGCCACCGGCGGATCTGAGGCTGTGCGCGGACGTGATTGGTCGGGACAGGTCCATGAGCCCCGAGCAGCGCCGATCGCTGTGGTTAAAATTCAGACAGGTGGGTGCGGTGTCAGTTCAGCCAGCACTGTAGCTTTGACCTGACACTGTTTACACTTGTCAGGCGGGCCGATGCGCTGACAGGCCAGTAGATCCGTCAGCCCTTGTGGCTCAAACGACGGCAGGCCCAATCAATACTTGGCCACATATCATCGGCCTGTCATCACACTGTCTTCTGCAGCCCGCAAACACACACACACGGCAAGGCAAGGCAAGTTTATTTGTACAGTATAGCACATTTCAACAGCAAGGCAATTCAATGTGCTTTACATACATAAAAGCATTAGTACAATAAAAGTACAATAAAAGCACAGTAAAAAAACAGATACATACATATACAGCATTAAAAGCATTGAAATTAAAATACAGCATGCCATAAAACACACACACACACGTACACATGCAGACAGACGGGACAGAATAAACCACAATGTTTTGCGTTGCCCAGGTCTACGGTCCTGTGCGAAACATGAGCCCAGAGCAGATTCTGCTCCTGGGTTCTGTTGTGACGGAAATGGGCGAGAGGGAGCTACAGGAGTCCACTCTCACCGACCCGGTGGTCCTGGAGCAGCTCGGAACCCTAGGAGCGTGGACCCCCAAGAAGGTGAGGGTGGTATGAGTGATGGCACGCGTTGCCCCGCCGGCATGACATTGGGTCAAATCTGAGTCTTCTCTCCACAGATGAGAGCAGTGGTCCTGAGTGCCATGCGGAAACAAAAGCTAAAGGTGGAGCAGCTATCCCCGTTAGATGTGTCGATGCTAGGACATCTGATCTGCGGTTTGCATCCCTCCGAGATCAACCGAATAGACTCGTACAACTTGAGGTTAGTGAATTTGCTTCAACCCTGAAATGCTGCCGCTTTGTAGAATCGATAAACAGAACTCTTCCTCTAACTCAAGGCTGTGTTTGAAATTGGGGTTTGCAATGCCCGCAAGGGCCGATGGTCATTAAAGGTCTTCCGTGTTGGTAAATTACACAATACTGATCCTGGATCACTCACAGTAATTAGCAGGGGAGGAACTAACAAAGTACTAAACTTCATCAGGGGGAACTGTGTACCTCGCTTATTCTAACCACTGCATTACCATTGGAAATAACTGCTTCAATGTCACAGTAAGGTAAACCTGATGAAATCCATCAGAACATATGTCTGTCTGACCCTCTTGCGTCGACCCGGCAGCATCGCTTGCCTGTTCCTACGAGAGGCGACCCTGCCTTGCTCAGAGGAACAGCTGCAGGCGCTAACGGGCAGGCTGTCCAGGCCCGAGGCGTTTGGGCCGGTCAGCGGCTGGGCGCCGGAGGTATTCACGGAGATCGGGACGTTAGCAGGTACGCTGGGCGACGGAGAGAAGCCTCACCTCAACCCTCTGTCCCCGTGATTCAGGGGGGGAAATCACAATGTGTGAAATCACTACGCGCTCCTTTGAATGTCCCTCTGGTTCTCATTGGCCAGCGGGTCTGCAGGACATGGCGCTGTCGTCCCTGGTGCAGGAGCAGGTTGAGGGGCTGACACCAGAGGCTATTTCACTGATTCCCCCCAAGAAGATGGCAGTGAGACCCCCCTTAATCGTTATGACGGTTATCAGTGATGCTAGTTTAAGTATCATTATCGTTCAAACGAACGCTCATATTCAATAACAATTATGTACAATTTAAATGACTGAAATTACCTTCCTTTTTTATAGCAGCATTTACATCTCAAGCTGACGACACCAGTGGTTAACATTTGTACTGGCGTTGCATGCCAGGTGGTGTTCAGCGCCGCTCAGCTGTCATGGTTGAGCGTGGAGCAGGCGTGGGCCGTCACCAGGGAGCAGTGGGCTGAGCTGGACAGCAGGCAGAGGCACGCCCTGGGTCTGGCTCTGTACGAGGGCGACGTGCTGCTGGAGATGAGAGGTGAGAGGTGACCGGTGAAACGACTCGCCTCATTAAGCCACTTGGCCATGGCTTTGACCGTTTTGGGGTGTCGCTGTTGTTCTTAAGGGCATTGAAGATGTATGTGCCTTTCTGTATCCACAGGACGAAATAGAGCTCCAGCAACGCTGTCAACGGACACACAACTCAGTTGTTTTCTGTCTGTATGTTTTTTGTTACGGCAAATAATGTAGCTCCCGTAAGCACATTTGTATTTATTTGTCCCTTGTCTCTATATATCATTGGATATCATTGGAGGTGTGTCTGCTTGTATATCATTTGTAATTTAAATAAAGACGTTGTTTTGAACAGTTTTCTTACTTATTGGTACTTTTCTTAAATCACTTTTTAAAAGATACCAAGTTATACAATAGGTATGGTGTAGTTGTATTTTGTTGGTTGTTGAACAGCAAAATGACCTGGATGAACAGTTTTGCTGACCAGACCAGATAAGAGACTTGTTTGGATGACTTTTTGCACACAGTAACGTTCATTCGGTGACAGTACAACACACGCTTGTGTGTGGTGATGCGGTGTCCTCACACCAGGGGGCGCTGTTACAGTGCGACACAAGCCGTCCACCAGGAGGTGTGCGATTTCTCCAACGCAGTGACGTATTTCCTGGGGGTTGTGCTTAGCGGTCTAAGTCGTTGGGGGGGTGGGTATCATGACTATTTATAATCAACAATTCAACGTTATCTTTTTACCAGTATTTTCTGGTGTGGTTCTATGGTGCGACGGAGGACTGTGAACCGTTCGGTACCGGAGCCGAGCACCATGTAAAGGAAAGCTGGTGAGTGATCGACATAAAGTTTCCCGAGTTGTTGGTGGTGGTTCGTGACGGGTCCGCTAGTAAGCTAACGTTAACCTCACACCGCTGTTTGGCCTGGTACCGATGGGGTTCCCGAGCCACTCCATAGGTGTGTTATCCCATAGATGTGTGCGGGGCTGTGCGTATTGCCGTGTATCCCGTGAACCCCTGGCGGTGTGACGTGGACGAGGCTGTGTCCGTCTGATCTGTGCAGAGGTATTTCTCCTCACTCGCTGTTATCGACTGTTATCTGTCAACATGGACAGGAGAGCGCTTCGATGGGTGATATGGATTGAGAAGGTGGATGACAGAGAGCGATAGAGCCACGTGTTACGTTTGTTTGTCTGCTTTAAATCAAGTTGTGGCCGATAAGGCGAAAGGATTTGAGACATATTGTCCTGCGGAGGATCCACACACAGTGGGAGTGGAGGTCCAGTCACAGTGGGGAGTGGAGGTCCAGTCACGGGTCTAGAGTAGATGTGGTCAGGGCAAGTCATCTCGGACTGGTGAGTCAAGGACTACTCCGACAGTGTCACGGATGTCAATGTATTGTACATGAAGTATACATATTTTTCAGAATTTATTTTTTTTGCACGGCTGCAGAAGTGTGACTTTATTAACTTCGTTCTTTCATATATGCTCACAGATAAAGCCAAGCTTGTGATCAAACAACGTTGTTGTTTGCATTTGTTTTTTTTTATGCTCTAGATGCAATGATCATTATTGTATAATATCAATGGAAATGAAATGCGAAGCCACTTTCTTTGATGAGGCTTTTATTTCTATATTCTTTTACTCCTGTCAACACATTTCACTATACATTTCAAAGATGGTAATTTGCCCATTTTATTTATTTGAAATGATTTTATAGAGTTTCTTTTGAAATATATATATATATACAGTATATTTAGACATAAAATTAATGATCTAGTCAATTTCAATAATATAGTTTTGGTTCAAATGTTATTTGTTTGTCTGTTTAGCTCTTTGCATTCCTAATACATGTCTCACTTTCTATCACGTTTTATGTAGCTCTTTTTTGAGTATTATTGACTCTCATCTTACAATACGGTAGTGGAGAACATTCTGAATCTAGATGCATGCTTAGATTGGGCACATATTACAGTCTCGGACGGTAAGGTGAAAGGTTCTCTGCAGGTGAATTATTCCTCTCATTACTGCGTCTGCTGATGGCAGCTGAAGCAGTAAACATCAGTCAGGTGTTGAGCGACCACAATTGCAACAAAACAACACGATAGCCCCTGGTTGTACTGATACAAGTGTGCTTTGATGGAAAAAGGCCCTCTTGTACTGTTGTATCTGCCCCCTGTAGTGACAAGGCTTCTGTTGGTTCTCCGTGTACTGGCAAGTACCCAGAGGACATTAGTTTGAGATAACCTTGTGCTCAAAGGTTGATATCGTGTTGGTTACAAAAATCCATTATGCAAATTCATCAGATACAGTATGTCCTATCAGATTATTTCCATCTGATAAATATAAAAATGGGGCTTTTTGGGGAGAAAATGTTTTCGTATGTCAACGTACCGATCACCTGAACTTTCGCCAGGACCTCCTGTCAAAGATACAATATGATCGACATGATGACTTGTCAAGCATTGTCTTTTTGTTCCTTGTTACCTCGCTTGTATGTCTTCGCCGCCACGCCACTGCTGGGAATCTGATACGTTCACAATGGCATGCCCTTATATGTCAACATTCCCTCACTTCCTTAACATGACTTTTCGGCCATTGTGGTTTTTCGTGTGCATGGCTGTTTGCTGCGTCTTATTGGTCAGACCTTGTTTTGCAGCCGTGACCACGTCTAGACACAAGCCACTGCTGTCAACAAAATATTTGAATTTCCCTTAACCTTATCCGATTTTAAATCCCAAGAGAGGAACACATGGTCGGTTGCACCCTTTGTGGCAGTCTAAAGTCAAAACCAATGTCTTGTGACACGGCTGTATGCTAGCATTCAAAACAAAAGGAAACACGGCAAATCAGCCCCAGCAATATCAGTGAACACTGCTAATCCGGAATTCTTGGTCAAACTGGTTCATGTTTCTTCAACACCCACACTGATTTTTACCCACAATATTATACACTGCTTTGACAGCAGTATATTTGCCAACCGTCTCCTAGTGGTTTTGTGAGTTTAATTTGATCAAATTCATGGCCAACAGGCGATGTACTCGGCCTGCTTCCACACATCTTCCCCAACCATTTTATTGGCACGCTGGCATTTCTCCTACTTGTGACTCCTTGACTTGTTATGAGTGTGTGAAGGGGTTCTTTTCAGGTCACACTGAATTGATCGCAAAGCCCAAAAACAAAGAAGCTTTTCTGAAAGTTTCTCATGAAGCGATGGAGTAAACCTACTCGCAGTCCGCCTTGAGGTCAACACTGATGCCGGGAATAATTGAATGTTTGATGCAGCTTCAGCAGCGTTTACAAAATGATTGGCTAGTCCAGTCAAAGTCCACTCTGGGTACCTTGGTCCATATCGCTTTGTTTACATTTTACATTTCAGGGCATTTTATGTTTAAGGAAGGCTGGGTACTTGAACCCTCCTGTGTTAGCCTGAGACTAGACCTGGATATGTAGGAAATGCAGTTCAGGAAACCAGTAATGAAGCCGTAGCTATTGATCAACTAATCTATTTAATACTTTTAGTACATTTCAGGTTGCCCATCACAGCCGGTAAATAACTGCCCTCAGGCTTTTTATTTTGATTTGGTAAATATGCAGCATGATGGCTTGCATCGGTTTGGACTGGCACTACATTTCGTAACGTATTTTAGCAAATGGTTTATCTGAGAACTAGCTTGAACCAGTGGGAGGTTGGTGTGTTGATTCTGGTGACTGTGTTTGATGTGGCCACACATGGGCCAATGTGTTTTATAGGTACCAGAGACTTGCCCTTTCTCCACCTTGTTATTCACAAAAGGCTCTCTTTAATTGAAGGTAATTGTGTCCATTGAAGATGATTTATGGTCTTTTATTTAACAAATGTCAAATGTTTATTGTTTCATGGATTTGTTTTGGGTTGTAATTACTGGGCTTGTTTGACAACGCTGCATTAATAGTTTCTATACAAGAATGACCCTTTTTATTATTATATTTTTGTACTTTGTACTTTCAGTTCAGCCTTTCAGCCTGACGCATAGGCATATAAAATACATGCTTGAGGAATAGCATGAGTGCAGGACATCCAAAGATGCCATTTTGCCTTCTGTTACTATTACCTTACTGCCATTACTGTCAACCAATTAAAGACCTTAATGATTGTATAATGACAATGGACAATGCGAGTCGTTGAAAAATGGTCAACACCAGTACTCTCCTTAAAGCCTTTCACTGTGGTTATGTAACTTGGCTCAATTACCTCATATCTGGGTTTCAAAAGCTTATTAACCACCTTTTGTGTTGCCTTTTTTTTTTATTAAATTGCACAGGGCGCCGTTGTTATTGCATCATTGATATACTTAACCCAGGTTTTAATATCTTGCCGAAAACCCCCCAGGGAACCAAGGCGTTTATACTTTTAATATACGGTCAAACAAATCCCTTTCAACAACAAGATGAAGAAACGACCGGGAGGCCTTTGTTCGTGGGCTGGGGTTGGTTCCCCGTCTCGTGTCAGAGTGTGACTTCACACACGATGGCGTATCGGTCAGAACGGATACCCCACGTTAGCAGGAGCTTCATGGGTTTGTGTGTCTGTTCTGCCGCTCTCCTCAGGTGTGCAGTGACCGGCCCCTTCTCTGTCCTTCATCTCCCCGCCCCCCTGCACTGACCTGGTGCAGCCTTGGCCTGTCGGACCCCGCCCACCACCCCCCCTCAACTCGCAGACTGCGCTGCCCCTCAAGAACCGATGGCTTGTGGTCGCACACCCGCGGCCCTAGGCCCCCGGCCCGGACCGGTCAAGCCCGTTCTGGGACCCGTGTTGCTGGTCTTACTGGTTTCGGGGCTAGGACCGGCGCTCTGCCAGAAGATCTACACCAACACGTGGGCGGTCCAGGTCCCCGGGGGACACGAGGTCGCGGACCAAGTGGCCAGCAAGCACGGCTTCATCAACCACGGACACGTGAGTCCCACGCTCCCGTTTGTTGTTTTCATATCGTGCTTTAGATTCCCGGTTCTCCAGGAGAACACAGCAGGCGCCGCTCCCCCCCCGGGTGTTATTTGGGCGGTGAATAAATAATGATATACGAGTTGGCGGTCTTATGAAGCGCATATCAAAGGGAAGTATGTGTCAGAGCTAGGCTTTGTGTTGTGGATCTAATGTCTAATGGTTTATTAATTGAAGTGGGACGCACCGTCAAACACGTTTGTTTGGTTCCTTTTCTGATTTCCACTTTGGAAAGGTAACCTTCAGTGTTTTATCCAGGTGGCCTACTGACCAGACCTTGAGTCGTGGTGCTCTGTCCCTCGGTGCTTGTTAGCCCTTTATCGTGCGCGCTCGCCGGTGATTGTGTGTGTGTGCGTGCGTGTGTGTTCCAATGCATGATGATGTGTCACATATACACGTTCGGTCCTGAAGGCTGAGAGGACTTTCTAGCGGAGACATTTGGCATTGCTAAACTGAACCGCTATCGCATATCAGAGAATATGTCATGTCACGCTGTTTTGGGAACATCATGACTCAGAAGGTTCTCCTCTCTTTTTCCTGCTCTTTTTTTCCTCTCTCTTTTTAGACATTCAAAAAAGGCTTATTTTAAAGGTGTGTAGGCATAAAGCCAATGTAGAACATATATCGAACTTGCAATGACAGCACACGATGAAAGATTCTTGCAGACAAGTTCTTTTTGAACATAAATAACTAGAATAATGGCCGATGCTTGATTTTCTGTCTGCACAGAGGAGGCATTGTGACAAGGAAATGGGTTCATTATATCGCCACAAAACCATGAGGCCCAATTAAGGCATGAGGAGGAGACCATGTGACTCTGGTTTTACTTTGAAGCCCCCTCATGCTGTATGGGGTTATGGCGCTCTGCAGTCAGGGCAGTTAGCCATATGGCTTTACTGTGCTTTGATAATTCTGTGCCCATTGTTTCTGATGACATTGCAGTCATGTTGGATGCAAAAAAAATATATATATACCGTTTATAATATACGTATATAATATTTACGGATTTGACCTGGCATTGACAAATCCAGTTCAGCCAATTTCGCTTTTCTCCAGTTGCTTTCATGGGATGTTATGTATGGTTTGATAGACATTATTGTTGGTTTCTTTATGATGAACGTTTTCAGCCTTCATTGCCTTCATTGTTTCAGCTCAACATGTCATATTTGTTGATGGTGTATTGTTGGATAAAAACAAATCATTTATCTTTATATCCTGGGCTCCGGAATACAGTACTAGATAATCTTTTATACTGGAATAGGACCCAGCGAGAAATTGCATTCATTTCCTTATGCTGGCAACGGTTCTATGTGCTGTCAATCATCCATTTGTTTACATTATCTCTAATCCCTCGTAGGCTTTCCTCATTCTGACGCGTACGGTGTGGGTGTCAACATATCTGGAATGGCTAAAATACCGCCACCGTTCCATTAAGTCATGCATCACGATGGCACGTTGAATTGGTTCTGTTGCGAGGAGTGATGCTAGGAGTTACTGTTTGTGGCCCGTGGTGTGGAACTGAGAAGGAGGAGGATGAGATGGCGCTCCTTCTGCCACGGTTTGCTTTCAGTTGGCTGGCGACTCAAACCTTCTCTGCGAGCATCGTCTCAGGGCCGCCAAGGAACACAACCTTGCGAGAAGCACTGCGCAGAACACCGGGGGAAAGCTGTGGATAGCTTTGTCGACAGCACGGCTCGTCAAAGGCTTTCTGAGGCAGAAAGATGGTAACTTGATTAGCTTAATACTGTGTGAAATGGAGTCAAGTAGAAGAGGCTAAGTAGTGTGACAAGGTAACCGCCACGAAAACAATCCTAATTACCGCATGGACATATTGGGGAAGTAATTGCCTTTGAAGTCTATTTTTCCGGGCTCTCCAGCCGATGCTAATGCTATTGCGCTTAAGATTCAATCATGTGTCACTTAAGAGAAAATAACGTATCATGTTACCAAGGATAATTCCAAAAGTGTAGGCTCCTATACAAAACGGTCACATCTGTTTGGCCAACGTACTACCGTCCACGCGTGTGAAGCATTACTCATGCCGTCCACCACTTTAAACGCCACGCGAACATTTTGCACCAACGTTAAACGCCATGCTAGGTAGCATGCTAGATCCCCTAGATCTGGGGAACCAAAAAATACAGTGAGGCGATTTTGTCTTTACCTGACAAGGGAACTAAGTATTCTCTTTATCCCCTTCGAACAATGTGTAGTCACTCGTGACATTTCCCGTCTGTGAGGTAATATATAACAATGCTCCGGCGGATTTATGTGAAGAGGCATCAAGGGTCTCAATTAGGGATTCTAACATGAAATACGGCACCATTATTTGCAGCCATGTTTTGATGGCTAATCAAACGACTATGTTCAAGTTTTTCAGTTATTTATTGACCTCCAAAATACAATGCTTTACAAATCACTTTCCACCAATCCCCTCTAACCTGCACAAGAGTCTGCCGGTGTACATCGAACATCTCCACAAGCTTCTTCTCAAGGTTCTTTCTTTGTTGTTTTAACACAAGCTGAACACAAAATACTAATTGAAATGAATTCATTAATGACATCTTGACTCCAAGTGAGCAGTGTTTATCATGTCATATTATGTAATTCTGTCATTCCAAAAGTTAAAGATAAAACAGTACTTGTTTTTTGAGGTCAGTGTGACTTCCCAGAATATCGTAACAAGGTTCATTCACTGAAAAACTGTTTGCCCAATGCACCCGATTCCCGCCAAGCTTCCGAATGTTGGGGGTTAACACGTCAGAGAAGAATGACGTGAATGAATTTCTCAGAACCAACCGGATGGTGCAGCCATACATTTTTCAGAAGTTTCTTTTATGAAATAGTTTCAGTTGTTGAAGTGTTAGCCACTTCCTAGTTATGGAACCGGAGGTGGTTCTGTTTGTAGACCCCGGGGCCCTGCTTGTGACGAGGGTGTGCTGTGTGCGAAGTCATGCTTCCCAGCACAAGGCGTCACATGCTCTGAATAAGCAATGTTTTCCACTCTTGTTCCAGATAATTCAACTGATAGGATTTTATCTCCAATGAGCAGGGGAAATTGTGATGGGAATATTATTGTCGCCCAGATAATACAAAATCCTCTTTTAAACAAAGGAAGGGAGAGGCAGTGTAGTTAAATGCAGGCGTAATATGATTTGGTTTGGAGACTCTTCCCGTCTAGAATTATATATGTAAAAAAGTATTAATATTACCTTTTTGGGGGAAATGTTTCAAAACCATGCTTCTAGGACTGGTTGTGTACTCAATCTTCTGAGGCTTTGATTATGCTTTTTTTCTGACCGTTTCTCAAAACGCTGATGTGAACCGGGCATGACGGGGACACCAAGAATGAGGAGCTGGAGGCATGAATCCTGTAATTGGTCCCTGGAGGGGTGCGGTGGTAACTAGTCAGGGGAAAAAGCGGTCAAAGACGGGCTGGACTTGGAGAGCGGAGTATGTGACTGGCCCGAGACGTGATGAGAAGGAAGGCTCTCGCTGAACTCCACGAGGAGCCAAGATGTTCCTGAGGGCTAGACACTGACTTCCTGCCCGTCCGATTAGCACCGTCTAACCACGATAAAGAATTGGAAAGAAAGCAACGATCGAAGTGTCTCTTGGCGAGAATATCCATGTTTTTGTGCATCTGTGCGGAGTCACTGAAACACAAAGTTTATCCATTTATCCAGTGACTCGGAACGCCCTGCGCAGCGTATCCATGACCCTGTACACAAGCTATAGATTGCCTCTGATAAATATTGCACGGCGGTTTAGATTGTTTCCCAGTCTCCTACCATTCATGCATTAATCTTTTACAAGCCGCTGTTGTTTTTGCCCCGATTTCATGCCCGTATGATGTGCTGTACCTGTGGATGTGCGGTGCGTGCGGGCCTTCATGGACGCCACTTTGAAGTGTCGTGACGGTAACGTGACACCACACCTTTTTGGCCACCGCAACTCTTCGTACTAGCCTTTTGTTTTGGCTGGATGGACCTAAACATAGGCCGGTAGTTTTCATCCAGAAGAGGAATGCACATTGTTCTGATCTCTGGAGGTGATCATCACTCAGCACAGTGTTGTTGATCCCATCGGCTGCAGTTCCCTCCCATGATTTAAAAAAAGAACAAGCCCATTTGTTGAAAGCCGTTGCCCCGGTCAGACCGACCAGCTGATCTGTGGGCAGCTGCTGTTGTCTGATGATGGCTAATGAATGACAGAGTCTCATTCCCTAATGGAGATGGCATTCGATGTTTGGTGGTTGTGTGTGTTTGTCTCATATCGAGGTCATTTTGGCCCAGGATCCAGCGCAGGATTTATTTAAATAATCAACATCGATTCACTACCCTTCAAATGTTGAGACCGTAAAAGGATGAAAAAGCAAAGCGCTATTGAGAGTTGCATCCTTAATATTATTACATACAAAAATGAGTTTGATGCATAATGTGTGAAAACAGTATTGTCCTCCATATCACGTCATGTCACATATGCCAATATAATTCACAAAATGAAAATGACATATAGCAAGCATGAACAATTTCAGCCTCCTTAATAACTCAACTCACAGTGAAAGGAAACTCTGTAGCTCCATGGATATGTCAGAATAAATACATTCCAAAAATGTTAATGCGATTCTTTTCCTTTTGAAACCCAAAGATGTTCAGTATTTCAACAAGTGGGCATAAACGTTAAGGGTGGAACTGTTGAAGGGTTTTCGTTTTGCCTTTTGCCCGTGTGGTGTTCGCTTGGATTTTTCCTGTTGCCGCCGGCTACTACTGCCTGCCCTGTACCCTTCAAAGACGCTGTCTAGCCTGGCCTGCTCTGCACCAGCACTTGTCATCTAAAAGCAAATATTTCAATACAAAATGAAAATAATATTTGACATTAGCTGTGAGTCTGACAGCCGCGTATGCGCTATTTCATTTCATTGAGTCTGAACTCCTGCCCTTACAACTCGCCTCAGTTGTCTAGTCCTTGTGTCATGGCCAGTGGATGAAACTTAATCTGCTGGGCTGTTGAAACTGCGCGAGTGTCACACTGATAAATCCCATCATCCCATTACTTTCATAACACACAGATGCATTCAATTTCGACTCGTCGCACAGAGGAGGAGGGGCGACCTTGTTCAAGTGTTGAGCAGACTCCGGGGTCTGCGGTGGGAGGACACCCATGGAGCCGTGCTCAGGGTAAAGTGATTCGGCCGGGGGTGGGGGTGGGGGGGAACGGCCCCAGACGAACGGTGGGGGTTGATCTGGCGCAGAGCTGCAGACAGATTGGAGGGCTCTGTAACTAGAGACAGATGTGTTGTGTGGACACAGCGTTTATGGCGACTGGCGGCTCTCTTGTGCGGCTCAAAGCTGTAAGTGCGTGTGCGTGTGCGTTTGTGCTGGTGCTAAAGGACCCATGGAGGGCGGAGCTGAGAGGTCGTAGGTTAACTTGGAGTCTGACCAATCGTACACCACCAAGCGTTGTGTTCACAGGAAAGGCTCTCCTCAAGCTACACGGTGTTGTCATCATGTTGAGCAACACAATATATTGCAATATTGCATTTTTATTGTCTAGAAGGTATGGTGAAATAACTTCTCCTCCTTAGATGTCCAGTCATTTTCGCAACCTATTGCTTAACAATAGGGTAATCAGGAGTCATCATTTCCTGGGAAGTGGCTGAAGTAGTCTGGGCTCAGAAGAGGAATATATCATATAACGGCTTCTATGAACACCATGTCCATCTCTGCTGCAGTTGTTGGTAACTAGGCAGCCGTCGACCTTCATGCTGCTTGAGGACACCTGCATACTCTCCGTGGGTGGTGCGCTCTGAAAGAGCCGTGGTTCAGACCGGATAATACCCAAATACAAAGAAAACGACGAGATGCCTCTATAAGCAGTGTGTAGACAGAGCAACGGAGGTGACGGGTGTGGCAGAATCGGGGTGTGTGCAGTCGCTCTATTGCCTGTACCATGAGTTGGCGTCCATACATAGGGGTTGGAGTGAGAATGGTCCCGATATATCAAGTGCACCGCTCCAAACTAGACTTGGTGTCAATCATTGCGCTTAATTAGGCTTTATTAAAACATAATTGTATACAACATATAAACCACTTTTAAAATGCACTGTTGGATAAATACTAAATAAATGCCCTTCTGCAAACGCAGTTGAAACAGTGAGTGCACTGCTGTTCTTCTGTATTCATCTGTTGTCAGAAACCCGGTGCACAGTCCACCATAGACACTCCTTATTGTTGCGTGTGTTCAACCTGTTCTACTTTCCTCCTATTATCGCGTGTTGTCGTCTCACGTTGCTTTCCGCATTGTGTTTCTCTGCGGTCGCGGGCGCTACAGTGTAATATTCCTCTTCCTCATTGTTTTCGGGCCGCATTTGCGCCGTCCGTCATGTCCCTTCTGTGCAGGCCAGCGCGCGCAGCAGGTGCCCCTTTTGTTGCTGCGTGTTTCCAGTAATGCCTTGGTCCGCTGCCATCCCAGAGAAACCTGTTCCTCCACAGAATGTAGTTCACCGAGTGCCCAAGGACGATCGCATTTTATTTCCCCATCAGTGAAGTTTTTGGAGGTACTTTCGCTCGTTCACTTGCAGTATCATTTTCCATTGTTCTTCTCGATGATTCTTCTAGTTGGCTGGGTTTCGAACATTGCAAAACTGCAATATAAGCCCTGGAAGATTCAGTGTGCGCTGAAAGACGACAAAGGAAGGATTTCTAACTGTGTTAATCCAGCCGTGTTGCAGAGAAAGTAAAATATATCACGTCTGTGCTCACACTATCACTTATTGAGATAGGTTTGACTGCTCATGAATATTTTATATTGCCGATCCGAGTTCTGCTTCAATGGGCCGCAGTTTAACCCCCCACCCGGTGTCAGGCGCCTGAAGAGAAGGAGCCCCAGGATTCCTGCTGTGAGATGCAGAGCCGCTCACCTCTGAGGCTGATCTTGCGGAGTCGGCACTCTATTTTATGGTCCATCTTATGGGCTTTTTTCCGACCAGTTTTGTGCTTTGGATCTGAAGAGAATTAGAAAATGAAATGCTTAAATGCTTCGCTTTTTACCGAAAAGCGGCGTGTGTCTTCACTCGCAACCAAATGCATTCCTGCTGCTCTGAATTTGGAACATAAAAAAAATAAATCAAGTACTCTCAAGTACTGGGCAGTCCTCCGGTCCGGTCTCAGACCTCTCCTCACTGTGTTTTTCACTGCGGCGTACAAAAGATACTCAACCTCTCAGGTTTCCGGAGACCGGCTCCACAATTCCTTGACTTGCCAATACAAGAACTTAACCACAAGGCCTACAATTATGGCGCATGTGAAATAGCTGAGCCCTGCGCTGTGTTTAGCTCTTGGGGTAACCCTCCCCAACAAGTGGGTTTAGTGTTTAGTCCACAGAAAACAGAATTCCCGCTGGTCGCCAAACCTATAATACCAGCTGTCTGTGAAAAATGTTTTCTGTATTTTTTTTTTCTCCTCTCACTCTCTCTCTCTCTTGCTGTCTCTCTCTTTTGCATGCGTGCCTCCCCCCTCCCTCCCTGACTTGTCTCGCCACATGGGTAAACGGCCTGGAACCTTCCATTATCTTTTCTGACGGCAGATCGTTCGGTTCATCTATTTCCGTCCACCTTGCCAGTGTGATCGCGGTGTTCTTTCTTGTCGGGCGGTGACGGCGGTGGCTGCTGGAGACGGCGCCTCTTCCTGTACGGCGCGTGCTCTCTGCACCGTCGGTCATGGCTGTGATGGGATTTAGCGAGTAAGATGAGCAAATCTCAGATTTGTTAGTCAAGGTGGCAGTGGTTATTTACATCGCTGTGCAGGGCATGCAAACACTGTCGCCACACACAAGCACACCCCTTGATACAGAAATAAGACACAACACAGGTCTGACAATGTTGAGGCATTGCAGGCTAACGGTATGGTGATAACTTTGGCTTCAGAATACAACATAATGCATAGCTCATTGTCCTTAATCAGACAAATATACGTTTAAAGAGGCGAGGTTTCAAAGTGTTGTCTTTCTGAAGATATGGAGGTATACACATGTGCTGAGGGATCTGGTAGGTGTCTGTTTAGCAGCTGTGCAGCGCAACAACTCGCAAGACTTACCAATACTATGAAACTGTAGTGATGGCTGTCCGCAGGCCTCTGAGGCCAGCCTACGTCTTGTGTCCAGAAATGGACTTTCTGTGCTCCAGGGCAAACTTTTAAAGGTAGGCTGCGGAAACCAGTAGACATAAGCTGACAAACAAACCAACACAAGGGGACAAAGGGAAGTGGAAAAAGAAACCCTTATGACCACATCAACAGGACAGAAGTGCCACGCTTCACAGGTGGATGGTGTTGTTCTGGCGGTGGGGACAAAAGTTGAGTCCACACTTGGTTCTGAGAGGCGAGTGGAAGCTCTTGTATCCCTTGGGGTCCGGGAACAATAACTAGGATGACGGTGTGGAACCAAACCACCGAGGAGAATATGGGACACGGGGGCTACTGTTGTGCTGCAGATGCGTCCAGCGTCGAAGCCTGCTCAGTGTTTCTACAGACAGGGAAGAAGAGCCAGCCAGCCCTAGGCTGAGGCTTACGTTTTCTAAGAAAAACACTAAAAAACCTTTTGTTAGAAGCTCAAAACATAGAAAGCATGTCAACAATATTTTATTCAAATGAATGTCCCATATGTTGATGTCAACCAATCGGGGGTTTGGTGACTTGTTCTATAGAAATAACCCATTTATTCTGTTTGCATTATTTATAATTCATGAGATTCAATGGACGGCCTCAGCCGGGCCTGTGAGCGTGGTGCTGTGTTTGTTATGGAAGCAAATTTTGACAGGTTGATGTGCCTGACCATCACTATGGAACTGGAAAACAATGCACAGACACAATACTGTATCTTATAATATGTTACCTGTGTGTAGATTTACGTCATACATCATGACATGTAGGCGGCACGTAGGCGGCATTTACAACCTAATCCTGTTGAACATGTTTACTCTGCGTCTTTAACATCACCCTGTGATTAACACATGGACACTCTGAAGGCTGTAGATTTCCCTTCTACGGCGTACCACCATTTTTTATTTTTGCTGCCAGCCGCAGAAACCATCGGTATTTGGCATGGTAAGGGCGGGACACGAATGACCGCCCCACACTAGTCAATGGCCAATATAAATTCATATTAAATCCTTAATATCTTTCTCATGAATGTAACTGTCAACCAGGACCCCGCAAAATACCGAACATGAAGACGAACTAGCCACTGAGCTGCTGACCGAGAAAGGGAATAATTGACTCGCTTTCTATGACCGAAATGAAGTCATTTTTCTTCCCTTTGACAACCGCACCTACCCAACCCCCTACAGGCCCCTAGAGGAACTGCGCACTTTTCTCTCACCAACAGACATGTGTGTCATGGCTGCTGCTTAATGACAGCGGATGCATTCAGTACGTCCACATCCTGGTCGTGTTACGGTGCTGGGAGTTTGCCCAGCTGGTGCGTGGTGGGACTCATTATGGCCCAGGTGGTGGGAGGAGGCTCGCCCCGTCTCTTTGTATTCACAGGACGTGGAGGGCTGGGCGTTTGTGCTCGCCTCCCCTGCGCGCTGTGGTCAGTCACCGCAGGGGGCCGCTCGCAATCATCCCACTATCCCTGAGATTGTGGACACGCCCTGTGAGAGGCTGCGTACATACGGCCTCACGCGTTCCTGTTTGACGTCACGTAGCCGGGGGTAAATAGTAATTGAGATGATCGGCGATCAGCCGGGGTGAGATAAGTAGTCTGCGGTGTACATTATATTTATGGTGCAGTTTTCTTGTGGGCTGCTCCGGCTGTGTGTTAAACCTGTGATTTCTGCCTGTGCTTCCTGGGCTAAAGAGTTCATTTTTCTCGTACTGCAGCTATCTGATCATTTTTGTGTTTTTTTTTTTTCTTTTTTGGGGGGAGATGTGCTCAAACGTTATCTGAGGGGGAGATTGAAAAAAAAAAAGGCATTCTTTGTCATCCAGGTTCAGCGTTGCCTGACAGTGTGGTGATTGCCTCCCGTGCTCCTAATGTAACTATGACAACACTCAGGAGCGGTATTTTGGGCGCCGCCCACCATTCCTGTGATTGTTGTGCTCGCACCGACCAGATCTATCACGGTGAATATGCGGCATTGCTCTTTCTGCAGAGCTAATGAACTCTATTCGTCTCTGAAAAGGGAAGCAATAAATTGTTTTGATTGTCAGTTATTCATACAAATGAGAATATTATCCGTTTGAAATGAGGAGGATGTGAGAGGCATGTGGCAACCAAAAACAGCCTCCACACCGCTCGGATACGACCCACATGTGTTCAGATAATGTTCCGATGCACCGCTGCTTCCTCGCAGTTCACTTCCGTCCTGGAATGGGGTCAGTTGTGTTGCGTCGCAGCAGGTACATATAACGTCACCTTTACTTTCTATATTGAGACTCTATGCAAAAGGTTGATGTAGCTGTGATGCAGCCACAGAGGAGTTGTCGTTGTCTGTAGCTGACGGCATTCCATGGCCATGGGACATTCCACTGAAAGATTCCACATTACTTTTATCAGATCCTCACGGGCATTTTCCACCCGGTAACAATGCCGTTGAACGCGTGTTTCCTGACTAGCATGGGGATTGCCAGTTCGCAAGGAACCGAACCGATTCACCGGATTTCCCCTTGGAAATCTGGTGGTTTGCAACCCCTTCAAATGAGCCAGGCGTTGATCTTCAAATGTGTCCACCAATCAGTGTGCATTTCAGTGATGAGCAAATGATGACTTGCAAATCATGATTTAGGACCTATTTTTGCATTTGCAAGCAAAATGCTCCTTTCATAAACTGCCATTATTTTTGGCCCAGGATTCATTTCAAGCGATGAGTCTCACAACCGCTGATCGCCATGGGAACAATGCCACGGCGTCTCCTTTCAACGGGGCTACGCAGCAGCTTGTAGTGGTTTGTATTGTCAGGGCGTCTTCTCCGCCTACTTCCTTGACCGAACACTGGAGCGGAGCAGAATACGCGAGGGGCCTTTATGGAGTGGGAGAGCGGCAGGGTTTCAGAACGAGCGTAGCCCCAGGCGCTGGCAGCATGGAAGAGTGAGACGAGCGCTCCCGTTTCATGTTCACTCCGCAGATCGTCATGTGGGGGCCACATTTGAATACCCAAACACAAAGTATGATAGTGTAAGAGTCCAGCGCCTTCTAAACACGCTTCTGCTTCTGCACGCTTTATTTGTAAATGTGACATTACATGTGTAGAGTTGTTTTTTGTGGTGAAACGCAAACTGTTAGAATATCCAAAAGGTAAAGGTCAGCAATATGCATTCTTAATCTTTTTTTTTTATTTGTCTTGAAAATGCCATCCTTTCCTTTTATATATTGGGAACATTATCCTTGGATTTGTGTGAGGTGTGCCAGTGTTTATGAAATGTAGCTTGACGTGTGTTAGTGGAGGCGTGAACGAGTCTTCACCAAACATCAATTATGATGAAGACAGCTGGCCAACCACTGCACAACCGTTGCTTAATTAAGCTCAAGTGCAACTGTTGTCCTGCTCAAGAGGACATTTCGTAATTATCTCGTGGGCTTTTTTCCCTCTTCCATACAAATACACTGAAGGAAGTCGCTACTCAAATGATGGGAATGCTGTTAATTGTCTCCTCTGCTGCAATAAAAAATACAAATACATAATATATACATAATCACCTTGTCCAACTAGCCGTTCTGCTCATTAGATTGTTCTCAGTCATCACAGATGTACGGTTTTATTGTATATATCTTTAATGGCTGTTGTGTTCGCCCGCTGACAGTAAATAGCATGCGTTTGTTGCACGGAAACCTTTTGTCATCTAACTTCCTCTCATTCGTCATCCTGTTGTTTGCCGTCACGGCAGAATATGAATATTAGCGTACATAAGGGGATCTCCCCAGGAGTGAAATGGCCTGAAAACCAGGCTCTTGGTCCCACTTCATTTCTTGGTTTAATTTAGCTTTGTCCTCTTTACAACCTGCTTGTCTCACCCTAGGGTGCCCTCCTATAGCTTCATCCTGTTGAAGTTCAGTCTATTTAAAACAGTGACTATAATGACATTTTCCCACTGATGAAGATGAACTGGTGCAGGCTCTGCGGTGGCGTAGATATGTTTGATTAATACGGTAATAGACACATCACCTTTTCATTTTCAGCCGAATGTGGAAAGAGAGCGGAGCCACGTGGATCACAGATAATTTAATAATGTTTGATTTAATTAAAATGAATCCATATTCATTTTAAAGACAGGTTGTCACTGACATTTGAATTGATGAAAGTTGAATAAATAAGCTTCAGGTGAGAATACAGCAGAAAACCTAATTAACACGTGCTATTGCCGTTACTTCGTATTAGACTATCGGCTGGTTCTACTTTACAAGGTTGGTATTCATTGTGGATTGCCACTTTGAAGTAAAATCTGTACACGCCTTAAATGCTTTGTATTGCTCCGTTTAACGGTGGTCTGTGAAGGCTGTTCTTGCACAAACAGGGGCTGATGAAAAGCACACCTGCTCCTCTGAACAACCACCAGTGGTGGTCATGATGAGTAATAATGGTATGACGCTCGCCCCAGCCCAAGTCTGAACCTCGTCTGATCCCTGGCTGCTAACCTACAGCTCCTCTAAACCTGCCTTAGCTAGTGGACTGTCTGGTGTGTGTCTGTGTGTGTGTGTGTGTGTGTGTGGGCGTGTGTGTGTGTGCGTGTGTGTGTGGGGGCGTGTGCGATGACGATGACAAAGACCAGTTCTCGGTAGCAAAACATTCCACAGAATCCCTATGACGCTGTAAACATTTCACAGCTGATCCACTCCATGAAACAACAGTGTGCTTCGACCACATACCTGGCCACTGAATTTATGGATTTATGAAACATTTTTATTGACATTGCGAGCCTCTTCCCCATTATCCGCTTAACTTGGTCGGTTTGAATAAATGCCTGGCTATAGGCATGGTGTCAGGAGTATTCATGCTCTAATAAATAATACATCTACAACTGTTTTCAAGAGCGCTTCAGCAGTACAGGTTATTTATCAACGGCACAACGATCCACCAGGTGCATTAGAGGCCGGCAGTCTATTGTTCGTTGTGAACGAGATGACATGAGGTGTGTAAAGAAGACACCCTGTAAAGAAAACGCAGTGCAGAAGGTCAAGGTTGTAAAGTTAATGGTGTGATGTCATTCTAGCCCTTCGTTATGCCTAGCCCATTAGGGTAACTGTTGCTGCTTTTAGCTCATACTCTGTCTTGGTGTCACGTTCTGTGTCTCTGCCTCACGTCATTTGCTGGTCAGTAGTATGTCTTGAGACAATGTCTTTTTCAAAGAGCATTGAGGACCTTATTTTTGGAGGAAATGCAATGCACTCTACCAGTACATTTCCAGGTGTACATGTTTAAGCCTATTTATCAGATAGCATAGAAGGAATTTTCGGGAATTGTTTTTCTAATATAGCCACTGCCTAGAATCAGTTTTGTGCTCAACGTGGAATTGTGGATGATTTATGTACAACTTAGAGTTGGTTTCATGTGGATTAATGCACCCCTCGGTTTATCTGGCACTGCGGGTCTCCTGGCTCAGTCCAGCTATGTTGTTTGATAAGTCATGTCTGTGTTGGCCACCACTTCCAATACGTATATGCTCTCTGCTGCCAGCAGTTTAACGACTAAACTGCGCTTGAACTCACTTTATTTTGCGTGACAGTACCGTAGGGATAACCTCGGATCTTTGATAGAATAGCATTTAGTGGACGTCTGTTATAGTCCAATGTGTGTGTGTGGGTGTGGCTGTGTGTGTGTGCATGTGTATGTGGCTTGTAGAAGTTGAAGAAGTTATGCAATGTATTCTGTGAGAGTGGAAGTTTGACTCGGCCTTCTGTGTACAATTTGCTGTGTTGTGTTTTGCCTGCCATAAAGGTCCTTTATTGTTTATTTGATAACCCCTTTGTGCATTGGCAATAGCACCTCCAATCATTTTCTTTTCAAGGTAGAGCACCTTGCAGACCCATAGCTTTGAAGGATACAAAATATCACCGAAAAACCTTCTAAAGTCTAGCAGCATAGGAAGCCATTATAATAGCGCTCATGGCGCTGATAAAATGGATTATCTCTGTTGGTTCTTGCTAAAGCATCTTTGCTATTCTGCTAAATTGAACGGTGGCGCTTTTGCTCTGACACGCATTATTAATTAGTATTTTAAATGTAATTTCCTTTAAACGCCTCTATGGTCCCTTTATCGATGCTGGTTTTGCCATGATTGATTGTGAATACCGTGCGTAATAAGACCGAACGGAGCCCTCCGTCTCCTCAGAGACCCGCCACTGTTGTGCTTTGTGGATGTACAATATAAATTACACCAGATTAGTTTGATCTATATTGTACCAAATAAGGTTAATAGGGGACTATATTTCCTCTCAAGTTGAATGCGGACACGGAGACGAATGAACGCTCACATTCGCGTCCTATCGCTGAAGTTGTTTGGCCAATCAATGATATATTCTGATAAATCCACCAACTTATCAGTAACTCGACTAAAACAGCCTGCTTAGGGGAAATGACACGTATGAAAGACTGCAGGAAGGAGGACACTGTGGTCATGCTGGCAGTAAATGTGTTCAATTTGACACCATGTCCCGGCACATTGGACTGTTCTGGCCTGTATTCAGAGAGTGAGATCCTGTTTGCACTGTGCCTGTGTCCTTTTCCCCTTAGTACAGCTTTGTAGAAATGGGATTTGGGTAATTTATTTTGGCAGAGGGAACCTATGGACTCGTTTCCAAAGGTCCATAGGTTTCCAAGTGCAGATTACTCCTAGACGAGATGAATAAAAACAAATACAATTCCTCCATCTCTTCTCAGATACCTCGGTCTTTCCAGACCCGTTTCCACTGGCTCTCCTGCTTGCTTTATCTTTTTTTCCGCTCTCCTTAAAAAAATTCTGTTTGTTGAGTTATAGTTTGAGTGTTCTTTTACCTCTGAAACAAATGAGGCTTGTTGTGGAAAAGAACTTTAAACATCAGAAGAAACGGAAATGGACAAACTAACCAGAGGACTGTCCCTTTAAGCCCTCTGCTCCTATGCCTTTCACTTGCACTTACAGAATATTGCTTGGCTCTCCATCCACAGAATGCTAAACAGGCTTGTTCTGTTCCGTCAATGCCATCGTATGGTCTTTAATGGCTGCTTAAAAACCAAACTAACCCCAACCCCTCTCCACCTGTTTCCACATTATCCTAATCCAAATGCCTGAAGGTTTTCTTTCCATAGATAAGTCATGCCTCTCTTGGAAAAAAAATAAACAAATGACCTTCCATTTGGTATAATTGCTAGATTATGATCTCCCTGAAGTGAAACAATTAGTGGTGTTTGTGTCTGTGCATATTTGAGATTAGCTCTGGAATAACTAATCGATCAGAGCTGCTTGGCTTTTGTTTAGCATGCCTGCGTGTGCGTGCGTGCGTGTGGGTGTGTGCTTGCGTATTGGAGATCTGTAGTTGAACAGTTGTAACTGGAAGCCAAAAGTGTTGTGAGTCAGAGGCTGATGTTCTTTGAAACAGCGGTTTATTTTGAATGTGGTATTGTTCTCCAAACCCCTTCATTACTGTGAAAATGTCTGAATCCGGTGTTCTGCCTCAAGTGAAATTAGGTGTAGTTGAACACAGCCACATAAACACACTCTTACAAATTGCGCAGGGTCACTATTATAAATGTATGAATAGTATTTGGCTTAATCTTAATCTCATTTCCTGGTTTGTTTGTTATTTGTGCGCCTTCCTCAAATTACCTTTCTGCTTATTTTCTGTGAAATATATTGCCCTTTTTTAATGTCCAGAAACAAAAGCACTATAAACTGCTTCCAGCCAATTTACCACTTGCATATATTTGTACTGCTTTGTTTTAATTGTCCTTCTCCGTCGGTGCTAATTTGATTGGAGGTTTGCCTGATATACGCCGTCACCCTCCTGCACACTGTTGATCAGTAGGCTCCTTGTGATGTTAGCTTGCAGGCTACAATGGCTTCAGCCAGATAGGGGAACAAAGCTCTCTTCTTTTGACATCTGTATTTTACCAGCAGAAGGCTCTGTTTTTCAAATTTGTCGAGAAATAGTGCAACATCATTCCATTCAGGCAGGTGATCAAATGGGTGGTTGAAGGCTCTACGTCTTCTGTTTGCTTTGAGTCCGGGTTCCACTGTGTTCACCTGGCTTTGTAATTAAAGGCATTAAAAGTAGCCGGTACTGCTGACGCTTGCGTTTGGTTCAAAGGCTGTCTGTTCAGCCCCACACTTCGGAACACCGCTGTGCTCAACCGCAACTTTACAAAACAAATCCTTTTTTAGCTTGGCACATCCTGACATGACCACATTTTAAATATAATGACTGCTCCTGGTTATCTATTGACCCTAGTCCCATAGCCCTCTAGTTAATAAGGCAGACATATCTCCCGTATCGATTTGATCCTGATATACGAAGTCTCAGGCCAGAGAGTGCCTAGAAAAAACACAATGTTTTAGCTTTATTCTTCCAGCCCAGTTTGAATGGAGTCTTCAATATGGTTTTGAATCTCTTTGGTCTTCTGTAGTACTTAAGTTGCTCTCGCTGTTTGGAATGATTCATCATTTACGTTGGTATTAATAAGGATGGCATTATTTTCTTGTGTAAGCAAATAATGGGATCAAATAATTGTAACCCACCGTGACGATGTTAGACGCTTTGCATTTCAATGAGTTGCAAGAGAGAAACCAATTTATATATTGCAAAAAGTAAACCAGCCAACACAATGAATGAGCCCCTGCAGATCAATATAAAAGTAAAACAAACATTGGATCCCAATTCCATAAAACATTGTTGTTATGGCCTTCAATTTGAATTGTACTTAGTCTGGTGTGATAATTAATTGATAACAATACATTCAAACTCAATTGTGGATAATATGTAATCCTGCAGTGTGTAGCATGTAGCCTATGCAATGGACATGAGAGGACTGATAATCCTTCATGTTTTCTGCAAATAGATTGGTATTCAGCATGTTTTATCTATTTATTCATGTCTTTTCTTTTTTGCTTGCTGATGTGTCATTCTGTTAAACTTTGTGCAGTATCACCCAGAAATTGCACTTTCCTTAAGAGATTATGATTCTATCCTGTGAAATTGTTTTGTAGTATTTTATGCTAACAACATGTAAAGCCAGACATCTCTTGACAGAAATGTTCAAATAAATATGGATATACAGATATGCAAAATTCATATTTTACTATGCACTGATCAACCGATTCAACGTGTGTGGACAGAATTAGTTCTTCAAAAAGGCAATTACAGGCACAACTTTGATTAGCTGGTGTTTTTTTCGTAGAAAGAGAAAGGAAGATTGCAGGTTGAATGACTAAATATGGATGTTTTGTTTTATGTTGTAGGTATTCGGTGATTACTATCACTTCAGGCATCGCACAGTGGAGAAGAGATCCCTCTCCAGTTACCGTGGAGCGGATGTCCGCCTACACAGAGAACCAAAGGTACGATCTCTAATCCCCATCCGTCTGCACAGAACCAGAGGTTAGGGCTTTAATCTCACTCCGTCTCCACGGAGAACACAAGGTACGGCCCCTAATCCCAGTCAGTCTACATGGACCCACGGGTTAGGGCCTTAATCCCAGAATTTAAGTGGTCTTTACTTATGGCTGAAAGGGTGTTGTATTTGTAAGAAATGTAGTGTCTTGCTTGTAGCAGTGGTGGAGCAGTTCTCCACCCAAGTGTAACGTTTGTGGTTGTTCATGTCAAAGCAGATTAGATTGCTGTGTTGTAGACACATAGGGCATGTCTGTCTGTTTGGAAACGGCTTCAGAAGAATCTCCAGCAGAGGAATCCTGGTCTTGACATACACACACACACACACACACACACACACACATACACATACACATACACATACACACACACCATTATTTGGTCACAACCCACCGCCACTTAGCCAAAGCGATCTCCTAAACTTCCCTCTTAGGCCATTCACATCAACACACCTGCAACAATAACAGGTCATCTTACGCCATCGCCCCGGATGATCTGTCTTTAGATGTTAAAACATTTCAAAACGCCAGGTAATGGGTCGTTACTTCATGCCAACTATGTGGCAGTCGAAGCATTTCTTTTAGTCGCTTGTCTCTTTAACATGGACCTGTGTCGGCAGTACGATTCCCTTTGGATTATCCCAACTTTAACCTCAAACCTCAAACCCCCTTTTGACCTGCCACAGGCTCTGGGATCACCACAGCTCATTATGGGGTTGAGGCTATAATTTGATTTGGGAACTCTGTTCACATACGCGTGTCCCGGTTAAGCCGTGTGGCCTTCCAGATCAGGTGCATGTCGGGCTGTTCCGTCTGCCATTCCCTTTCTCTTGTTCAACCCTCCCTCGCTTGGAGAAACTGGCACAGCTCCCTAGACTCCTCCTCTGGGATTTCCTCTCCTACTTCCTGTTGTCGAATTCCTTTATGTCCAGAGCACCTCTGGAGGGGGGCGTTTGCGCTTCGGTGGAGTGGCTGAGTTCAGGTCATCGCTCCCTCTAGTGATCAACTGTACTATTTTTGGTCGTTGGAAGTTTTATAGCATTTTCTTTTTGCTTTTCATAAATCTGTATGTACTTGGCCCATCAACAGTTAGCTCCCACATTTTAAAGTTTTGCTGCAGCTCATATCATTTGATCACTGCACCTGATATCAGGACAGTCACTGCAAAGTGCAGGGCTATGAATATATTTATTCTTGTAGATTTATTTATTCCTGTCCCCAGCAGCGCGAGAGCAATACCAAACTCCTATTAAAGTAGACGGGTCGAATCCAAGAATAACATAGCCGCACAATGTTTTATAGGAATCCTATTTAGAGAAATTACTTTTTTATAAGAACAAGAGTAGAATTTAAAGACAAAATGTATTTGGAACGAAATGAGCTCCCTGGGTGGAGTGTACATGTGGCAGAGCTCTCGGCCTGAGCCTGAGTCTCTAGCCGATGTAAAGTGTGGCCGTTGCTGATCCCTTCTCATTGACTGCAGTTTGTATTAATGTCCCACAGCACAATATCAGCTGCTAAGGTGTCGAGGGAGGAGTAGCCATTCTAAACTGTATTAATGTGTTCAATACAGGAGCTGGTGCCACTGTTTTGCTATCATTCAGTATAACCCGTTTCTTTGTGGCTCTTGCCCAGGGAAAACGGCTGGTATATTTCTGTAATAGAGGTGTGTGTGCTGAGGTGAAGTCCTATCCCTTCAACCCATTACATTTTCAGGCTATATGTGGACTGGACAGTTACTGAGTTTTCCCTTTGGTCTTCCTGACATGTTAATAAGGTGATGCGGTTGGGCTGGGATCCAAGACAGTCCAGGTTTTTTATTGCATTAAATGTAGCACTAAACATTTTACTAGATGTTTAAATGTTAAATGTTTGAGAAATGTTTATTTTGTCAGCAATGAAAAGAAAAGCACAGTTTAATGCCAGGTTAGAAAACCATTGCTTTTACAAGTGCTTTAAAATTCAAGAGCTGTGATTTGAGTGTAGTTAGTTACTAACAAGTTAAATGCTGTTTCCGTTGAATCGGCGTCTTCTCCGTATGAGCCAATTTAGATTAGATTGCTCCCACTCATTTTGGCCCAATCACGGCATCTCTTCCCTTATTGGTTCGGGAAATCCATCTCCCATTTACAGGTGCTTGAGTTAGAGATTTGTGGGTTCGGTAATTGGTCCCCGTTACCCGACTAAATGCGAAGGTGTGATGATTGCGGATGAGCCTTGTTCGGTATTAGCATTATGCAGGTGAATTTGCATTGTGTTGGTTCAAATCAGCTTCTATCAGTTTGGCCTATTTCTTGAACGCAACCTCCTATTTTATCTCGTTTGCATCCTCGTTATCTACTTCAAATTGGTTATTGCATGGACTCTAATGCCATTAAAGTCTGTCCTACAAAATCACATATTTAGAAAAAATCCCAAATGATCTAATTTGTTGTCCTTGTTGAATAGACTATTCTTAGGACAGTGTATTCAGACTAAATGAAGACATATAATGTATAGATGTTCCATTACAGCCAACAACGCCTTTTGTACTCATCTCTATTCAATGTTGGCCCGGCCAGCACCTTAAAGGAGTAACGAGTCATCATCTTCTATCATCATCTCTTTTATGTTCATTTAATTCTTCCTAGATGTCTTGTATTCAAAGTAGTAAGCCGCATTATTTGGCTGGCAGAGCAATTCATATCATGCATGCGTTTCAGTCCTCAGTCTCAGTCGAACCCGGGTATCCATTGTGTACATAAGAACTCCACCAATAAGCCTCTGACAGAGCTGCATCTCAGAGGCTTCAACCCCCCAAGAAGCTGAGGAGGAATCGCCAGGGCTGCAGAGCCAGCAGGAGATGGATGGATGATTGAGGAAGAGGAGACACAGACTGTATCTTACCTCTGGCATTCTGGGAAACGCAAGATTGCTGCGGATCTTGCGATTGTCAAGATTACGCCACTCGCAAATAGCAAAGGTCCGCCTCGTGATGGCCTTGTGCTTCCCAGAGACACGGCTGCATGACGACATTCAAGACCCTGCCGTGAGTTTAGCCAGGTTTTTAGTGGGCGGCGGCGGACAGGGTATGCAGCAAGAGGTGCAAACAGTGAGAGAACATGTGCCGCCTGGGCGTTGAACTGTAAGCGGTACGTCGCTGTCCGCAGTACTTGCCCAGAGAGTTTTCCCAGGCCTTTTATGATTGTTATTTACATTCCTCCTGTGGCCAGTATGTCGCGGGCTGCTGACATCGTCGACTCTGTGACCGTGAAACTACAGACAATGCGCCCGATTGCCTTCATGGGGATTCTAACCACATCACCTTGGCAACAGCCCTGCTCACTTCTAAACAGCATGCGGACTGCAAGGCTAGAACAAAACTAAACTGAAACAAAACTAAATACTGGATGGCCAATGTTAGGGAAGCATACAGGTCTGCTCCCTCGTGGGCAGATCAGATCACTACCTGGTCCACCTTAAGCTTCTCCATGAACCTGAAGTCCAGCAGCAACCAGTGATCAGCAGAACTGTTCTGGAAATCTGAGGAGCAGAGGCGACTCTATAAGACTGTTTAGATGTGGACGACTGGGATCTCTCTGTAATGCACATGGGGACTCGGACTACAAAGCAGATGTAAATGTTTGCATGGACAGCTTGGTCCACACCAAGGCCGTGAGCCGTGTCCACAACAATAAATCCTGGGTGACTACAGTGAAGCAGACACCTCCAGTAGTGGAGACCAGCAGCAGAGAAGGTGCAAATGCAGCTGAAGGCCGTGAGGGCAAGGATCGTTGGCGAAGGAAGCTTGCGAGGAAACTCTGAAGCTTCCTAGGCAGCACAGTGAACCACAGGGAGGTGTGGCGTTGCACGAGAACCATTAATGGGGAAACTGGCACGTGAAGCAGGTCCTGCAGTCTGCAATTTACAAGTTGATCGGCTGATCGCAAGGTTTAAGGCGCCAGATCAGCTTATAATGGTAATCAGTGCCCCATCGATCGGTGGATCCGTAGTTCTTGTCCATTGCAGGCGTAAGCAAGAAATCACTGGCCAAACGCGCTTCTAACATACTGTAGGCTACCCTCCACGAAACACAATTATCGAGTTTGGACGACGACAAAGCCATCAGAATGTGGAATGCATCTCTATATCAGAAAGGATTCTATATGAACTGTCACATAATCAGTGCTAATTGGACCACTGAATGCAGCTGGACTTGGCAGCCGATGGGCAAACCCAGACTCCTTTTCTCTCCATGAATGGCTGGTCCCACAAACACAAATCACAAAACTTTTGTTTCAACGTATACAGTGTTACGGCTTCAACTTATCCTTTTTGAAATTCAACCAGCCATCAGTTGAATATGTGTATATATTCACTAGATATCCAGTTCTAACATTGTCAGGAAAATAACATATTTTTTAAAAGGCAGAGCAATTTTTGTTCTTGTATCACTATCCCAAATTGTATAAACAAGCACAACTTGTGCTCAAGCTGAGCAAATAGACGCCTTGGGTCTGTTAATCTAATCTAATGTCTCTAATTTGAGTCAGTAAAGTCAACATTGATGAACTAAGTTGACTTCAGCCGTGTCGGTAGAACCCAACACTATGATCAGAGTGAACAAAAATGTTCCTTTGAAAATGTTGAAGAAAGCGCTCTGCAGATTTCAGTATGGGCACAGAGTAAACCGTTTTCCACCATTTTACGTTACTTTTCCTTAACACAGATGAGGGATGATGACTCACTTTACTGTAAGTATGAGCAAGAGACAAGGCTGCCACTTTAGGCTTAATGTTTCATTGCTGATGACAAGGATAAGAAATATGTCCTGTCAACTGATTTCACGGTGGCTGCAGTTTAGCAAATGTTCACCCAATCACAAGCACTCTAGCAGTCTACCCTGTGTGTACTCAATTTATTCTCTTTGGGGTAGTAATGTGTTTAGGTAGCATTTGTGCAGCCATGAATGTCACCTTGATCGATCTTTATTGTATTTTTAGTTTTTTTTCTCTCTCTATGCCATACCGCCGTCCTGCACAGCTCGTCATCTTGCGGTGGCAGGAAGTGCTGTGGCGCATGCCTCCGTTGTCCTTCACGTCGTCCACGGCGTCCTCACTCCCCCTCGCCGTCTCCCCGTGTCTCTGCCGACCTGTTTTCCCTCTCCCTCTCTCCCTCACACGTTCTCATTCCGCATTGGAGTAAGCCTCCAGAGCCCTCCCTATAGGACGTTTGATACGCCTTGCTGCCTTTCATCAGAGACGAGCCCTCGCTCTTGAACACGCGCGCAGGCACGCACGCACACGCACGCGCAAAAATGCAACGCTATGATGTTCATTGAGAGGAGGTGGACAAAGAATCGTACATCACAGGCTAGAGTTCGCTGTGCCCCAACTGCAGAATGCTGAATGAGTGTTGGAATGCCCTGGCCCCCGACGTTCCGTCTCATTAGCGGGGAACCGGCGCCGCCCCTGTGTCTGTAATCACCGATGGTCGCCACCCACCGCAGACCAGAACCCCCCATTGATCGCAGCTGGCACCGTGACCCCCGCGTGCCATCCTGATTAGGGCCCACCAATGTTCTGTGGGGCCGCCACTCGCCCCCCCCGCTGGGTCGTTTAATGGGTTCCCTCCTGGCGGGTGATGTAATGATGTTTATCTGTGGTGCTGCGTCTCTCCTCCTCAGGTGCTGTGGGCGGAGCAGCAGGTGGTAAAGCAGAGGCGGAAGAGGGACGTGTACACGGAGCCCATGGATCCCCGTTTCAAAGACCAGTGGTACCTGGTGAGTGGCTGGTTGGGGGAGACCCGAGCCTCACATAAGGGCTAATAAAGAACAACTGTTACACTTCTGCAGGGTTCTGCCCGTCTGTCACATGCTAACGTATTTTCAGTCTCCTGAAATCTAAAGGGGATCCCAGCAGGCACATTTCCAAACCGACACATTAACTGTAGTAGTGCACTCCACTAAAGGAACGAGTTGAATGGTTGATGCGCACGCACACACACACAGGAACACAGCATCATTAAAACGTGAACGGTATTTCAACAGAGCAGTCTTCCGACTTGCACATCTCACCACATGCCTACGCAATATGTACGAAATCTTTCTGTTCCATCTCTGTCTTGCCCTCTCTTTCTCTGTGCCGGTCTCTATCCCTCCCTCTCGTGCGTGTTCTTTTCTATTGATCCCCTCCTCGCTCCATCTATCTCGGCCTTTTACATAATTAAAAATTGCAGTGCCGTGGCCTTCGTAGTGTACGCTGTGGCTGCGTTTCAGCAGCGACCGAGCCAGCCTTCTCTTACGCTTGGCCTGATCAGCCCTGTGAAAATGTCACTGACAGAGTCGGTGAATATTCACAAGACACCAATGTTCAACGTTTCAGGATTCAATCTGTGTAGCCATCACATCGTATCCTGCTGATATTTATTTGACTTCCCCCCGTTTAAAGTGTCAGTTATGCTGTCCAAATGGGGACCCATGGAGGCTAAACCATCCAGAGCTGACAGATGTTAGGAACTCTGGTGTCTTTAGTGGAGGACGGGCGGCGGCGGGGCGGGGCTGTTCCATTTGAGACCTGTCACCATCCACTCTGTATGCATTCTAAAATAAGAGCCTGGCTGCAGCGCAGAGGAAGAAATGGCATTTAACCAAATGCCAGTCTGAATGTCAAGAGCAGTGGACACTGATTGCTATTTGCCCGGTCTCTGCCCACGCGTCCACTCCAGGGAGGATCTGCCGTTAGCTTGCCTAAAAGATCAACCCCCGCCACGCTGTCCACGACCCACCTCTGTGCAGGAGCGGGAGAACATTCCACCCGACCCCTATCCTCACAGGGAGACGTTGAGGAGCGTGGCGGATCTCCTCCAGGTCGGCGACCCAGGCGGAGATTGTGTTTGCCTGTCGCACCACTCAAAGGCCTCGGCTCAATGTCTTGAGAGATCATTGTTTTTCCATCCGCGCCGTTAAAAAGGGGAGTTTGATTCATGGCGTGTCCTTTGTTTTTTAATACGGTTTTCTCTCCTGTGTTCAGAACAACGAGAACCAGCGTGACCTGAATGTGAAGGGTGCCTGGGCGCTGGGCTGCACGGGAAAGGGGGTGGTTGTTTCTATTCTGGATGATGGGATAGAGCAAAACCACCCTGACTTGGCACAAAACTATGTGAGTATCTTCCTGTTTCACAGCTCGGACAAAAAATAAATGGCGCCCTATGAAAGTGTGGACCTGGCTTTTTTCTGGAAACAAAAGGGTGGAAAAACAGACACGCCTTTTGGCACTTTGAGGAATGACTTTTGGCACCCCTGCGGCGTCTGCCAGACTGTTAAATTTAGCAATCCTCTCAAGTGACTCAATTAAGCTTGTTAGTTTGTTTTTTCTGTCGTTCAGGCTTTCGGAGTGAAGAAAGCAATTTCACCTCGTGCTCCCACACGTACGGACGTGAGACCTCGTTAGCGTCCGCCTACTTTTACTGTCGAGCACGGATGAGCAAAGTCCAGCCCAGCTGCTGACGTGGCTGACTGGCAGCTATTAGATCTATCACCGTGCAGACGTCAACATGTCTGTCAGCGCTCCTAGCGACGGCTGTGGCCTGTGCGGTTCTGACGGTACGCGTCTCCCTTTAGGACCCTGACGCCAGCTACGATGTCAACGACGGCGACCCTGATCCGCAGCCTCGATACACCCAGCTGGACGACAACAGGTAGCGCATCTCCGACTCCGAGTATTGGGACATTATTAAGTTTTTCAATCTTATTGATTGATTGATATTGATTATTCCTGTTGACAAACCTGCAGATTTAATCACATTTTTCAACGCCTCAACGGATATATCACAAACTTGTTAACATGCAAAGAAAATGTGTTTCATTATTATTCAGATTTGCATAGTATTTTCTATTTTGTGTCACCATCGTTTAATTTTTCTAAGTCATTATCAACTACTTATCCAGTTAAGGCTCTTGCCTATCCTATAAGTGACCGCGGAAGTGGCTCACACATACTCCACTGATCTGGCAGAGAGCGAATCGCAAAAAATTTGCAACATCAACGTGCATTCCTTGACAAAAACTCAAACGGAACAGTTGGTCTGATCGTTGGCTTAGCTGCTCCACTGGAGTGTCACTTCAGTCGGTGTGAACGCAGAGCGAGTGAGCGTTATATATATTTCCCTGGCCTCTGCAGCTCATCTACGGAGACGTTTACTGCTGATGTGGCGTCTTGCCGGTTAGAGATGTGATTTAATTAACTTTGTTGTTGTTAACATTACAGAGAACTCCTCCCCTGCCCGTTCAGAACCAAAGTAGCTTTAATTTGTTTTTTGTGGCAGTGCAACGCGCGTGGGCTGTCGGCCAAATGCCTGCTTTTTTGTACCCAGAAGCTCCTAATGTTGGGAAGAGTGGGTCAGAGCGGGGCGCCGATGAAAGTCCGGATTGAAGAGCGAGCGGTGAGGCCGGCCTGGAGGAGGCCTGCCAGAGGCGACCGCTCTGTGTGCCCCACCGTGGGCGGAGGCCGGCTGTAAATACCCGTGCTGTTGACGAGCGTACCCTGAGGTTTATAATACGGGGGCTGCTACCAGACGGGCCTCCATAACTCTGTCAATGCCGCTCAACGTCGGTGCTGATGTTGATCCGCGTGTGGCTCAATTCATATCTCGATCTAAAGCCAGCTGGACATTTATGGGCAAAAAATGTCGTCCTTTATTTTTTTACTGTTACTATTGAATAGCAAATGATGGAATTCCTGTGGGTCTCAATAAACCTCCTAATGAATGCCAAGATATGTCTATGAAGCTTTCAGCATCTCTTAGTGGCTCCAAGCCCAGTGGGGAAAAAAATACCGGTTGACGTTGCCTCCATTTTGGGATGCCTTTGCCCGCTCCCTGTACCCTATAGAGGGCTGGCCCACACCCACCTCTTATCTCCTGCCACCCAGCTTGTGTGCGTGTGCGTGTGTGTGTGTGCGTGTGTGTGCGTGTGTGTGTGTGCGTGTGCGTGCGTCTGCGTCTGTCTGTGTGTGTCTCTGTCTGTGTGTATCTCTATGTGTGTGTGTGTGTCTCTCTGTGTGTCTGTGTATCTGTTTGTCTGTCTGTCTCTCTCTGTCTGTCTATCTGTGTGTGTGTGGGGGGGTCTGTGTGTGTGTGTCTGTGTCTGTCTGTGTGTCTGTCTGTCTGCGTGTGTGCATGTGTGTGGGTCTGTGTGTGTGTCTGTCTGTCTGTCTGTCTGTGTGTGTGCATGTGTGGGTCTGTGTGTGTCTGTGTATCCGTCTGTCTGTCTGTCTGTCTGTCTGTCTGTGTGTGTGCATGTGTGGGTCTGTGGGTCTGTCTGTGTATCTGTCTGTCTGTGTGTGTGCATGTGTGTGTGTGTGGGTGGGTGTGTGTGTGTGTGTGTGTGTGTGTGTGTGTATCTGTCTGTCTGTCTGTCTGTGTGTGTGCGTGTGCGCGTGTGTCCCAGCACCCTGTGTGCAGGCAGCAGGCGGGATGCAGAAGGTTGTGTAGGACTGTGTGAGGGTCTGTTCCTTGCAGAAAGCCCACCTCTGTTCACCTCCATAGAGCCGTCTTTCTTGCCAGGGGCCGTACGGTGAGCGGCGCAGAGGGCTCAGCAGCAATGTGTCCATTCACAGGCGTGTTTGTCCTGGAGCGCTTCTCCTCCCCGCCGCCATTAAAGCGCCACCCAAAGCCCGCGCCGCCTCCCTCTTCGCCGTCAGCGTTAGGACACGTTCTCCTCCGAGAGACTCGCCGCAGATGTAGAATTAAGAGAAACATTACTATTAGGAATGTGTTTGTGTGCCATTGTGGGCTGATTCACTTTGGGAAACAAATGCTCGTGGTCCGCAGCTCTGACAGCCCTTTGGTGCGTCTGCGGTTGTTGTTCTGCAGTCGGTCGACCGTTCACAATGAAAGCCGAGCCGTAACAAAGCGCTGTCACACCAAACACGCCTTGAACTGCCAGCAGATTGTACCGCTGCTGTTTACATCGAGCCATTAGCCTATTAGCCAGTAGCCTAACTCACAGTGGTATTCTTCACTGAATGCAATGTTTTTGTTGTCGTTTATGTAAACATATTTGGTCTTAAACGTGGATTTAATGTAACAACTGAAGTAAAGACATTGTGTTTTGGTGTATTCTGCCTGAAGTTTCACTTGATAAACGGGCAGTTTGGCTCTAATGGTTATTCTGGATGATGGCACACCGCCTCAGAGAGAGGAGTTCCTCTGCAGTTTGTTATATTTCTACCTCTAATCCTTCTAACACTTCCTCCTCTGCCTTTTGTAATACAACTCCCTTCTCCTCGGCCATCTCATGAAAGTGTGAAACACGTTGGCAATATGTTGCGAAGGAAATGGATACAAACAGCTAGTCCTTCGGTTTTTTTTCACTGTCACAACACAACAGCGAATTTAATGGGACAATATCTTCAGTTATGTACGTCTATTATGTTGCTGCAACACTGTAGTTGTATTAGTGCCATAAATGATCCTTAGTGCTGGGGAAATGCTTTTTTTCTCTGAGCCGACCAGCGCAGCAGCAGGTTGATCGAGTTTGTGTCCACTTCTGTCTTTCGCGAGGCGCAGACCTCATTTAGCACGCCCTATAAACATCACCAGACCCTGTCCCGTAGACCCGCTCATTAGTAAACTGATTATAAATATGAGCTGGGAGCAGTTGTCCGGAGCTACCTTTGAGGCCATGCTACAGCCCACAGACTAATGATCAGCCTGTGCCATTGGCCAAGCCTCGGAGAGCCGTAATGATTTTCTCCGGCTAATTAGGGAAATGCAAGTCGGAAAAACTGAGAAGTAAACTGTGGGTGTCGCCGGCCGTCTATAAATCGCTGGTTCTGTTGAGCTGCACTGGACCGGCTCCAGAGGCGTCCGGGAACAGCGCGGTCCTTATGTCACCGTGGTTACGTGTTGTGGTGTTTCATCTGGGTGTGAAGGTTGTTGATGTAAAGGCACTCTGGAGTTCAGAGGCGTTTTAACCTTAGAGGAGCGATGTTGAAGATGTCCGTTTGGTTCTCTTCTGGGACACCAGAGACCTGAACCGTCACCATCACCACCACCACGCCTGGGACCTCCTCCCTGTGTCACCGCATGCTGTGATGGATGATCACTTACATACACATACTCTGATAGCCACTTTAAGTCAAGTCATTATGGACTTGACACTTTTAACAATAAGTGAACTGCCCCGAAAACATTTCAGCCTTTTATGTTTCCGTCATAACAAATCGCCTGGTTGTTTAATGGTGCAATAGCCGTGTAATCTCTCTGCGGCTAATTGACCGTGTAATCTGTCCGGGGTTATGACTGTTTATTTTTTTTATTCATGCTTTCTATGATTCAATCAAGTCAAAGGTCGTGCGGACCTGTCACGCTATCTCATGTAGTGGTATTTCTTCTTCGTTAGCATGCATGTGGCGATTCAGATGTTGGCGTAAAAATAAATCCTTATTATAAACATGGCGTTCGCAATGTCTGGACCACTGGGACTATTTAAATCCCGTCTCGTCTGGTTTAGCGCTGGCGTCCAGCGAGGGTTAAGACTCAGGCTATTGATTCACATTAAGGCTATACTGTCTCTCGCGCTGCCAACACGCTGCTCTGATGGCTCCAACTGATGGCGGCGTGTATTTAAGTGTGGTTAAGGAGTGGTCTCGGTGGAGATGCACGCCAGGCCCTCCGGGGCGATAATGGCGCTGGTGACGGGAGGCACCAATTGAAAATCCTTTATGGATTGCTAATGCTAATGTTGTTGTTAACCTTGGGACAGACGGCAAGCTGAGCTCTGCGTGAGCTGTATCAACCACTGCCCCTTCAACCACCGGCCGCCCTGAAGACTACAGTCCTCTGTGTGGCTTTAGATTTACATTTCCTGTGGCTAAAATAAGCAGTTTTCCTCCAAATGAGTGCAATGATAAAAAATCTCATGCGTGACAATAACTGTATGGTTGTTTTAGTTATAATGTAATGCATTCATGATGGCGTATCCTTGGTTTAGTTTAAGTTGTGGCTCAGAAACGAAAGTACACATCACATGTGGACCGTCTCTGCTAGCCTGCGCCTCCGCGTTCTCTCTTCTTTGTCTCTGAGAAGATCTTCTGGTCCAGCGGGGGAACGGCAGATCCAAAGTGGATCATGAGTGTGGCTCCATTCGTCAGAATGCTGCACTTGAGTGAGGAATCTTTTATGAGCAGACTCCCTCAAAACCAGAGCCCGGTGCGGGGGGGGCCCCGGCAGCCGGTGCACACCGCGGACGCTCTCCCCGGCAAGCGGCTGATCTAATTCCCCGTCTCCTCCTCCCGGGCGGAGCGGTTGCATGTCATCTCATTTGCCCTCGTCCCTGGCTTCAATCACGCCGCCGCGGTGCTCACCAAGGTCGCGGCTGGGAGGACGCACGCTCCGTGTGGCCGGCTCTGAACCGGATCAATGGCGCTCAAGGCCTCCTTGATTTAGTTTGACGTCTTGCATGCGCACAGCTCCGACACTGCGGCGCAGGATTCCTGTTTTCCCATAAGGTCCCCTCTGTCGCTTCCCTGGGACGAGTTCAGGGGGTTTTTGCATTCCAATAATGATTCTACGTTTTTCTCCATACATCCTCTGAACATTCATCATGCTTCTTTTCCCCCCCCTCTCTCCCTCTCTCTCTCTCTCTCTCTCTCGCTCTCTGTAGACATGGCACTCGGTGTGCAGGAGAGGTCGCAGCTGTGGCGAACAACGGAATATGCGGCGTTGGCGTGGCTTACAACGCAAAGATCGGAGGTATTGTTAAAGGATGACTAACGCCATCTCCCGCTTTCGCTTTTTCTCGTGCTCTCGTACTCGATCTGTTTTTCTCCATTTCTCGCACTCTATCTTTTTCTCTCGCTCTCTCTCTTCACTCTCTCTGGGACTTGACTTTATATTTCATCCTCAATTTCATCTCTCATTTATCCCACCCCCCGGACTGCCAGGGCCCATAAAGAACAATGCTAGTCTGGTGGCTTCACTTTCTGCCTTCCAGGTGATCGCTCAGAGCGCCGGTGTAAATACCCATGAATAAATCTCAGCGGGGGCTACACAAACATGCCACGCAGACACGCGTGTCTGCGTCACAACGAGTTCCTCGTCGTTTTTTCTTCTTTTAAAGAAACATACGTTTTCATCTGCGGCGGATCACTCGTAACTCGTACTGCTGCTTCATCCCAGCTTGATCAACAGCGGTCATGGGAGCGTTTGTTATTTTGTTTTGCCGTTAAGAACGCTGTTCAGAGGTTGATGGATACAGCCAACGCCGCGAGGAAGCGTTGTAAATCAAGCGCTCTAACAGAACACAGCAGATCAATCCTCATATTCATTCAAATGCACCCGGGAACATTTAAAGGTTTGCAGACGTAAAAGAAATGTGTTTATAGTAATCACAACTATATGGATAGCCATGAAATTTTAAAAAGTACGATGGGAAAAGCAGGTCAATACAAATGCGTTCCGCAGCACTGTGGGAGAATCGATTGCGGGCCTGCCCTTATCTCATCGTGAGGAATCAGAGTTATCCCTGGCAGGCGTAGTCGTCGCCGGTCATAATGGATAGGTGGAGTGTATCTGCACTACAATCCACTCTCATCCCTTAGCTCCCAGTAGGGCTTCTGATGGAGAACACCAGACAGCACTTGGCTTCTGGCAGCGTTTATTTTGAGGGAGTTCAGTCGACGGAAATCACCACGGCAAAATACATTATAGATGTGTAGTGTTTGCTAATATGCAAATCCGCAGCTATTTCCGCTAAAGAACGTGCCCTGTTTAAAATGCTAATAGGATTGTTTGTTGAGCTGTATATTATATTGCGATATTGACGGTGGTTCATGCTACGTTTCTCAGTACAGAAAAACAATCATTTACATTTTGGTCGGAGCCGCTCCTGTTTCTGGTCGACCACTTTCAAACAGGGGGCTGCATAATCCCGAATCTTCTGTTTGGACCCATTTCCTTTTTTTTCTCTCTGTGAGAATGTTGTTTTTGCACAACCACATTATATTTATGTATTCAGGGATAAACAAACCTGTGTAAGTGCATTTGTGTGGCTGTGGTTCAGTTTCGGTCTGAACGCGCTCAGGGTTTCAACGTTCCCTTCAGAACCAAGCTCGCCTTCCCCGCCACAGGAACATCCGTGATGTTCTTCGACATTCACAAACTGTTCTTAAAATACTCGCTCTGCAGACTGTACGACCCGCGTCTCTTGTTGCCTCTGTTGTGCTGCACAACAGAGGCGGCTATACGTGTTCTCTATAGATAATTGCCTGTCGTACAGATCCGGCCCAGCATGCGAGCTGCTTTTAATTAGAACGTGCCTTCATTTATTCCGAGCGGTGTGCTGCCACAGGGCATAGCGGACCCCCTGCCGTGCCCCCCCCCCCATTAGCAGTGTCTTGGTGTACAGATGCTAGGTGTGCGAGCTAGCCAGGTGTGATGGGTTCAGTCGGCAGCGGGTGGGAGACGCTGCCCATCGCCAGCCACTGGGTTCTTGGGAAATGTTTGTGAGGGCTGCTGTTCTGTTTACCTTCAGGTCGGAGTTATTGAACCAAACGTTGGGTAACTGACCCGGTTCAAAGTGTTGCCCAATTCAGTGTGAGGTTACCCAGCGGTTTAGACACGCACACGCACACGCACACGCACACACACACATATACACTTACACACACATACACACACACACACACACACACACACACACACACACACACACACACACACACACACACATATACACACACACACACA
>JAOTIX010020469.1:0-12500 GCA_027123715.1 Gaidropsarus macrophthalmus
AATTGTAAAGCGCTTTGAGTGCAACAACGTTGTAGAAAAGCGCTATATAAATACAGTCCATTTACCATCCATTTACATACACGCACAATCACACACATGTGTCGACATGCAGTCACTGTAGGATTCTGTTGCTGCTTCAATATTAATATTGATGCTAGTCCTACTCATTACAGCACTTGAGTCTCTGACAGCTGACGATTGGTTCATGGAACACTAACGTCATCTGTATTGACATACTCGTCAATCTTCTCCTTGACTGAAGTATACAGTAATTCAACAAAATAAACATACAAATAAATTAAACCATGTAAACAATACTCATAATGACCCGTCTTTTATCATCCTGACGTTATTGATGCCCTGCCAAATATTTTGAACAGGCTCAGCTTGTCAGCTCGTGAAATGCTACAGGCTAATCCTTAGTGCCTGGCTATCCCCTTCCAGGATGCGCTGCAGCTAATCCACAGTAGTTACCTTCTAGACGTTAAATGGATACCATGACACTTTGATGGACGTTTTTTTCCCCCTGTTTTCTCACAATTTTGTTTTGCATGTACATAATGCTTTCTGATTGTATGCTTTGCACTTCACTTAAAGATATACGAATGTCTGCTCCCACAAAACACATCTGTGTCGGAGTAGGCCTACTCAATACTCCACTTCTCCATCAACTAAAGATCACAGACTGTCGAGTGATCGGCATGTTTCAATTACACATTCCCATGGTTTGCATTGGTATTTTCTATAAATTGTATTTTTCTCTGTTAATACTTCATGGCCTTCCCATCTGAGGCCCCAAAATCAGTTTGTAGCAGCGTGAGGACGAGTAGTTCTTCCCGCTAATTGTTGTGAAGCACACCCGTGATTAAAGACCTTGTTTTCCCGGTAACCTTGGAAACCGTCCACACATGCAAATAACCCTAACGCGAACGGTCCTTATGTTTCATATGCGAGTTCAAAACCCCACTCACTTTGTTCAAGGGCACTGAGGCACACATTTTCTGAGGTGTGCGTTGCGATGCACGTGCCCTCGCATGTCTGAATTGAAATATCCTCGTTCTGAGATTTGGCCTCTAGTCAAAACGCGGCAGTTTGAAGCGGATAATCGCGTGCTATTCAGCCATATAATTTCCCTTTTCTCTGACAGCCGTCCTGTTGCGTCTCGTTGAGGTACTTGTCGGCATGTCCGTTATCAGAAAAGTATGCGGAAAATCATTTGACGGAAAGAGACGGTGCGCTTTATGATGGCGGCCGCCAGACGCAACCATGCCGGCATGGGGTTGCGGGCTGCCGGTGAGGCCACGGGCCGCCGACAGGGTCCGAGGCAGTCCTGGCAGGGGGCGGAGCCGGCGTCCGGGACGCGGTGAAACCAAAACCGGCTGGCCGGGCCATGGAGCATGACAGGGAGGACGTTTAATCTGTAGCAGAACCCCTCGGTTCTCCAGCCAGAACTAACTGGGTCTGCCCCCCCCCCCCCAGGGCACTGGTTAGAGACCACCGGCTGGGTTGGACGAATGGGTGGTGGTTTGGGATGGGGTTGGATTTGGGATTAGCACTCTTGTTCTTTCTAGGAATTGATCTATGTTTTAACGCAATGGCCAGGAAATCCTGTGGTTATACTTCCTGTTTCAAAGGTTAACGGGGAGGATGAGGGCTTAATGAGAGCACCGGTCGCTAGGCTAGCTGATCTCCATTAAGTTAAAGAGTCTCGTTAAACACATGAGAGGTCTTTTACAAAGTTAAGATGACTGGACCGAGTTAGCAACGAAACACATCCACTTCAATAAAGTCCATATAAACATACAGTCCGTCCAACCGACTGAAAACCCACGCCCAAACCTCACATCACATCTGGGCCGACCGTTCTGTTGTCCTGTCTAGTGGGACATGCTCGGCAGCACAACACATACACACACACACGCTGTTGAACCAGCTGCGCAAATCTTGGCAAGGTTCCGGGGCAGAGCTGGCCTGAGATGAACCGGCGTTGTGTGTCTTCACGTCTATCGGGCTGAGAGACGGGTCGAGGTGCACTCCACCTTCGTGGGGCTCCAGGGACCTACAGCCGCCATTAAGGAGGAGGAATTAAAGGGGGTCGTAAGGGTCACGGTCTGTGTCTGTTCACACTGTGGAGCGTGAGAGATGAGATCAGGTCTGATTCCAGGGGGCCTGTGTTCTGAATCCTGCTGACAGGCTGACCTCCTCGGTCCAGGTCTTCTTTGAGAAGTTTAGTTGGGAAGCAGCAGGAATTTGAGAAAATATTGCGCTTTGATTGTTATCAGACTCGATCATAAAGCTCTGTCTGACTTCACACCAGTCGTGTCAGGAGGCCAAGTCTAGTACCTCTATCTCCTCCGAAAATCTGATCCGAATCCAAATCTGTTCCATGAGGAAAAAGGTTGTTTTTAAATATGCTGATGATATTGCATTGTTTGTGATATACAGTACATGTGTTGTTTTGAACATGAAACTGTTGTCTGGGTTTGTGAACTACTTTAACACGTAAACAAATGTATTCTGACTTTCCCAGCCTTTTCTCTTCTAAAGAGCTGTCTTTAGGAGAGAAAGAACTGTCAAGCTCAACGATTGACTAATATACGCTATAGCTGCCAATCTTCTCCAAATCCCCGACCAATGACCTCAATGATCCGACCTTCTCCAGGATTTATCGCTGTTTATGCTGTTGAAGTGGCAGATCACAACTTTTCACAGTGCACTCATGAAGCAGAACGCTCTCATCAGAAAACAGTCATGCCTTGCTTCATATCAAATCATCACACACCATTCTGCACCAAAAATGAAATCTGCTCAACAAATGAATTCCCGAGTGTGAAACCCAGGACACGAAGGGCAACAGGTTCTGTGCGTCTGGGCACTGGACACATAATTTATAGCAGCTGCGGTAGGAAGGCGAGTGGGAGCACTCACGGTTGGTTTCTCAGGGCGAGCGCGGTGAGTTATAGGTCTGTTAACACACGGAATGCGTGTGTGGCCGACAACCACGCGGACACACTTTCTCCTGCGCTCCGGGGCGTCTCCCCAACACGCCGGAGACCCAGGGGACCCGCGGCAGGCACGGGCCTGTTTTCCAAGGGGCCTCAGCGATGGCCTCTCTGCCCCGGAAGGCCTGTGGAGCCGTCGGACACGGACTGTCTGGCGTACCTGCACATCCATTTGGCTAGATTCTGCTTTCAGCTCTTTTGTGGATGACGGGCGGCGGATGAGGGGGAATCTGTTTTGAATCTGCTGATAGTTATTGGCAGGAGCGCACAGACAGACGGTGGTAATCAACGCTAGCCGCTGGTGTTTCACAGGTAAGCTGTTGCCTCACGCTGGGCAGTTTGCGAATGCCATGAAGGTAGTAGCCTGCAGTGAGATACACAGCATGGCTATGCACACTAATCCACTCTGTTACTTTAACTCTATGCTCTCCAGATATCCAGAATCTATCCAGATTCTGATGCATTGCATTGGGGCACAATGGGTGACAAAATATAGATATTTCGTGAATCCGTTTTGTGTACATGACAGTAAACACCTTGGCCAAGCTCTGCTGTCATCTGGCCAAGTGATGAGGATCAATCACAGAGGATGAAGAGCGATGATGAATAACAAACGAAGAAGAGTCGGGGCCAGAGGTGGTCAGGCGAGTGACACGTACATGTGTTCGCTAAACTCAGGGCTAACCCCGAGGAACCTGAGACCACAGAATGGCAGCTCGGTGGAATGCAAAATATTAATGAGCATGTGACATCCCCACCGTGATATATAGATGTATAGGATATAGGAGGTACAGGATATATTATCCAGACCTCAGGACATTTCACCCAGCATCCCTCCCTAGACGTCATAAAACATCCCCAGACAAGGGGGAACCACGTATAGATTTCCCTAGCGATGGGCTGCTTGTATTTCATCTGTTTCACCTGCAATACCGCTCCCCCTCACCTCTCCCTCTCCCTCTCGCAAACACATCCCCAGCCAGTTGAATCCATCTATTTCCACCAGACGTGGAAATGGGACCGTGAATAGGATGCGCAAATTGCACACAAAAACCGAGGCAAAAACACCACACCTTGTACACTGCTCTTATTAATAGTTCTCTATGCACTTCAAGCTTTTGAATCGGAGTGCCCTTGGGGAGAATGCTCTGGAAAGATCAAAAACAACGCTGTTAAGTTTTGCTCAATTATTCCAAACTATTAACACACTAAATGCAGACAAGCAAAATATGTCATCGGTGAAGACGTAGCTAGTCACACAGCTTTGAAATACCACAGTTCCCCAGCTAAATCCGGAAAGCAGGTCTTTGGGATCCAGCTAAGCAGGTAATTGCTTAATTGCTTAATTGCTTGATTAGTGTGCTGGAGTCTTAATGACCCAGGACCCAGGAGCCCTCGGGGCCACATCATCCCATCAGCCCCGGCTGTCTGGGCTGATCCACGGATCAAACAGGAACCCTTTGATGGCTTCACCTTGCTCAAGAGGAGGAGCACACACACACATGGACACGCACACACACACACACCCACATACAGATGCACATGTGGGCGAACACATACACATACACGCACACAGACAAACATGCAGGCAGGAGAGGGTGCAGAAGGGATTAGCTGCGTCTCCTGAGTGGGGTTAGCCTCTGTTTGAAGCAGGAGGTGCAGACTGTGATTGTGTGACTCCACACGTTGGAGCACCTATGGGCTCCTCCTGTCAGCCAGGCATGTAGAGGGCGAGGAATCGATACGAGGAAGAAGGGAAAAAACCTTTCCTGCTGTTGATGTTCATGATGGTTTAGGGCTACAAATATTGAATTTCAGTTGAAGGTTTGGTTTGACGATGAAAAGTAACTTGGTGAGTTTTGAGGCTTAGTGTTGTGACACAATGAATACATTGCTTTGGGGAAGGAACGATTTACTGTTCATTGTTTACTTGTGTTTGAGTAAGTTAAGCTTAAAATGTCAAATAGGAAACATGTAAATAACTGAATGTAACGTGTAACTGTAATATGAAGGTAAGTGACGTTGAATAAACATCTTTACATCCAGAAATGTACATTTCTAATAAAATGGTTTTCCGAACATTTTTGAATTGCAAATACAACAGGATTAAAGGATTAAATCTCTTCAAGTGTTATCCTTTTCATTCCATTCTTACTTTGTGTACAATACATATTCTTAAAAACAGATTTTCAGATGGCATCTCTGAACGGAACATTTCGTCTCCAGATCCACACGTCACTCAGTGATTGCTTAGATAACCCTCTTCCAGAACGTCTGGAAAGATCTCCCAGGAGCTTTGGGCTTGTGTCTATACACACAGCATCTGAACATTTGTCATTTTAGTCATAGTTTATCATTTTACAGCAATGTTTAAAACATGTCAAACTTATGCACAACAGCAGTGAATAGTGAAGATTAAAAAACATTTTTCAAAGTGGATACTTTGAAAGATGGAACGTTTAGAAATTAACTTGAAGATCACCCTGCATGGTTCAGAGCTGCAAGAGGTTAAAATTGTCTCACCTTTTTGACCAAACCCGTCCTGTCCCTTCAACAGGAGGTGAGCGTGTTCAGGCTGAACTTGAGAAGATATTCCAGTTGGGTTTCAGGTCCCCAGGATGAGAGGGAATTCTGTCGTCATCTGTCCTGTAAAATCCGTTCTGGTTCCTGTGAAAGATCCCTTCCTAAGAAAGATGATTGTGTTGAAAAGTAAATGAGAGAAGTTTTGACTTCAGCCTCTGCTGAGGGCTCCTGGAGGTCCTAGTGCCTGCTCGTCTGTTGTTTGGAATTTGCAAGGAAAATTCCACCTCAAGTCATGCAGACTCTATCTGCATGACTAGCACTTGCATTCTCTAGGTATCATCTACTGCTAAGAATTGATGTGTTGGATAAGAATGGGGTATCTATTATGTCATCTGAAAACATTTTGTTTAGTATTGTTTTAAGAAAGCTCTGTTGTGTTAAAACTTAGGGTAACACTTTCTTAGGGTTCTGCCTTATTCTACAGAGGGATACTTTTCTTCCTTAGACAAAAAAACCTAAAGAAACAACACTTTGTTTCTGCAACAGCCTTTGTGAACATAGTGCTACAGTACAAGCTCATCAACATCTGAATCTGGCCTTTCTCTGGATCTACATGCGTTTGCCAGATATGTGAGGGTTCGGCTGGTAAAACCGTGCCCTGCAGAGATTTATGACCTCGTCTATTCCAAATGAACATGCACCACATGGCTAACTTATATCAATGTATTCATTCATTCATTGAGCCAGTCCTTTGAGCCATGCTAGCATATTCACACTGCGGCCGCCACGCGAGCCCAGGTGTTTGTGTTTAGAACCAGAGGAGGGATGTTCTGCGTTCCGCCGTGGTGTGTAGGCCCTGCCTCCTGTCCTGAGGGAGGAAGGCAGTGTGTTGCTCTACTACACACCAGTGTTGCTGTGATAGCTGATATGCTAATCAAATGACAAGCGACAAGCTAGGCTAAGCTATTCCAGATGCAGAGGCACTGTATAGTACTGTTTGTGTATGTGTGTGTGTGTGTGTGGCATGTGTGCCTGCATTTATGTGTTTGCAGGACGTTGTGCTTCTAAAGCTGTTGGAAGAAAGGTTGTTTTAGTGCAATGGGAGATGTTCTTGCTGTTGCCTTGTGTAAGTCCAATATTGGAAATCCTTTTTTTCCACTTTCCCCTAATAAAAGTTTGAATGTGTTTCCATTCACACTACTGCGTCCCTTCAACATCTGGAGCCAAGTGGGAACATCTGGCGGCTTCTCAGCGTATCACACACCAGGGTTCACAGTATGACTCTAACTCTTTGATAACAGGTTCCCCGTGGGGTCCCCCCCCCTTCCTCTCGGACCCTGTAAAGTTCATTCCAGAGGTTCTGGTGGCTTAATAGCATCCATGTCTCATTACTGTCTGACTTAATGAATACCGTTTACTAGCAAGTGGAAGCCATGTTAGTGTAAATCAGACTGTTGTAATTATCACCTCTCCTATGAAGACACTAACATAATAACACTGCAACTCCTGTAACTGCTTACAGACCCCTACATACCAACCCCAACCCATAGTGATCCTAAATCCCGCATGCTCTGGACAAGAACTCCTTCTTACTGGTTTCCTGCCTCGTGACATAATGGATTAGAGTCAACCTTTCCACCACCCCACCTGGCCCACTACCCACCAGGCCTCTCTTAAGGGACCTACCTCCCCAGGGTGGGGGGGCCTCAAAGAGTTCTCCGTCAGACCCCACATGAGACCCAAGAAGAACCCAGCAGAGGAAGTTCTTGGAGGGCCAGCTGGCACCACTTGGCACCTGCTGGCATACTCCTCCACCTCCACCTCATCATCATCTTCCTCCACTCCTTCTTCCTGGCTGGCCAGTGTCAGGCGTCTCGCTGAAGCCATTGAGGTGGTCCTGGCCGTCAGCACAGTTAATCAGGGCCCTCAGAGGTCCTCTGATTGGCACGAGGGGTCATCAGCCATGTGTGGATCATCAGCCATCGATGGTTTTAACAATGACCACCCTCGGATCCGGAGTGCACGGTGAACACCATATGTAGGATATTTACAATATTATTTGTCAACCCATGTTGAGATTCAGATGAGAATCAATTGTCTTGGATTCGTTAAGGATTTACCAAAGGCCTGGCCAGAGCACTTTGGTTTTATTTTATCGTTCTGGGACGGAGCCCGACAGAACTTGGGAAGTCGTCTTTGAGTGGTTAACTCCCACCAAGTGGTCCCACTCAGGCTGATATACGGTCCCAAATATCCCAGAAATCCCGGCTCTTCAATCGAGAGGCCGGCGTTCGTCTTTATTCGAGAAACGTGAAACCCCCAGCGTTGCAACGTGTCGTCATGAGATTGACCACGGCGCCTCGTCAGGAAGGGAGTACCGTTGGCCCAGAGTTATAACTTTAACGGTAGCTCTGGAGCTGTGCGCGTTGGGGGGGGGGGGGGGTATACACGCTGGCCGTGTCGTTAGCGTGCCTTAGACACACAGATGGTTTAGCGCACAGAGGGATTGCGACGGCCTGAATCACACTGTACTTATTCACTTAGGATGCTAACCACCCGTTACTGACTGCTGACAGTAATGGATGGCCGCTGAATATTTCGGAGGTTTATGACATTACGTCAGTGTTGGAATGGAAAATGTTGTTATACGGTTGTGAGCGGTTGTGCCAGATATTTATTGCACATTTTGTATCTTTGTTAAATTGTCTTGGAAATAAAAATAAATATCTACATATTTTTCCGGACTGCATGACTAACATTGCGATTTAACTTACTGACTCACTAAGGTATGACCCGTAGCAATGGGCAGAATCTCTGGTAGGGCCATTGAGCAATCCTGGCCGCTCCATAAATCCCGTTGTTTACATCTGGGCTTCATCAGCCACAGTGGATCAGAACCCAGGCCGGCGAGGAGGACAGAGGACCGTGCGGAACAAGGCAGGAAACAAGGGCTTAACGTTCAATCTGTAAAACATGGAGATTAGATTACCTGGATCACAACTCATCGTAGATCTGGAGAGGGTCGGATCCATGCGGAGTCTTGTTTTCCCCTCTGGCGTCAAGGCACATTGTGATCATGCTGGTCTATTTTTCTAAGTAAGGTGGTCTCTGAAAACGTGCCATGCGGCTTGGGAGGATTGGCGGCGCTGTGGGTCAGGGGGAGAGTTTCTGAGAATGGCTTTTCTCAAATCCCAGTGGCATAGCTTGTTTACAACCTTCAATACTGCTATAAGATATGAGACTCAAGTGTACAGAGTGTTCCTCTGAAATGTTGAATAGTGCTAATATCTATGTTCTTCCAATAGAACAAATGAATCTCCAGGTTATGTTGAGTTTGTATTTATTATACCCTCCACCCCTCATAGGTGGGTACATTTGATGGATATTCTTGGTAACTAAAACACACTGAAACAGAAAAGCTTGGCTGAGGTCAATTCTCCTCCCCAAACACAGGATTCCCTCCGTTCATTTCCTAACAAAACAGGAAAGGAAATAGGGAAAGAAAATGTGAAGGGAGGTCAAAATTGGAACGTTCAAAGGGTTGACAACTGCTTTGTCGGATCGTCTCACCTGAGCTCAGAACTGATCTGAGGGATCACTACTCGGGACCTCTGGCCAAATCCCGGCTAAACATCCGTCCTGGTGACCCTCGCTTACCCCCCATGACCTCCTCTCACCCCCACAGCCCCCCCCCAGACCAGCAATCCCAAGTGCCCCGGGGCGGGTAGCCAGATAGCCTTTCAGCCTTCAGAGAGAGACCCCCGTAACGCCGCACACAATGACCGGGTTGTCTCGCACAGAAAGGGTCACTTCTACCCCGGCTTGGATTTCTCCTCGTGTGGAAACATTCTGAGGCTCGCGGCCGAGGGTCGCTCCCGCCTGTCGGGGTCTTTGTGCGTGCCACTTGGGTCGCTTTCACATAAAGCATACATCAGTGTCACTGGCCTCATGACGCACGCCGCGGGTATACGGAGCTGGTATCAACGCCTCCCGGAGACATCCTATGTAACTTTAAACTGCACAATACTGAGACCGCTGTTCAATTAAGCCGGAGAAAATCAATTGAGGGTTGACTGTGTCCTCATGTAGCGCTGATGCCTTCAGCCAGACTATGGCGGTGCGCTGCCATTCAGGAGAAGGTAAGGTAACCCTTACCTCATCCTGCTCAAGGGTGTCAGCAGGTATGCTGCTGGCTTTTGAACCCAGAACCCAGGGTTTCAACCTAGAACCTTTTGGCTGGGAGTCGAACACCATAACTACGAGAGACTTTCCTGAGTCTAATTCCTCAGAACCACAAACCACGTTGTTTTCCTCTGACAAAATAACATGTCGTACAGGTCCAATCGTCCGACGTTTGTGTTGTCCGGGCTACCGTGACTCACCGAGCTTTCAGCACATCTGCGTTTGCAGCTGCGTAACGATCTGGTGATTCAGTATATTACCGTGGTGTTTGTTTAGATGGCTGTCTGTCTTCAGCAGCTGGGAGGTGGGTAGGAGGCCTGTCTCGATCGGAAGCCAGTGAAGACAGCTGTGGACTAATTTGAAGGCCATTTCATATCAAGGGTGCGTGAAAATCAACCCTTTCTAATAGGTTCATCTACTGGTATGTATATCCTTTATTACTAGTTGCTATTGAGTCATTTTGTGGATTTTCATCAATCGTGACTTTCTGAGGGACTTAAGGCATTTGGAGCATGATCAATGCCAGAATGAGGATATTGGGGTCAAACCCAGTAGTCACTGCACAATCATTGGAGACAGCCCTCGCCCAAACTACTGCTCAGCCTTCTGAGTTTTCCATCAATGCAGGTCCTCCCGCTCCTCACAGCATCCTGGTCCTGGGCCAACTGCAGCTGCCAGCGGGTCGCGGATTTCCTGCCGTGCCATGCGCTCCCCGTCTGTCGCGCGGTGACTCACGCTAAACCCCGGCGCTCCGAGCCAGCGGATCACTGGCCTTCCATCGCTGGCGTGTTCGCCGGGAACACAGCCGGCCTCTGGGAGGGTGGCCCCACAGCCCTCTGTAGCCCATCACACCCTACGCCAAGACTCACTCTACCCCTGATCACTCTGCAGACCATCACACCCTACGCCAAGACTCACTCTACCCCTGATCACTCTGTAGACCATCACACCCTATGCCAAGACTCACTCAGTCCGCCCCCCCACCCAGACCACGCAGCCGCCCTGAGGCAGTGACTCGGTGGCCCTTTCATCCTGTCACAGGGAAACATCGGGGGGGGGAGGCGGAAGTGAGCCGATTGGCCGAGGGGGACGTGGGGACCGCAGCGCACGCCACGCCAACCGCATGAATGTTTCTCTGTTGGCTGGAATGCCGGCATTGCGTATCAAAAGGCCTTTCTCAAAACGGGACACCAACAAGAAATCCCCAAATCCCGCCTCCGCCCGCCTGATAGCAGGATGGGGATGGGATCTAGTTAAGTGTTTTTTTGGAGTTTTTCCCATATTTTCTTGCTAATCCCGGAGTTGTTTTCGATTGGTTCCAAACTGCTAAACAACCGTTCAAAGCAGGCTTTAAAATGTCTCAAGCGTTAGCAAGATAAAAAAACACTAATCTCTGGATGTGGTCACACAATGACGACTTTTTCAAATCACACACTACATGTGTACATCCATCCAATGTCCCTCCCTTGTAAACAGCGGGAACGTCAGCAAACGTCCAGGGATTTAGAGCAACATCCCATCCCTGCTCGCTGTGGAGCTCCAGTGAAACAAACGTCCAATAAACAAGCGAAGAAGAATGTGAGGACTGGTTTTTACTGACTACAGATGCTGTGCAGAGTATTTGTATAGTGAATGAAACAAGATCGATTTGGATGGGAGTATGTGACATACATTGACAAGACAAAATAAAAAATAAACTACTGGTTCAGTCATGATTTTAATATTATAAATTAACATGTAAAACACGGAATATGATGCATCGTTCAAAACTACAGACAATAATGACAAATATCCAGTGTCCACGATTTAAATCTAATATGGCGCGAGGGTGTGTGCTTGTGTGAGTGCGTGTGTGTGTCCAGTGTGTGTGTGTCCAGTGTGTGTGTGTGTGGCGGTGCAGCGGGCGGGGTCGTGAGCAGATTGGCCCCTCTAGGTGGGTGGTTTGCCGTTACAACAGTGAGGCGGGCTGAGGGGAGCGTACAAGGGTTCGACCGAGAGGATCGGGTAACCCTTGACCCCTAGAAATGGAGGACCTGATCACGTATGCGTCTGGGGTGAGGAGTGGTGCTCAGGAAGAGGAGGAGGAGGAGGAGGAGGAGGAGAAGTTCCTGCTCAGCTTCGCCCCCTTCAAGCCGCTGGGAGGTGAAACCTGGAGAATGAGTGTGTGTGTTTGTGTGTGTGTGTGTGTGTGTAATTACCCTGCTGGGGTCATGGCTTACGGGAACACCAGAGCAATTGAGCCCTTTATTTTAATGTGGTTTCAAACCCAGATCCCAGGTCGGAAACCTGAAGCTCAGCCGTCAAAAAACAGCCTGACTCTAACTGCAACTCTGATTGGTTTTACCTCCTTTTGAAGGCCGAGGGGCCTCTGGTTGGATGGAAGCTGCCCTTGAGAGATTATCTCTTAATTATTCATTTAAAAAGGATGATTATTTCTGATGCAAACCACAGTTGGTGTGTGAATATTCAGCCTGGTGTACGCTAGCAGGAGGGCAGGCGGTGATGGGAGGTATCTCCACTCCGGGAGCACCTCCTCACGATGGCATCTTCCGGGGGAGATCTTCTGTTAGTAAAACGGGTGGAGGTGCGAGGGGGGACGCTGGGCCGTCCCTGGAGTCCAGTCCTGTCTTTCTTCTCCTCCTCCTCTCTTCCGTCTCTCCTCCTCCCCATCCCCTGTTACCTTTCCCCCCCAGTCTTGTTCATTGTTCGGTGATGGCCGCTGGGAGAAGGCGGAGGGACATTCCTGAGTAATTAGTCCTGTTTTCTGGTCCAAGTGGGCCCGGCGGAGTTCCC
>JAOTIX010021416.1:0-11386 GCA_027123715.1 Gaidropsarus macrophthalmus
CTCCCCCGAAGGAACACCGGGATGATAATAAAGTAGTTCTGCTCCAACGAGCGCTCCTCTCCTGACGGCTCCTTCCCGTTTGAAGACGCGTTCAAAGACCTCGTTCATCTCTCTCCTTCCTCCCCTCTTTCCCTCCTTGAATCACGAGTTGTTGCTGTGCGGCCCCTGCTCACCGCGGGGGCGGTGGGCCACTGCTGACTCTCTGCTCCACGTCCGTCTGTCTCCGTCAAGCGTACGACAGCCGCCCCCCCCTCACCCCACCCGGTCCGTGCGGTGCTTGCTCTGAGCGATGATGACATGTATCGCGCCCGCCCTCAATCATGCATCGTCCGTCGGCGCACCCAGCTCATGCATTTTACAATCCTTATAAATGATGAGCACTGAAGGGCTCGCATGCAGTGATGTCGGTGATACGGCGCCGAGGAGGTAAAAGATTGATCGGCAGTCTTGTGAGAACAGAGCCTGCCCCATAACCAGCCTGTGGTTCTGTTGGTGTTGCTGTCACGGTTATCGACACCTCCCACCGGGGTCACACATGGAGTTTACAGCGTGTTTATTCTGCGCAGGATCTCCACAGCGTCTGCCTCTGCGCAGCGGCTTAATGCACTGTCCACACAGACTAAGCCCTCTGGTGTTTGCTCCAACCAAAGAGGCTCAATGTAGCCCGGTTCATGGGATGTGGAGCTTTTGTGTGTGTGAGAGAGTGTGTGCCCGTGTGCCTGTGTGCCTGCTTTGAGTGTGCACGGTTGTGTGTTTATGTACGTGTGGGCTTCTTCGATGTGCATGCATGCATGTCTGCGTGTGTGTCTTTTTATTCCTTTGCAGGGTTACACGCTCAGGTCCGTCCCCACCCAGCTGGCCCCGAGGTGCAAAAAGGACTGACGGGTCAAAGGGCGAGGCGCCTGACAGCTGTCTTGTCGCGTTGCGGTCGGTCAGATTTGCGATGTTGGGTGGGGGGCAGGGAGGGCAAGGTAGAACAGTCCTAGGGTGGTTACTCTGAGCCGTTATTGGCCCGTTTCGTACATGCATAATGTACACAGGGAGCACTTTGCTACGCCTTGAGCGTAGCAGAGGCGTTGGGGGGTGTTGCGTAATCTGTCATGCTCATTGATACACCGAAAGATGTGGCGGTTTCTGAGTGGAGTGCCTATGGGGGGGGGGGGGGGTAGGGGTACGCTAGTGAATAAATCATCTCATTCCCTCCCGTGGTCATGCATGCATGTATGGCCGCTCGCTGACACAGCTGACATTTGTACAAAGCCAATTCAACATCTCAGAAGGTCACGCTAAACACACAGAGACCACCTCCCCCTCTTCGTCGATCCTGCTGACGGGGAAGTAATGGCGTCAGGTGGGCGTCCCCTTCGTGTCCCCCGTCTTTCGTCTTATCCGCCTTGTCCGTAGGTACAAAAATACGAGGTTTTTCTCCCATTCCGGAAAAATTATTCTGTTTTTGTCCACCAGCTCATCAGGAATCCATCTCTCCATGGGAGCTGCTCTCTAGTACATTTCAAGTAAATTGCTTTTTGAAGAACAGAGTATGTGTCTCTCAGAGGTCCTCAGAGCGCTTTTCCCTCTGATACGCGGCATCAGAGCGTTGGGTCCACACAGCTCATTACATTTTTAAATCGGCCGGCTAAATGCTTAAACGTTTTTGTTTTTTTTCAAACTTGAGCGGGTTGAACTGTACTGCGGTTGACCCCGTCCGCTCCGCACTCGTGATAAACTATTCACATGGTTTAAACCCTGTGTGCTGATAGGAGATCTAACCAGCTCTCCAGCCACAGGAACCCAGAGTAACCAAGAAGGACAGGAAGGTGTGCAAATGTCACCAGAGCAACATCGCTGTTGACAGCGAGCTGATGAGAAGCTGTTTACAGGTGCACCTGAGAGACCTCCAGAAGGATTAGTAGATCCATTCCACCAGGAAGTAAAGTCAACAGAAACCATGTTTCAGTAACAGGGGCTTTTCCTCTGTATCGTCAGATGCTCTTGAAGGTCATTCGAAGGAGTCGCAGGTTCGCACCACAACATCCCAATCTGACCAAAATGACTTCATCTTTGGAATCGTTTTTGCAGTTGCGGTTAACAGGCAGAGGTAAAGTGTCGGCAGTGTTTACACCCCGGTGACACGATCGGTCCGGGGTTATCGCATGCATGCTTTTTGAAGCGTTTGCTGCGCTCTTTGTTAACACTCAATCAATATGCTCTCCTTTCCATGTTGCCCCGTCCTCTGGGAATGGGCTGGGAATACGCTCCATAAATTACCCGGGTTTCAAACGACCGCTCAGAGGTGCGTGCTAATCAGTTCTGGCTGCGGCACGGTCCCCTCGCACTGAGCTCATTAAGGGCCGCTCCTGTTGCGGGACGCCGGCCCTCCGTCAGCCGTTGTCCATTGAGCGTGCAGCATGTTGCACAGTCAGCCATGCCCACTTCACGGCGTGCAGCGACACCCTGATAGCGTGCTATCCGCCTGTTGTGAGCGTGATGCCGCCTGGGAAATGGCCACGCCAATCTCCATCACATTGAGGACGGGGTGGTGGTGGTGGTGGTGGGTGGTGTTGACGACCACCCAGAGGGGGAGGGGGAGGAGGGGGATGCCCGCAGGCTTCACCACTCAACTAAGAACCACTTGAGGGAGTCTAATGAAGGGAGCTAACCAGATGTGATGGGCACGAGAATCGGTTGGCGGTGCCAACCCCTAGACACTATAGCCGCTTACTGGTGACCTTATCCGGCGCACGATGAGGTCTACGTGATGGGAAGCCCCTTGTGCTGTTAGTCATGCTCTCTCTCGCTCTCTCTCTCTCTCTCTCTCTCTCTCTCATGTTTATACTCTCTCGTGTGTCTAATTCCTAGGATGCTTTGTGCATGTGTGTGTTTCTGTGTGTGTAGTCAGGTGTCTGTGATCTAATTGCGTTGAGCAGTGTGTGCGGGCGTGGGTGTGAATGTGTGTGTGTTCGTGCATGTGTTTGTGCGCCTGTGAAGTGTGAAACTGAAAGGCAGCCAGATAAACATGGTGGGCGGCAGATCGTAGAGTTTGAAAACATTGTTGGGAATGACAGACCGATAAGCCGAATGGAGAGCACTTTGGTTTATCTGACCCTTCATAAATGTCTCCAGAGTGGGCTGAGAGCCACAGCATTGTCCTGCAAGGGGAATAAAACAATAAATAAAACGACTTCTTACAGCGCACTGTACAAACACGTTGACAGGGGAAAAACGACAAGCACAAATCTCCCTGATCGCGCATCCTTCACGGGGCACGGTGAGTGATGCCGGAACGAGGGCGTCGTATATCCTGGGACGGGCGGGCAGGCGGGACGGGACACGGTGTTTAACCACAGCCACACGCGCCTCAAATCAGGAGGGAGGGGGCGTGAAGCCGCTCGTTATCCTGATTCCTTTCAGCCGCTGATGGCCGGAGTTCCATCAGGATAGGGTTGTCGATACGGTCGAAGAGGTCGAAGGGAAAGAGGTCAGGGGTCGTAGGCGCTGTCTGCTCTGCACAGCCTCGCTCGCATTGTCGCTCTGCATCGGCTGGTCTTTTATGGGTCCTCCTCCGCACCTCAGACGCCTCTGAGGTTTGATGACACAAAGGGGGGTGGGCAGAATGACGTGGTGAACAGGCGTCCTGCGTGTGCAGGGCCAAACGGTCAACGATGACAGAAACATGCAAGCATCTCTTTGCTGAGGTTGCACTGGGAAATGAACCGTTCTCTGTGGTGAGCATGCCGGATTCTTTCTTGTGGGATGACCAGTGCGGGGGGTGGGGGGTGGGGGTGTGATCATTCCCGACACTGGTATGGGAAAGATGAAGGGACCGGTAAACGTCCAGATGTTTTCAAACTAAACAACCAGATGGTTCACCACAAACCACAGCGAAACCAAGACCCGAGGGGAAGTGACATATAGAGTTACCTATGACTCTGTTTGAGGGCAGGGGGGTGACCTATTGACGACCTTGGCCTTGTTATCTTCTCGTGCTGAGGTGAAGCCTGTGGTGCTAACGAGATCCGTTGTAGGAAGGTCTCCAACGGGAACGTGGGATATTGTATTTCAGCAGGGCACGACAACCGTTCCCCAACAGCTGTCCGTATATTTATTTATTTTAACAAACCATTTGTCTTGTGATTCTTGTCTTCTGCTGCAGATGCTTTCAGCTCAATTAAGACTGGGTAGCTCGTCCAATTAGCCCAGGGGGAGACAAACACAATCTGTTTGTGTGACACGTTGGGTCCGCCCCTGAGAGCGACTGCGCGTCGTGCCGGAGGTTAAGTGCTGGAGTGGCCGGGCCTGGGGAGACTCGGCACTGGCTGTCGGCTGGATGGGGCCGGAGCCACTTCTCAGGGCAATCCAACCAAATCAAAAGAATAACCGCCCGACTTCCACAGTGCTGATTCAGCGAGTGTGCGGTGGCCCTCGCCAGAGTGCAGACTCGGGGACAGATTGGAGCATTCTCGAGGCTGTAGAGAATCCGGAGGTGGTGAACACGGTCAGCAGAATGGGGGGGGGGGGGGGGCGGTCTGCTTTCAAATCTGATGAGAGACGTCGCAGATTGAAAAAGCATGTCATTCTTTTGATTTAAAGGCTTTTTAGATTTCATTTCCCTCGCTTCTGTCCCTGCGTGACCCACAAGCGAGTCAGTCACATTCGGTAAGTATTTCACAGTCGGTTGCGGACTACTTCCCACACTAACTTGGCCAGACATGACAGATCGCGCTGTTGTCTTTGACTCCTGATTGAGAGTCACTGTGTCAGGACCATGCAGGCCTGAGGGTAGTGGTGTCCCTGGCTGGAGAAGGTGTTAGGACCACTCTAACAAGTCTGTTGGGAGGGGGAGGGGGGGAATGTTTATTTTTGTGGTTCTTCTCGTTATCTCTGCAGACCTGAAGGTGTGATTTGATTGGACGTTTGGGCATTAAACGCAGCACGGATGTCATTCAGTCCTTCAGTGCCCTAAAGCGCTCTTTAGTTTTGACATGGGGATGTGTTGACAGCCCACATATTGAGTTCCCACTGCTGGGTGGATACGAGGTGCTTGGAGGAAGTTGGCTCACAACTGCCAAACTGTGTGATTTATTTTTCCTGCTTAAACTCAATTTCTTTCAGGACATCTCTGGGTGGTTCTCACCCTGGAAGCTCTTTCCGATCGTTTTGGGGCCCAATGTGCGTCCGAGGGGTGTCCCCTGACGTTGCCAATTTTTCGGCCGATTCCGCACGTCGAATCGCAACGGAGGCCGTAGGGGATGGAAATCATTCTGATTGGCTGTTCGGCTCAGGCAAATCAGGAGAAGACAACCGTAAATGAGCAAGGCAGCAAACATTGTGTGATTGTGTCCAAGTCTTGCTCAAGCCTACCAGTTCACAAACTGGTTGGAGGACAATGATACAACTGAAGTGTTTGGCTCCTGGTATCTCACGTCTCATTTCCATAGCAATGATAAAATGGCATAAAATATTACGTAAAAAAAAAAAACATTACGACCTACATAACGAAAAGAAAAGGATTTTGGGTTCATTTCCACCTTAGGGATAGAAAGCCACACTAGCATATTTTGCAGTTACTGGTGCTGGCATTCTGTTCATAATTGCAGAGCCTCTTCATGTCATTCATTATGCATGGGGTAAGACTATTTTTACAGAAATAGTAAACCAGGACCAACACCATTCTTAGGCCACACAGAAACCTCAAGATGACCATGATTCAACCAAAACAAACATGGTTCACTGTTTACTGTTTGATATTACACGTGTGACTCATATTGTGACTCTAGTTTGGTTTCTGCCTAGTCTACTCCCAGGCCAGGCTTCTCTGGAGTAATGGACACACGGGAGGCTATGCCTCAATGCTGCTTTCAGAGATCGCTAGATATGAGCTCTGGCAAGCAAGTCCATTTACAGACATTACAACCGTCTTGGTGCCTTTCATGTGCAGTTTGGATCAGGGTGGGTGTCTGTATTCAATCATGTTTTGCACAGCAACAGATGTGCAGAGGAGTCAAATCAATGTATTCTATCGTCTGCCATATTTTGGGCATTATGCCTACCCCTTATGGATATGTTTCAATGTCCATTGTGTTCGCACCCCTAACAATAGTCTATAATGTACACAGTTCATATGGTAAGATGGAATGTATTGCCAGATGCACAATAGGTATTGAGATCGGTTGCACGTCTATCAAAGCCACGGTCACGCCATGTCAACTTTCATTGGCTAATCCTTCCACATAGTCTTCTCTACAATGTTATCTCACTCCTGCTAAACATTGCAGGGCTTCCCTTATCTAAACCCCAAACCAAAACGACACAGTGTTAGTCAATATCTTCTGAACTTTAACAGGTTTCTGATAACTGTTCTCATAACTGTTTGGCTTAAGTGACTTGATGAAAACATAAAGGCCTACTTCTTCAAGATGCCAGAAACAGCTTAAGATTAAATTAACGTTGGTCAGTCTAAATGTGTTCCACTCCATTCAATAGAAATGTGCCCGCGGTCTGAGACAGATAAGCACACCGCAGCATGCACGGTATGGATGGTAAGAGCAGAGGTGGAGCTTGGTGTGGCGGTAAAGAACCGGGAGGTTTAGAACGCTTGTTTTCGGTTCCCCGTTGGAAGAAAGGGTTTGGAGAAAGACGTCAGCCAAGCTGTTGTATCACTCTTGTTAAAAATATAAAAATAAATGAGCAGATTCTATTAAAATGCCATAGAAATAAATGTAGGCAGTTAGTTGACTGTCTGAGGCGCCATCTGCAGCAAGCAGCTTGTGTCTGACTCAGAGATTGTGTTTTCACAATGCTCTATCACAGAGGGATGTTCTGAATTACCAAAGAGGGTTTTGCGCGTGTGTGTGTGTGTGTGTGTGTGTGTGTGTGTGTGTGTGTGTTAGGTAAGGGCTCAATAGAGCCAGGAAAACCAAATTATTGATTCCCTGGAAATGTAATGTTGGGTGATGGTCTGTGACACCTCCCAACCCCTTCAATACTCCAATAAAACACAGTCCTGCTTCACAAACATGTGTGTGCCTCTGCAAACCAGAACGTAATAAACACCAACCGAGAAAAACCCTTAACAAACCCAATTTGAGGTCTGTAGGCGTTGAGTGAGTTACTCTTACCACGTGACATCACCAGCAGGCCAGCTAATATGGTATTTTAATCTGCGTATTGTAATAAGAGCTGTAAATTGCCTAGAGTCTCATCACCATTGTTCTACAAAACACCTTTGGATCAATTACGAAGAAAACCATATTTCCCAAAAAGCTAACAGAGATCAATCGTTGTAGTTTGGGATTTCTTGGCATGCCTGGGTGTGAGCGGAAGGCGTACCGAGAGAGCAGTGCTTCATTAGCCTACTCGAGTAAGATTGATGTGCTTGTGGTGGCCGGTGGGGAATGTTTGCGCTGTGATAACAAAAGGAGGACGTGTCCAGGTAGAATGAGGGCGTGTCCAGCTGGTATAAGGGCGCGTGGATGTGCGGGCAGCGGGGCCAACATGGCACTCTGTTGCCAGAGAAACGGTTGGTGTTTTTGTTGTATATAAATCGCCACTCGCTTGCCGCCATCTAGTGGACAGCTGTGCAAAGTTCTATCAAAATATGGTATACTTAGTCATTAAAAGTAGGGAAATCACTTGAATACCTTTTATGAAGTGGCCAGTACACGCCTGCAAGCATTTTCAGATTCGGCGCCCCCAACGAAAGAAGCAGATCCTCCAGCCATTTGGCTCTTCGTTTATTTGTGGTAGTTCTTTGCAGATGTCCCCTTCATGCTGAACAATTTTCGGAACGCAATAAGAAAAACTCGGTTTAATTGATTTTAACAACCATAAACAACGCACATTTTAAAATGTTGTTGTTACATACTCCCGTACCGTTGGTGGCGGTATGCACCAAGAAAGATGGAACCAGCAAACAAAAAGAAGAAGAAGGGGGCGTGGCACACTTAAAAACAAACAATGGCGCGCTCCGTGACATGGGTCTTCAAATGTTGTTAGCTATTTAAAAGAAAAAAACAAGCGGCATAAATGTCACATCCTAGTGATACAAAAAAAATTATTAGGGTTGACAGGAGCCTCTAAGTATTAGCAAAGCGACACACTTCGGTGTTTGTTGACGTTTATGTTAATTGCCACCGTGTAGGAGGCTGTGTATCTTCCGTATCTTACTAAGTGGTGGAGCCTTTGGTAAAATGTCAGTAAATGGAAAAGTCATCCCAGATACCCCGTTGGCTGTTGACTTCTGGCAGGTTCGCAAGTGTCCACACATTCGCCTGTTCTTCCTGTCCCACATGCACAGCGACCACACGGCGGGTCTAACGTCCACATGGAGCCACCGACCCATCTACTGCTCACCAGTGTCCGCTACACTCCTTGCACATAAACTACAGGTACACAGCGCTATAATATGAGCTACTGCTTCCGTTTCGCTTGTTATGATTTGACGAAATACTCCGGTCATGACAAACGTGCGACTTAAAAACGTGATTGTGGATTAACATGAGATGTACCATCTATAATGGAGGTGAAACAGCAATGGATCCATCCTCTGGAGTTGGATGAACCGAACATGCTTCCGTTGGATGACATCGGCAAGGAGAGACTGACGGTCACGCTGATAGACGCTAAACACTGCCCAGGCTCCGTCATGTTTCTTTTCCAAGGTTACTTCGGCTCGATACTCTACACAGGTCAGTTCATGCATTGAACTATGCAGTTTGTTATGTTTTGATGAACGTGAGTTGCCCTGACTCCATGAAAGCACATCACTCGTCAATGTTTTGATATGACCCGGGTTGCAGGTGACTTCAGGTACGCCCCCTCGATGCTGCGCGAGCCCTGCCTCAGGAACGACATCCACATAGACGTCATGTACATCGACAACACCAACTGCGACCCCACCCGGGTCCTGCCAACCCGACAGAGAGCCACCGAGAACATCAAAGAGATCATCCGCAGCCACCCCAACCATGACGTCGTCATTGGTAACATGCCGTCAAAGGCCTTTGCCTTTGACTGAATGACATTTTCGTTAGTTGGGACGTTGGCAGAATCCCGTCAAATATCAACATTAATAAAGTTTAGTTGGTCCAATGGTATCAGAGGAGATCTACAGGCCTTTCTGCTGTGATGTTTCTGCGCATCGCCCAGCCCTGAGTCAACCCTGGTCCTATCTCTCATCTCTCCGCAGGTCTGTATTCCTTGGGGAAAGAGTCCCTGATGGTGGACCTGGCCATGGAGTTCAAGAGCTGGGTGGAGGTCAGCGTGGAGCGCATGGAGACCCTCCGCCTGCTGGGGCTGCCGGACGTGTTCACCACCGACCTGGGCGCCGGCCGCTTGCGCGTGGTGAACCAGGCCGACGTCCGCTACGCCAACATGCAGCAGTGGAATGGGGTGGCCCCTACCCTGGCCATCCTGCCCACCAGCAGACCCCTGGTGTCCTTCCATCCCAACATCCATGTGGTGCCCTACTCGGACCACTCGTCCTACCGGGAGCTGGAGGACTTCATCACCGCGCTGAAGCCCGGCTCCCTGGTCCCCATCGTGGGCAGCTGCCTCCCGAGGGGCTTCACAGCACTGCTGCCGCACAAGAAGTGCCGCGACGTCCTGGTGCCCGAGTCGGTGCGGACCTCCATGCAGAGACAGCTGCGGGTCGGGTCGGCCCCGTCGAGTGACAGGGGCCCGCCCCCGAGGTGCAAGGGGCCACGGTCTCCTCCAAGGGGCGTGGTGTTCGAGTCTCCTGCCAGGAGCTTGAGGGTTTCCTCCCAAGTGAGCAGGGATTCGATCAGCCCGGGTAGACGGGCTCCAAAGCAGGAGGAGGAGCAGCAGGAGAGGCAGGAGGAGGAGGTAGACTGCATTGTCGGAGACGTGAGCCCGCACTGTGCCCCTGTTGAATGTAAGAGGAGGCTTGACTTCCCATGTGGCATGAACATCCTGCTGGTCAAGGAGGAGAGGCCGGTGTCGCTGACCATCACGCTCAGTCAGTTCTCTCAGAGTAACTTTGCCCCCATGAAGATCGTCCAGAACATCAGTCCCTCGTTAAGGCCCATCAAGGTCAAAGCGGTAACCCCTGCAGCCGGAAGAAACGTGAGCGGAGTCGCAGTGCCACACAGTGACGTCACCTTGTCCTGTGAATGGCAGGAGAGCCGGCCGGTGGGGGCCAGGACTGTCCTGTGCTCTGGGGAGGTGGAGGAGATGGAGGCGACCGTGCTACAGCGGCTGCCCTTCGGTCCGGAGGACATGACGAGGGGCGGGGTCCTGGACCACAGCATCGTCTCTCAGTTCTGCCTCATCCCGTTATCCGGTAACCACGGCGACCAGACCCTCTCCCTGTAGGCCGGGGTTTCGGTGCCAGACTTCCTTTTTCAAAGCACTCCCACCGAGCATCGTTGCGTACGAGTTTACCTCCATCTCTTCATCATGTTGATTTGTTACAATGCCTAGGTTATCAATGAAGATCAATAATAAAAAATTATGGAGAACATATTCGTTAGTCGTTAGTTAGGCAAATGTTGCACCTCTCCAGTGTTTCGTATTCTTTGTTAAATGTGTTGTGATCTGCGTTGTAAGGAACCATGAGGACCGCCTTTCGTTCCGGTAAAAAACCCTGGCCCAACTGACTAACTATGTTGTTATGGCCTTTGTTTACTATGGACATTTTCCACCCTCATGGTCACAGTTTAATGACTGCTTCCGATGGAGCTGGTCATTGAAGAGCTCATGGGTCTGACATTGTACACATGAACACCAGCTTTAAGACAGGACTGGGTCTGTACAGCCTGTTGATGAAGACGAAGCCCACCCAGCTAAGCACTGGAGCACTTTATTCCCAAAGAGTTTGACCTTGACTGTTAAAAAATCAGTAATCAGTAATGCATTTCGACTGCAGCTTGTTATGTGAGGAGGCTGTTGGCCCTGACTTGTTAATAAGAAACATAATGTAATAAAACCCATTCAACAAACTGCATATTAATGTCTGTGACGTGCTCCAAAAACAGTAGGATTATGTTGAACAATGTTGTTCAACGTTTTATAAATAGTTTTAACTGCTTTCGAGTCCGAGCTCATGGAAGTAAAAGGGTTAAAGAATCACATTCTCTAATCAAAACATTAGACTACATAACTATTTCCACTTTTTTAGAATGTAATGTTTGATCCTTTCCACTAGATGGCAATGGCATGCTAGCAATAGCGCAAGTCAAGTTTTTTTTCTGCGGCAGCAAAAACTTTTTCCATAAGGAGGCAGAAAGTAAATTGGTGAATGATGTTGTCTGCACCATCCATGCTCTGCATCGGTGCAGCAAGAAGTGAGTCAGCCATTTTGAAACAACCGTCAAGTCTCAACGGTTGTAAAATCTGTCTCATGTGACTTACTGTATCCAGTTTGGTA
>JAOTIX010022383.1:0-14512 GCA_027123715.1 Gaidropsarus macrophthalmus
GGCTGCCAGGACCCCCCCCCCCCACCCCCTCCTCACACACACACACACACATACACACACACACACCACACTTCAAATGAAATGCCCCCCCACCCCCACCCCCCAAACCTGGCTTGCTTTGGCACCGGTCCAGAGGTAGAGAGGAGGACAGCAGAAACCAAACCTGCTTTCCTTTCCCCCTTTTCCCTCACTCTCGCTCTCACTACCCCGCACGTGAGTTGATGAGTTGGATTCCCCGGCGTGGTCGTTCACAGCGGCGTTCTGGTGTTGTAAAACGGAGGCGGGGGGGGATGGGGTACCGGGATGAAGGGTTTTTTCCTCGCTCCTCATGCGGTTCGGGAAGCCCTGGCTGACGGCTTCACCTCTGGGACGACGCGTTACTGGGGTTTACTAGGGTTTGGCGTCAGGGCCGGAGTAGACAAACATTCGCAGGGAGGCACAGAATGGCCTCGTAGTGGGGGAGAGAGAGATTTGGATTCAGCTCCAGCAGTCGATTGTGTTTTTTCTTCTGATATGACTTTCTCCCCCAAACACCTCCCGCAGCAAAAGAAAACCATTCATTACACAAAGCTACTCCAAAAACAAACAATTTCTCTTTTTTAAATTCATAGTTTCCTGCGCGTTGTGTGCTGTGGAGGGCTCATCATCGTTTGTTGTGAGCAAGGGAAGCGTTTGAAATGTTTTGGCGCAACGCCGTGAAATGACAAACTTTTTTTTCGGAGTACTTTTTTCTTAGTGCCTGCATAAACAGGGACTGTCCCCTGTGTGAACTGCAGTGTTGTTTTTTCGGAGTTACACTGTGCATATCAATATTACACTGATGTTGCTCACCGTGATGGTGAACAGAAACTGTGTCTCGTAATGAGAATCATTATTAGCGCTCTGCGGTGGGACTCCAAATGGAGTCCTGCACATCTCCGTCCCCCTCCACCATCTCTGTTTCCTGATAGATGTTGGGTTTCCATAGGAACCAGGTGCTTAGCGTTACCCATGTGCAGCCCTACCTGGCTTTATTAGCATAATACCATGATGTTGACGGTCTTTAATCCATCCCATGTGTCAGTACGGCCGGGACCGTCTTGATGTGAGTGTGGGTCGGTGAGTGTGAGCCTGTGTGTGTGTGTGCGTGTGTGTGTGTGTGTGTGTGTGTGCGTGTGCGTGTGTGTTGGTTCTAGGCAAATGTTTGACACTGTTTGTTTTCTCTGACTGAGAACGACCCAAAGGGCTGGAGATGAAACAGCCCAGACCTGCTGATGCGTGTGTGTGTGTGTGTGTGTGTGTGTGTGTGTGTGCATGTTTTGCGACCGTGTGCATGTTTACGCGCCTGTGGCCTGCCTCTGTTTTCCCCTGCCGTCGCCACACACAGACATGTGTCGGCGGGGCGGGGGGGCCGCGGTGGCGGACCCCAGCAGGTGTGGGTAGAGAGGGAGGGCCCCGCCGTCTCCCCCCTGGGCCTGGGTGACGCGTGGGCCCCCAAAAACATCAACATTTGCAGCCCATATCAAAGCCCCTGATGTGTATGTGTGTGTGTGCGTAGGTGTGGATGTGTGTGTGTGTGTGTGTGTGTGCGTAGGTGTGGGTGTGTGTGTGTATGTGTGTGTGTCTTGCAAGTGCCAGCAGAAGCACTTACACGCTAGGGCTTTTTATCCGCTGTGCAGAAGTGTGCGAAGGGCTCAAGCTTTTCCTGCCCGCCGCTCTCATGTGGTCGCCATTCCTCCGCCCCGGCCCGCCCCACTCGCGAGGCAGCGGGCCGGCCCGGGAAAACCCAGCGTCTGTGACTGCATGGCAGACTGTCTGGCCTCCGGACGGGCTCGGGACAGCCTGGAGATGTTTCTGTGAACGGCGCCGCACAAAGTCGAACATTGACCAATCAGGACGGATTTTAGAAGAAGGCGAAGGAAAACATAATTTGATGCTAACCACACGCACGCAAACACACACACACACACACACACACAGCGTTGAACGTGTGCGTGCAAACCAGCCGTGCGAGAGGCCAGGCTGGGACCGTGCAATCGGGGCCCAGACCGGAGCAGACGAGGCCAGAGGAAAACTGGTTAACACTTGCTAACGTCCAATTTACAGAGAGACGGAATTAGCCACGGAGGAGTTCCGTGTTCCCCACCCAACCCCCCACATCACTCCTCCCCACGCCATTTTATTTTGACGTTTCTTCTTTTTCCACCACCAAAAGCAAATTAGCTGCATTCCAGAGAGAAAGGTACCGCGCCAGCGCTGCGATGTGTGTTTTTTCCCCCGCTGCGGACAGTTGCCGGACTGTCTGGGCTTTTATTTATTTTTTAACAGCCTCTTTCCCTTCCTCTCTCACACTCTCGGCGCTCTCCTGCACGCCCGCTGGGCAGCGAGGAAGTCCGTCCGCTTCATTAGGCCCGGGGCCGGCACACCACCCATGTCACGGGGAACAACAGACGCTCTGTTTCGGCCCAGAAATGACACTTAAAAATAATACCGTGCCAGAACCGGGGCCCCGAAAGCAACGGCTACCAGTCACAACCCCCCCGGGCTGTGCTCCTAATAGGATATTTATTTTCTTTTATTTAGTCATTTGCATTGGGGAGCTAAGTGGGCTGGGAAACGACAATATCCCACTTAGGTGTTTTAAGAACCGTAGTACCTGATTTAGGGACCCGACACCCTCATTTTAAAGAATTGATTAGAAGTCGTTTGAATGGATACCGTTCACCTCAGATGGTCTTCCTTCACGTTGCAACGAGACAGATATTCAACCACGGCCGCTTTCTTAATGGCTTGTCAGACACACAAATCCCAACAGAGCCGTCGATGTCGGGGGACGGGGCGTGGGGGGAACCGTCCGCCTAATTACCTCTTAAAGTCGAATTCCGATTCTGAAGAACGCGCATAAGCAAAATGTCGGACCTGAAATAGCGGCGGTCCCCGTGGCCCAGGGCAATATTTAGCATAGCATTTGATGATGGATTAGGGTAACATATGGCGGCTGTATGTGGCCCGGGTCCAGGGCGGTGGATTAGCGCCTTTTTCAGTAAAAGTAATTGGGAGTGGGCATATAGGTGCTCTAAGCTGACACAAGCCGTAAGGCTCAGACGTTGGATGACTTCCAGCTCATGCCGAAATGTATTTTTAAGCCAGACTTTAGCTTAACATGGAATAACTAGAGATGTAGGCGTTCCACACATGGAGTGTGGGACAGTCATTTCTGAGACTTTTTATGCTGGACATTTTTGAATTTCACTTATTGACATTCGGGTCCACACTGCTGGGACTTACATATTATAATGGCAGTCTGTTTGTCAAGGCATGGGTGGCAGGGAATGTTTTCATTTTAAACCAGGTGTCGTTAATGCTGATCCGGGTGAGGCTCTGTTTTCAGACCCCAACCAACCCATCCGCTGAATTCAATGGGACAGGTGCCTGTCTGCTCCGCCCGAAGAGTGGGTAGTGGGGTAGGATTAGGGAAAGGTGGTAGCGGGCCAGAGATTTGCCTCAAGGCTCTTCTTGGATTGGCTGTCCAGCCAATGCCAGATGACAAAGAGGGACCTTCTCTTGACTCTGCTCTGCACTGTGTTTTCACTGCAGAGCTGTCAGGAAGATACAGCGACCATATTTCCTGTGAAAGCACCATGTGGTGCGGGTGAGAGTAGCAACAAATTTTGGCTACTATATTATTGAGGCAGGATCGTGCCAGCCGTTGAATATATTGTGTGTATTTTACTGTTGATGCATGGGACACATTGTAAAAGTTTATGCTAACTTTAAAATGACCCCCATTTTCGTTTGGCTCCAAACCAGGCATCCCGATATATTTGACTATAACATTTTTATACAGTTTTACACACATGACGCGTTTCAAAACGAAACGATGCAGAGGAACGCATTGGCGTGGGCCACCACCTCGGGGAAATAACATGTAACTCACCCCACTACGACCAACACTCAGGGCATTCCACCAAAATTGGGGCTTTGGGGTCCATAGTCCTTTTGTTAGAAAAATAAATATACCTGACAGCCAATGCCATGAATCCTCCTCCATCTCACTTTCTGGAAGGGGCTCAACTTGGTAGCCAGCCTAATCTGGAGGGATCTCTCGATGTTTTCTTGAGGGATTTCTGAAATGATTTAATGTGCCATTATTGGCCGTCCTAAGGCCCGGGTCCTAAGCCTTATATCCCTGGTCTGCCCGCTACGCCGCAGCGATTTGGGTGTTTTAGTAGCCACCTAAAGTACCACAGAGCCATTAATGTCTGGTCTTGTACCAGCGACTCCTGAGCTTGTCGTTTCTGATTCAACTTTCTATCAGGAGGCTTAATGAGGCCCTCATCTTAAGTGTTATCACCGACGCTCGTCCAGTTTTTATTTTCCCAGGTTACTTCCTGGATCCTCTTAGCCTGTAGGTCCTACAGTCGCCGTAGCTTGTCTTGTGCCAGAAAATCTTAAATAAAGTGCATTGAGGTCGTAAATGAGTTGGACCATACTGATATATCCACTCATATACTCCCTGGGTACTCAGTAAACCTCTATTAATCATATCTGCATGTGAACCTTAACACACTCGGCTGTGGCCTCTCAAAGACAAACCGCACATATTGTCACCGTCCCTTTTTGCCACATGACAAAACAACCCTTGCATGTGGGCATATTAGGTTTTCGCTTTGCATCCGTGCTATTTTGAGCACGCTGAGTGGGGTCAAAATGCACGTCCAAGGTTGCGCGGCCAGTCGGCATGCCGACCACTCAGACATCAGGAGCACCGCCCGTTCCCCGGTCTGTGTTCGACGTCTGGGGGGCGGGGGCGTCTTTGTTACCCCTCTCATTCATCCATCATCATTCATTCATCCATCGCTACCCTCAGCCGGGGCCTCAAGGGGGGGCTTCTATTGGAATGCCACGGACAGCCCACCCCGCTCCGGACACGGGTTCTGACAAACAGAAAGTGTGGAAGCTGCCAAAATAGAAGAATCCCTTTGACCGCCCCACTTGTTTACGCTGTGGTCCGCGCGCACAGCGCAGGGCCTTTGACCCCAGCGGCCCTGTGTTTAAACTGCCGAGCAGCTGAGCAACACTTAGGTGACCGAAATAGAAAAACGGGGGCAACGTGAGAATTTCAACCCTGCGCTGTAATGCGCCAAGGAAGGAAGCACTGGAGGAAATAGGACACGGCTGTGCGAAGGCTCTGGCCGGTTTGATTGAATAAGAAGGGAGTAGGGAGAGAGGTTACTGATATGGTGTATCACGTTCACACACTTTGTAATGGATGGACGCAGTGAATCTGCTCTCCTCATGAACCACCCCCCCCCACACGCACACACTTAAAGAAGGCTGTAGGGCAGATTCCTACGCGTACTACGTAGTCCCCGGGAATCGAACGCACGTCCTGCTGTGCGATCCATACATCCTTTGAGGTGTTGGCGAGGTGGCGGTCTGACAGGAGATTAGTCTCCAGCTGGCACCAGATCCCAGCGGTGACCTCGTTCACCTCACGGGAGCAGGTCATGTGGATGAATGCCATTGTCGTACGTGTGCCGGTCACTTGTGTTCGTGTAAACACTTTGTTGTCGTCCGGTTTTATTTCATGACTGCTCTTTGTCATCGGAAAAAGTTCAAAGCGAGCTTTTGTTCACCTTCTGTCCACATCATGTATCGCCCGGAGACGTCAGGGTACTGCTGCGGGCCCGAATACCAAACTGTAGTGTTTGCGCGCTCTCTGCATCCTTCCTTTGTTTTGCTGTGTGGCGCAGGCCCTGGCGAAAACATGGAGGCGTAGTGTGGAACCTGTTAGCGCAGCACGCCCCCTTAGGCGACAACGCCGCCCGCCTCCAGCTCCTTCGTTTCCCTTTCAGTTGTTATTTTCAAAAAAAGGCACCAGCCCCAGCGTTTCCAGGACGCTCTGCCGCACGGCGGGGACAGATGTGTGCCAGAGGTGGCCTCCTTTTTTTAATATTCTGTGAAATGTTCCCCCCCTCAATGAGAGCTTGTGGTGAGCCGTTTACAATGTGGGAACTATCGGCAACCTTCAGCCAGAGAGAGAGAGAGAGAGAGAGAGAGAGAGAGAGAGAGAGAGAGAGAGAGAGGAACCCAGCATGTTGGAATCAATACATCTATTGTTTGTAAACCTCTCCACACTTGGGGTTGGAGTCTTCCCCACCACCACCGTCACAACCTCCTCCACCGCTGCCACCTCAGAAATGTGGTGTAAACTCAATTGTGTTTGTGTGACAGCTGTCAGCCTGCGGAGCTGAAATCGGGGGAATTCCAGCATTTCTTTGCGGAACATGGGACGTGGGCCTTAGCGGATGCTCTATGACGTGGCACTGATGATGTCACCGTGGTTACGATCATGTGATCTGTAGAGGGGGGTGGGGGGAGTTGGGTCAATCTCCCCGGTACAAATGTCCAAATAGACATAGGAGACAACAGGCGTGGAGCTAGCATAAGTGTTCCGCTCGCAGTGGATGCCGGTATTGCATGTACAAAACTCCAACCCCCTTCAGCCGATGGCAGTACTGTTCGTCAGAGTCCCCCCCACACACACACACACTGTGCATGTCCGGTAGCCTCCTGCTTTACGACAACTTTATTTATTTACAGCATGGCTCAATTCCACTTTGAGGGCTTGTGCTGTGGGCCTCGGGGTAAAGACCTCCCAAAGCCTGTAAACCGGACCATGGGGTCACACCTGCCCTTGGAATTCCCCCCCTATACAACCAGCTGGTACAGCCTCCCCCTCACCCCCCATCAGACCCCCCTGGATCGTATTTTGGCTGATTGAACCTTTTCAACAGATGTTACAGAAACCAACTGCTTATCTCCGCCATCACCTCCAGCCTTATGGGAGCGGGCAGTCTTCAGTTCGTAATTAATTGCGTTCGCTCTTTTCGACCGTCCGCCGTCCCCCTCGGTCATAGTCGTCGCATGTCCACGGTCGCCATGCACCTGTCTCCCTCGGCACGCTCCGAAGTGCATAACAACCGGGCTCAGCCCCATCGCGGCGAAGCTGAGCTCAGCGCTGTTTGTCATAGAGTATCCTGCCCTCAAGAGTTTTCCCTTTCAAAACACAAGTGCAGAAAAAAATCCCCCCCTGGCTACGTGGATGTTCCGTTAAGACCGCGGCAACGGGCTTTGGCCAGCCGAGTTCTCACCGTTTTTAATTAAAAGCTAAATCATCGCTGGAAGGTGTGAGGACTTCAACGGTGTTGTGCCAACGGCTCCCTTGTAAGGGTGATTCACACACCTTCCCTGCTGCTTCTAGGATTTCAGTCGCCTTCAACACACGTTCTTTGGTCAGTTATGGTTCATAGAATGAGCTTCATAGAACGTTCTTTATTTGTTTTTGTTTTTAGATTTCACATTTACCAGGGGTCAACCGCTTTGTGAAATCGCTTTACATTCATCACATAATTTTGTCCGATTTCCGTACCTAACTAGCAGAACCACCCAGTAGTTCATTGCGTCTATGTTTATTCCACCAGTGGTTTTAATGGTTTTAATGACTCCATCATAGACTGTTTACACGCAGCCTGGATTTGAATTGGCACATTTGTGCTCATTTAACAAATACATTTGACAACGAACAGCTGGGTATGTAAGAAACAGTTGGCATCGTGGTTACATTGTCTACATTTTAGTTTAGTCGGTACTGCAATTTATCTTGTTCATGTCCCATAGCCACGATATCTATGCCGCAACAGATCTAAATCGCCCAGTCCTTTTGAAGTCCTTCACTCCCCCTAAGTCTGTTTATAATTGATAAACAGTGGTTTACATGAACTGTGCCCTGGGAACAAATCAATCTTTCACCAACATCAGACCCCCCCCATGCCTGTTGAGAGGTCTGGCAGCGGTCTGACCTGTGGTTTAGGACAACGGACACTCCCATCAATCTTGGCCATGAAAAATAGACCCCCCCCAGCTGTTTGCAGCACTGTCACTGGCAACAAGGAAGGTATAATGTGTCACCAACTGTCGGCTACGTAATGCCGCGATGACGACCTCGGGGTCGGAGGAATCGATGGCCTTTGCGGATCGTCAAAACTCATTTCAGTAATGGCTTGTACTTTCAGTTGCAATCATTTTTAGGAAAGGATGAAATTTGGAAACGAGTTGAAATTAGTCACGTTGTGCTTCACGTTGGTACAAATGCCTTTAGACGTACCCTTCAGACTTCAGGCGTACACCATAATGCTGAGGCTATGAGTCACTTTGGTCCGGTACTCGATCGCACAAAGCCACGCTCTGACTCCCACGCCCCGGCCTTAATGTTGTGCTTGGATCCAAGGTCCGTCCACAAGGACGCAGGTTGAGTAGAAGGTGTCCACTGTCTTAGTAAACGGGATTGCTCCCTGAAATGCCTTCTTGACCTTCCCTGGAATATACTGTCCCATTGCTGTAGCGTGCTGTAGAACAGAGGGATCCTTGTTGGGATTCTTCGTGGCATCCTTCTCCTTCACGGCGCTTTCTTCTGAGTATTCCTGTTACTTAGTTTTCAGTTGGAGGCAAAGGGAAATGGAAAACATCCATTGAAGTGAAGAAGGGCATGGTCTCATTCCATTAGGAACACATCAACACCTTCATTGGAGTGATTTCTAGCTTTTTGGAAGATTAAATCCGTCCTTTTGTGTAACCAGGAACACCTTAGCACCGTTTTAAGTAATGTTTTCGGACTCAATCTGTTGCACTATTCAACCTGTCCCGTTCAAAATGAAGTGCTTGAAAATGGAAATGTCCGACACGTGGCCCTTCATGGGGTTAGCACCTTAATGTGCTGATAGTGAGCGGTGAGAAGGCATTCCTATTGACCTGTGGTCATTCAACGTCCGCGTGGGAGTTCTGGGTGCAACACACTTGCTTCTGTTTCAACTGTTGCCAAGTATCGAACTCCGCACCTCCTCGTTTAGTCCTCCGAGGTTAATCAATAGAGGGGATAGCTTGTGCACATTAATGGAATGAAGAGGCATCTTCCCAATCCAATTAGACCACAGACCGGGTGAATACCCTTGAGAAATGTAATACAACAGCACTGATGCTTTGCTCTATCACAGCATCAATGCAATTTAGTTTTTCGTTTTTCACGAGGTAGATTGTGTTGTGTTTATGTGTGCATGCATGTGTGTGAATATGTGCACGTCTGCGTGCATGTTTGCCTGCATGCACATGCATATGGTGCATGCATAGGTGTTTGTGGTGTGTATGTGTCTGTCTGTGTGTGTGTGTGTGGCAACCTAACGTCCTAGTGACAGAGGTTGTAAAGTCCAGGCACCGTAAGGTTAGACTCGTTGCCCCCCCACCCCACCCCTTGGGACAGGACTGACTTAGAACTTGGCCTTGATCAGAAGTAGCTCCGGTTACCACCAGCTGCCCGCCCACCCCTTCGCTGGCAGGTTAGGGTGTCTGAACCGAGGCCGGTGCCAAGCGGTGAGCTCAAGCCCCTACGGAGCGCGCTGTGTCTCCGCCGGGGGCCCGGCAGTAGTATGGCTTCACCACCAGCGGGCTAGGGCGGTCGGACCGTGTCTAGGTTAGGAAAGGCTACAAATCAGAGAGCGTGCTGCCAACCCCGGGGGCCTGAAATGCACCGTAAATCTCCTGGAAAGGGGCTGTCGATGCGCGTAAAAATGTTTATGCACCGTCGTACCGAACACGGCGCTTTTCTTGAAGTGCTTGTTTAGTTTGGTCAGGTGATAATAAAAACGCGTGGGCCTCTGTGTGTGTGTGGGAGAGAGAGAGAGAGAGAGAGAGAGAGAGAGAGAGAGAGAGAGAGAGAGAGAGAGACCGAGAGACCGTTAAATAACGGTTACGCCCTCATCACAGACCTGCAGGGTGGGCCGCAGGGCCTCTCGGCCTCCGTCTGCCGCCTGCGGGCGGGGGACCGAGGTGTACTTTAAAAGCAATGATCACGGCGGGACAGGGGCTCGGACCAGGCACCGCGGCGGGGGGAGAAACCTTTACCGCCGAGTTTACGTCTCTGATTAGGTCGGCGGTTAATAGTGCGTGAAATTAAACAAAAGGCGCCATGAACTCTTTTATTCTCTGGTGCTTTCCTCCAATCGTTCTTCCTCCTTCTCCTCCTCCTCTCTGAGACTTCCTCCATCCCTCCCCATAAGGATCCCCCAGAAACGTTCCTACATTGGTGACGACGGCTCCATGGCGACCGCGTCCCGTCCGAGCGTTGCTGGGTTTGTGTGTTTGCCACCATGGCAACTAGGCCGGTCATGAAGGGGGGTCGTCGGTCCCCCCAAAGTGGCCCCTTCCCCGGTTGGATGAAAGGCCAACATTGTCGCCGTCCAACAGATCCCTTTGTGTGTGGACATATTGGACAGGGGGCGTCATCCTCGAGGGACAGCCTGTTTGTTGACTCACCGCGGGGGGGCCCTGTGGGGAGGCCTGTCACTACAGCCAGCCAGCGGATGACTCCGGTCGCATGCCTCGCGTCATAAACTCTTATGGTCCAGTAGAAATTGAGGACCACGCTACAATGGGAACAATAAAAGATCCAGCAGTACCATTTGCTGTATTTGATTGTATTCTCAGACTGGAGGTATAAACACTCCTTCTCCCTAAATGGCCAGCATACACCTCCTGTTGTTTGTAGCAAAAGGGTATGAAACCTGATGAACTGACACACAGGCCTGGCATATGGATGATGCCACGTCTCGGTCCTCCGGTGGGCAGACATTGTGTCTCACCGGCTGGAGATGCTGGCGGTGGGCACTGAGTGTGGTGTTTATGGACCGGAGGGGATCTGCTAGAATCACTCCAAACTTTGAGCAAGTTATTTGTGTCAGAGCTGATCCACTGTACGTGGAGCTCATGGTATCAGATGTAGTAAAAGGGGGTGGGAGGGGGTGGTGGCCTCACTGTCTCCCTCTCGCAGGGAGTTCAGAAGGGGTGCGAATGCGTCATGTGAACATATATATATATATATATACACATCTATATGTGGTCCAACCACAGGGCTCTGGTCATATGTACGATCTGAAGTTCCTCAACGCCCGCCATCTTTGTAGTTCCGGAACGTTTTACTCTTACGGAGTCGTTTTACTCTTCTTGTTGTCATGGCGAGAAAGCACCCGATGACGCCGGAGGCCTTGGGGAGCCAATGGGGTGGCCATGGCTCCCCGAGGGGCATCACCAATTTCCCAAAATAAAGCTGTACTGAAAATCATTGGAGACATGTTTGTGTTTTTCTGAAATGTTTGTGTGTTTATCAAACTTGAGCCAAGTGTGTTGGATGCATATTGTCTAGAGAGTCAAGGGGAATGCAATACACAGCCGCAGACTGAGAGGGACCAAATTGGTGTGCCACCATAGGATTTACACTGACCCCATCTGGCCCCCTCTCTGAAAATGTTCTGCCTTGGAGTGTGCGTTATATCCTGTGATGTCCCCGCCCACCATAGCTAGCGCTTTTTGTTCCCCCGGGGGCGTTTATATGTGCTACATATGGGCCGCTGCTAGCATAGCGCCTCATGGAAGCTAAGCTCTATAAGCAAGAGGGAAGGAATGAGGGTTAGCAAGACATAGCCCAAACGTCTCCACAGCGATGGATTTTGTTGTTAAATCAGAAGGCACAGTGGGTTACATAACTCCGCCTGCGTGCCGCGAAAAAAGACTTTTGGTTTGTGACAGCGAAAAATAATACATTTGTAGACATCGCATATGTCAACCTGTATCAAGGCTATTGTAGTTCTGTACAACCCTGCGCGCGCACACAGACAGACACACACACACACAAACAAACACACACACACACACACACACACACACATACCGAAATATACACAGACACAAAGACAGACAGACAGATACACACATACAAAGCACAGACAGACAGACAGACACAGACACACACACACACACACACAGAAATATACACACACACAGAAATATACAGACACACACAGACAGACAGACAGACAGACAGACAGACAGACAGACAGACAGACAGACAGACACACACACACATACACACACACACAGACGCACACAGACACTCATTCTGTAAAACAATGGCTGCTGTCCACCAAAACACAGCCCTTCACCAGGTTTTGTTGAGGCCTGAAGCAACCTATCGCAATGTGGTTCCATCCACCGTCTTATCTAAATAGTTTCAATGTCTCCAAACAGAGGGAGGAGGAGGAGGAAGAGGAGGAGGATGCTGCATTCTTCCTCTCTGACCTCATGCTCAGCAGCCCTTGCGAATCACTGGTTTTATGCAACGCCGGCATTGGCTGGAGTAACTGTCCGTCAATGTCACCAGGTTCAAAGGTTTTTGGTCTGTGTGTGTGTGTGTGTGTGTGTGTGTGTGTGGAGGTGGGGGGGGTGAGATTGACAAAGGTGTTCTGTGTTTCTGCACACACATACACAGATAAACACACACACACACACACACAGACACCTTGTTTGAATGAAGTATGTGTGTGTGTCTGGTTTCCTTAACAGGTGCTCCAAACAAGGTGAGATTTCATAATATCTGCTTGTGTCGACACACACACACACACACACACACACACACACACACCAGACTGAGGTTTTTGCTAACGCTTCCGACTTTTTGTCTTTCGTTCTTTTTGTCCGTTTTGACTTCCCTTACTTCAGTGCTACTTAAGTGCATGGCAACCAGGGCATCACCGTCGTGGGCGGGGCCTCAGCGAAAACGTCAGAGAGAGAGAGACTGTAATTGTGATGAATTACGCTATAAATACATCGCAACGCGAGAAGTGCTCCTACGGAGACAGAGGAGGACCATTTTTCCTCTGCGTTGACGTAACTCTTGACTCAACTTTTTTGTTGTGCATTTCTTGTATCCATGCGCAGCGAACCACAGTGACCATCCCAAAAAAACAAAAAGGCTTCTATTTTGAAAGTGATGATCCAACTTTCTCTCTATTCACATAGTATTTCCATGAGGAAAATAATTCCAAAAGTGTTCCAAAAACCACTCTCTCTCTCTCTCTCTCTCTCTCCCCTCTCTCTCTCTCTCTCTCTCACTTGGCAGGCCGTGACTTTGGGGCGGAATAGAGACATTCCAGCCACAGGGAGACCAGGGCTGGCTCTTTCACATCCAAATATGGACTTGGCAGTTCGTCTGAGGCGAAAAGCATGAGGTAAGCGGCATTGTGACGTGTGTGTGTGTGTGTGTGTGTGTGTAAAACTAATTAAAAGGAATGCCATTACCGCAGGTACAGGAAGTGCATGTTTATGGAAGTATGAATGGCTTTTGAAACGTTCAAGGCAAAGCACGCACACACACACACACACTGGCACACACACGAACACACACACACACACACACACACACACAGTGAAAAGATCCTTCCTTGGGCCTTTGCAAAGTTTTTCCAAAGACAAAGACACATTCTCAAAAGCACACACACATGCACGCATACACACACACACATACACACACACACACACACGGGTGGGGTGGGGGGGGGCTCTATACATTAGACAAACTTCGGGCCCCTCAACACAGCATCCAACGTCTTCATTCATCAAAAAGAGCAACATTCAACTGGGCAATGACCCCCCCACACACACACACACACACACACACACACACACACTCATACACACTTTCCCTCTCTACCACTCACACATTCCTTCTCTTTGACACAAACCCACTGACACACACACACTGACACACACACACACAACAAAAGGGCACTAATGAGCAGCCGCGCCCTCTGATCAGCACAGCCCTGACAGCGGGGAGTCCTCCCATTGGTCGGCTGTCGTCGCCGTGGCGAATGCCGGGCCCCCGGCCCCCGGCCCCCAGCAGACAAAAGACCCCGGCTGGTGTTTCCCGCCATCGGCGTGTCGATTTGAATAAACGTACGCTACAGCTCCTTCTCACTGAAAATAACACCATGCTGACATTGAACCTGAATAAGAGTCATGGTGATAATAGTTATAATACATAATAACTAATAATAATAATTGTATTAAAGTCAGGAGAGTTTTCATTGTTGCTTGACTGTGACTCAATGTAAAAACATGTGACTATATACACTACTTTTACTGCAACTTATATCACTACTACGTAGTGACTATTGTAACTACTAAGATACTGCTACTACTATTGGTACTATGAACACTTTTGTTTATTGCTACTTCGACTTATAGCTACTTTTACTTATTGCTACTTTGACTACTACAAGTTCTACTCCTCAATAATTATCAAGCCTACTTCTACTTCCACTACTACAAGTACGACGACGTAAATATAACAATTCCTGCAACCACTACTCCCACTTCTATGACCACTTTAACTACTACGACTACAAGCACTGTAGAAAAAATTGTAATAAAACTAAGCATGTGTATATATATATATGCAGAAATATATATATATGCATTTAAATAAGACTTTGTTCCAAATACGGTATGAGATTGGTGTTCAAAGCTGTACCTCGATCACAAAACCGATCAACACACTCGCTGGCTGTACTGTGTGTGTGTGTGTGTGTGTGTGTGTGTGTGTGTGTGTGTGTGTGTGTGTGTGTGTGTGTGTGTGTGTGTG
>JAOTIX010022907.1:0-14479 GCA_027123715.1 Gaidropsarus macrophthalmus
CACACACACACACACACGTTAACTTCTTAATTCATGTCCACAATTCATAATAAATGTACATAAGGACATAAATGTTACAGATACAAAAACATTGCTTTGGCATGATCCAGCAATGTGGGTCTGATGACCGTTCAAACAGCAGATTTAAGGATACACACAGCACCTTCTCCTCCAAATGTGGAGACTTCCAATAATGGTGGATATTGAGCAGTATTTGGCGAGTTGTTTTACCCTTGCTTTTGTAAACTAACCTGTAACTATCCAGAGACCCCTAATGACAAGCCTATGCACATGGCCCAGGCTGCCAAAGATAAGTGCCAGATATTGACATTTGTAGCCAAGGCCAGATATTTGTTGTACAAGAGGGTGTTCCAGCTTTGTTAAGTAAGCCTCCTCTAGACTTGAATCAAAACAGCATCCTTCTTCCAGAATGAACACACACACACACACACGTTCTCCCATTGGAAGCAGCTGTAGTTAGTGTCAAGCTAGAGCATGTATTCTGAGATCCCGGCCAAGGTGTCCCTGAGAAAGACACCTTACCCTCCCTGCTCCCGATAAGCTGGCTGTTCCCTCGCATGGTTAACATCACTTTCGGCGTACGGATGAATGTATCTATGGGTGTATGAGTAGTGTAAATGTGTGGCCCCTACTGTATAGCACATTGAGAGATACAGATCATTTGTATCACTACGTTTTTTTGCCTGCATTCATTATTGTTCGCTGGGTGTCCATGCAGTCCAGGGAAGAAGACCGGATCCTTGTGTGTTGTCTTGATTCATCTTTGGGGGCGATCCGGACATGCCACACAACCTTACAAACCTGCTTCCAGGAGCTGTGTCTGACTGCTGTTCAAAGGACCTGCCAGGTAAACTTGTACTCTTGTGTGTTGCCTGCTGAGTAAGCAGGAGTGAAGACTTTATCCAAACCACCGCAAGTCATCCATCATCATCAGTCATCCATCATCATCCAATCCAAGGAACCACAAGAGCAATCTTGGAAAATCCTGGAGTAGCTCAAATTATTTCAAAGTGGTTGCTCAATGGTGGAGTTGTTTCAATAAACAACTTTGTCAACAGGTTCTTACTTGTTTAAAAGTTCTAAGTGGTTCTCCCTCTGACACCAGAATTTACCGACATATTTCATCCTTCCATATGCGCAGAAAGGAAAAGAGGGAGAGCTGTTGCAGACCCTTGCATCTAAGGTGAAAGACATCCCTGGCGACATCCTTTCCTCAATTATAGTGGAGTCAGCTGCAAGGTTTCACGACGACTATGTGCTCCAGCTTCTTGAGACACAGTCAGCCATCAGCTACATTCTATGTGAAGGTATCTTCGTCACTGACGAATCCCGTTTTTTATGTTTATATTTGCAGTGATAATAGATTGTGACTTGTGTTCATCCATTGGTCTCTCGTAGAGTGGAAGGCATTACCGCTGGATGACGTGGCCGAAGAGATTGTAAGAGGCTGTAAGGCTAACACAGCATGGCTGGTGGACTCGCTGATTGTGGGGCATGTACCACTAGGAGATCTGAAGACCATCCTGGCGCACAAAGAACAGTTTAAGAAGCTCTACAACCACTGTATGTTGCCTTATTCTAATATTATATGTACAAACAAATGGAACAGGACCCATGTCAAATAATGTCTTGCCTTCATATTGATGTTCTCTGCACATTGATGTCCTCTGCAGGTAGAAAACATGAGAAATTGGAGTCCATTCCTGGTGATGCAGCAGGTATTCTGGCTCAAAGAGAAAAGGAATACACTTTTTTCCTTCAGCAACAAAATCATGTGAACACATTAATTAAGATGTTTGGCAAAGTCACAGAAAGTATTACAGGTAAATAATGATTCGGTCATCTTACATTTCCATTCCTTTTTCTCCAATTTTAAGCTTTAGCAAAGAACTCCCTTCTGTATCCTATGTGCTTTTGGTTTGTGGTCTTACATTAAGTGTTTAGTAACTGAGTTATATTTTCATCCAGTGTCTGAGGTGTTCACACTCGAAGAGCAACATAAACGAGACGTCTGTTCAGTAAGCCTGAACAAGTTGATGGTGGTGAATAGCTTGAGAGAACAGGTCCAATCTGACATGGAGGTCCTCTGGTATTCACTGAGCACGGAGGTCCTGCAGATGGCATCAGCTATGGATCACCTGCAGCAAAGCAACCTTATTCTTGCATACTGGGTCAGATGGGCTGCAAAACTGGCTCATAGCCAATCCAGGAGCTTCGACAGCATTCCACTTACCCTACAGGACGCCTGCAACTTCATCTGGCAACCACTGATGGAAGATTACTTCCAGCATGCCGTCGACATCGCAAACGCAACCATCACGTTCAAATGCCTTGACCAGGTTTTGGTGGACGCGGGGGACAATGGAGATGGGAAACTGATTAAGCAAGAGCTGAGTTTGATGGCTGAAGGAATGTCCCGGTATGAAGACCAATTTGATATTTTCCCTACCCCTGAGACAAACTGGGTGGAGAAGAGACTCCGTCAGATCCAGGATTATCGGCAGGTCCTCGGGGTGGTCGCTGCAGCGAGATCAGTGATGCAAATTGCAACTGAAATGAAGCTCACTGGAGACTTCAGTGAGATCTACAATCTCACCCAACTGGTAACCTCCTAAATCTCTGCTCACATAAATTCATTTAGCATTGGTTCATTTACATTAATATATTTACATTTAGGGCATTTAGCAGCTTTTCTCCAAAGACTTACATTTTGTCATTATGTGTTTTCTTTGCATTTTTTATGCATAATCTTTTCATTGAGCTTTATGTGTATGTATATGTCTGTTATCTACACAATAGAAAGAAGACTCATTCAAACAGAAGAAGCTTGATTCACTTTCAAGCAACCTGATCAGTGCCAAGCAACAGCTTTCCACTGTCACTAAGCAGCAGACCGTGTGTCTGGATGTGTTCTTGAAGAGCCGCACTTTGGTCACCTGGGTCAAAGTCAACCTTAAGAGTGGGCACAAATCCCTCAGCTTTTTCTACAGTATGCCAATTCAATTTCCCAAACCTCTGAATTATATCTGAATGCTTCATGCTCCCACAACAGACATGGGCGATGTCAAGGTGTTTGTCGAGCTGGCGTCCATATCTGCTGGCGAAAACGACACAGAGATTGATCAGGTGGCTTGCTTCCATGATGCAGTGATGGGTTACGGACCACTTCTCTACACTCTCAGCCCCACTGCTGGTTTTAAGGAATTCATGACCTGTGCCAGACCGGTGTGGGAAGCCCAGCATCGAGACGAGAAACTACCAGATAAATTGGTCAGCATTTTCTCTATTTTGTGAATGCAATGTTTAAATGACTAACTCAGAAAATTGCAACATTAATGCCAATATGTTTACCTTGCAGATGGACTCTACACGATTGTTGAGCTGGTTAAAGGGACTGAAGGAGACCCATGGGTCTGTGGAACAGTCTTCCCTCTCTCTGGCTTCTGTCATCAATGAAGGAGGAGTTTATCAGATTGGATGGTCCAAGGAAAACACGGAAAAAGTGAGTTCTCATGATGATATTTATTAGGATAATGTCTGGACTTCCTGGTGTTTAATTCCAAGATCCACTTTACTGATTGTGATCCCTAATGTCCACAGCCTTACTTAAAATTAGACTAAGTCTCAATATGTTGCCAGCGTCCCCAATATCAATTAGTAAATAATAAATGATGATGACAATTCAGCAAGCTTTGTGTTGCTGATGGCGATGCAAAGCTCTTTATTTGTTTTCTTTATTTTCTAAATGTAAATGCTTGTCACACTTCTCAGCGGTGTCTTCAGCACATCATGTGTGTCAAAGTGAGCAATGGCCATGGACAGAAGAGCTACAGCCTTGAGGCGCTGTTGGAACTGCAAAACAAACTCATGCTCATGTCCTCCAAAGGAGAACACAGCAAACAGCAAAATCAAGTCCAAAGATTTACACAGGTCAGATGACTTTGCTTGACAGTAACTAAGATGTTGTAGAATTGTGTAAGGTTTTTCAGAATTGTGAAAGATATGGTGTGCCATGCAGTTCTTTACTTCATGAGTTCCCCCTTCTCTGTTTGTCTAGGTCTTTGAGGGTGTTCAAAGAGTGGCCTCAATTCTACTTGAAATGCACATGTCAGGCAACATGCTGTTCAGGGAATGGATTGCTTCGGTGAACTGCTCACATGAGGTTCAGCCATGTATCAGTGTCAGATTCTTGTCATTTCAGGGCAGACTGAATGAGTTCCACGGTGATGTAACGGAAAAGCTACAACAGCTTGGTCGCTCCATGGAGATCTGCCATAAGGAATGGTGTTTGTTTATCAGCGAACAACGCTCAATCTTCCACATGCTGAACCACTTCACTTCAGAGCAGCTGGTCTACCTTTGCCACTGGATATACAGTGTGTGTCATCAGCAGGCACCGGTTCCTCAACAACTATGGCATCTGCTCGCTCCCATAAAGCCCCAGTGTACCCCGGCTGATATCAGGACTGCCTTTGAAGATGCAACAGGCATGACTCTGAGGCAAACGGTTGAGAAAGGCATCAAAGGTTTGGCTGAGGATTTGATGCAGTTTTCCTCAGAGGAAGAAGATGACCCACAAGTGGAAGAAGACACGGCCATGGATTGCTCATGGCGAAACAAAAGTGAAGACGGTGGACAAAAAAGCATGGAGGATATGTGGAGAGAGTTCAAGGATTACATGCCAAAGTATCTTCACCAGCACTTGGACATCTCCACACTTGCACGCTTTCTTGCCTGCCTTTCTGATAAGAGCCAGCAGCACGTCTCCAGGAACCTGCCAAGTTGCCTTGAGGAGGGGAAACCCAACTTAGTCCTATGTCCAGCTGCAGAGGTTTTTACAACGGCATTGGCGCTATACAGCCACAGCCCAGAGCAGCCCTTGCCATCCACTGATGAGGTGCTGGTGTGCAGGGAGGCGACTACAAAGGAGGAAGTGGAGATTTTTCTTCGTCGTGCTCTGGGTCAAGGCTCTAAACTGAGCGACAAGAGGATTTATACTCTGGTCAACCCCGGATTGTTGGGCTATGAAGTGAGTGTGGCCCTTGGAGAGCAGTTTGAGGACCTGGAGAGATGCGCCAGTGTCCACTATCGGCTTGTCATTGTCAGTCCCCTGGTACACCAGCACAGATATGTGCCTTCCTTCTTCAGTAATCACAAAGTTCAGGCAGGAGTGACTGTAACGGCCAAAACTGCCGTGAGATATATCCACCACCACTTCACCATCACCGATAAACACAGTCCTGTTTCGATGATATCTCCAGAGAAACTATCCATTTGGGTTGTATCCTCTCAACGGCCGGCAGTTGGTAAGAATATTTTTGTTATCATTAGTAGTCATAACTAGAGAACACAGAATATGACATTAATTTTTCTTTCCATTTGTAGGAAAATCCCTTTATGTGGACCGTTTGTTCCAGAAGTTTCAGGAGAGGTGTGCCCTGGCGCAGAAGATCACAATCAGATTGATTGAACCTCACATTGGTATCGACTCAATGATTCAGATTCTGTCAGACCAACTAGCTTCTACGAGAGAACAGGATCCTATTCTTCTTCACATTGACACTCCAGCAGTGAGTCTATGACCTACCCTTTTCTAAATATTAAATTAATTGAGAACTCATTTTGACATCTTTATTTCTAATGTTTGATATCCCTATTTCCATTTTTACAATATAAGGTCAACTCTGGTCTTGAAGAATTCCTGTTCCAGTTGCTGGTTTTAGGCTGTTTGTGTGGCAGCCAAGGAACCTTGTGGAGAAGGAATTTAACTCACCTTTTCATGATTGAGGTTCTGAAACCATGCAAACCTTGTTCTCAGCAATCGAAAGAGGTAAATTAATGTACAATGTTTTCCCAAAGGGCAACTATACTATGAACTGGGATGTGTGGGTGATATGTTTCTTTATTTTCCCACAGGTGAAACTTGGACTTCTTGACATTCTTCCTACCATCCATTGCAGAAGTCCTAAGGAGGTGCAACAGTTGCTGTTGGCTGACCCACTCCAAAGACTGTTAACAAAAAAGGACTTTGACCCTCTTATGGATGAACAAGAGTTTTTCAGCGAAGGGATTCAAAGACCATATCAGTTCTTAAAGCTTTTCAACAGCAGACAAACCCTGGATCCCTTTAAGTACCAGGAGGTAGAGGGGAGTCCTCAAGACTGCCTGGAATACTTCCTTTCTTATTGTGGAATGCCTGACCCATCTTGGGCAGAGTTGAAGAATTTCTCATGGTTCCTTAATGTGCAACTTAAAGATTGTGAGAACTCAATTTTCTGTGATCGAAATTTTCTCGCGGACCAACTGCCTGGTTTCAAGGATTTCATTGTGAAGTTCATGATTCTCATGGCACGGGATTTTGCTTCGCCATCGATGGACTCGCATCATCGAAACATCAATCCTGGGGATGACTTGTTAACCTCCATGACCATGCGCAAGCATTGGGAGAGTGAACCCCATCCATACATTTTCTTTAATGCAGACCATTTCTCAATGTCTTTCCTTGGCTTTTACGTGAGAAAATGTGGAAACACATTTGATGCAGTTGACCTCCACAGTGAGCAGGTGCTGATCAAAGATGTAATGACAATGAAGCTCTTTGAAGGTCTAGAGCGCCAACGCATCTGCCTCACTGAGGACTTTGACCAGCTAGACCGGCAGGAAAAAATCAAGCGAATTTCGCGGGTGGTTGGTGCCAACAAAGACAACATGAACAGAGATTTTGATCCAGACCCAACATATGAGCTTACCTCTGACAATGTGAGGAAAATGCTGGCTATTCACATGAGGTTTCGTTGTGGAATTCCTGTTATCATCATGGGAGAGACCGGCTGTGGAAAGACCCGACTAGTTCGCTTCCTTTGCGATCTGCAGAAGGAGGGAAGAGAACTTGAAAACCTGAAACTGGTCAAAGTTCATGGTGGAACCACAGCTGAGATGATCTACAGAAGAGTGAGGGAAGCAGAGATTCTTGCTCAGCAGAATTTCAAAACCAACAAACTAGACACAATTTTATTCTTTGACGAGGCAAACACGACAGAAGCCATTTTTGCCATTAAGGAAATCCTTTGTGATCAGACCATTCAAGGTAAGGCTCTGAAGTCAGACAGTGGCCTGAAAATTATTGCTGCTTGCAATCCATACCGAAAACATACACCTGAGATGGTGAAACGTTTGGAACGTGCAGGTTTGGGCTACAGAGTGAAGGCAGAAGAAACAGAAGACCGTCTCGGAAAAGTTCCGCTCAGGCAGCTTGTGTACAGAGTCCATCCTCTGCCTCCAAGCATGGCTTCACTAGTGTGGGATTTCGGTCAGTTGAGTGATGCCACTGAACTTTCCTACATAAAGCAGATTGTCCAAAGAAAAATAGACAGCAACAATTTGCCTGTGGTTTGTAAGGACATCGTTTCAAATGTACTGGCAGCCTCACAACAATACATGCGGAAGCAAAAAAATGAGTGCAGCTTTGTGAGTCTGCGAGATGTGGAAAGATCAATGACTGTCATGGTCTGGTTTTTCAAGCATGGCAGTGACTTCCAAAACCTGAAAGATCGCACCATGATGGAGATGGCATTAACGTGCTTGGTTCTTGCAGTTGGAGTTTGCTACTACCCATCGCTTGTGCGGACTGAACCTTACCTCGCCCACATTTGCAGATACTTTCCAGGTCGTTTCCGCTCTGCAGAAGTGTTACAGCACGTGATTTCAGCATGTCAAGACTTCTTACTTGATAACATGCATACAAGAGAAACGATCGCCAAAAACAGAGCACTGAAAGAAAATGTGTTTCTCATGGTGATTTGCATTCAACTCAAGATCCCACTGTTTCTAGTTGGCAAACCAGGGAGCTCCAAGTCCCTTGCCAAGACAGTTGTTTCTGATGCCATGCAGGGACAGAACTCACACGTTGAACTATTCAAGAAACTCAAACAGGTCCACATGGTCTCCTTCCAATGCAGTCCTTACTCAAGTCCTGAGGGTATCATAGGGACCTTCAGGAACTGTGCTCGTTTCCAGAAGGATAAAAACATGGATGAGTATGTGTCAGTTGTGGTGCTGGATGAAATCGGCTTGGCGGAAGACTCCCCTCAGATGCCCTTGAAGACCCTTCATCCTCTACTTGAGGATGGTTGCATTGACAATGACAGACCTGATCCACACATGAAAGTGGGATTTGTTGGTATCTCAAATTGGGCTCTTGACCCAGCCAAGATGAACAGAGGAATATTTGTGTCAAGATGGGATCCCAGTGAGAAGGAACTTGTGGAAACCGCTAAAGGGATTTGCTTATCCTCAGAGTTGATATTCCTAAAAATCAAACACCTGTTCCCTCCTTTAGCAAAGGCATTTTTGAAGATCTGTGAGAAGACCGCAGAGAATCAGTTCTTTGGGCTGAGGGACTTCTACAGCCTTGTGAAAATGCTTTTTTCGATCGTCAATCGCTCGCATCAAGAGCCAAATGACAGCCAGTTAGTTGAGGCAATCTTGCACAACTTCAGCGGACAACCAGAAGGTTTTGACCCTCTCATCTTTTTTAATGATGTCTTTAAAAACCTCTCTGAAGTTCCCAGGCCAAGTGCCCTGCAAATGATAAAAAAGAATCTGGATTTTGATGGCGGCCATGAGAACCGGTATCTCCTTTTGCTCACAACTAACAATGCAGCTCTCTATATGATTCAACAGCATATCTTTGCAAATGGAGACCAAGTTGCACCTGAGATTGTGTTCGGCTCAGGATTTCCCAAAGACCAAGAATACTCCCAAGTTTGCAGAAATGTGAACCGAGTAAAGACGTGCATGGAAACAGGGCGCACAGTCATCCTTCTGAACATGCAAAATCTTTATGAAAGCTTGTACGATGCCTTGAACCAATACTACGTCTACCTGAGTCAGCAACAGTATGTAGATCTGGGTCTCGGCTCACACAGAGTCAAATGTCGTGTCCACAGGAAGTTCAGGCTCATTGTGGTGGAAGACCAGAAGAAGGTCTATGAACAGTTCCCTGTGCCCCTCATCAATCGACTTGAAAAGCACAGAGTGGGAAGAAGTACGGATCTGACACCGTGGCAACGCAGGGTCCTGGAGAAACTCAGGGAATGGGTGAAGGACTTTTTGGGTCATGCCTCCAAAGATTTCACTGTGTTTGACGTATTTGTTGGCTTTCATGATGATGCGTGTGCCAGTGCTTTGTTGCAAGCCTTGGAAAAAAGACCACAAACACTGTTGGACGATTCTGCGCGACAACAAAGAGAACAGCTGCTTGAGGCTGACATGAAAAAGAATGCTGTGTATCCAGATGATGATGCCATGGACACAGTGACTGACAAAGACCAGCATGTCTGTGATTCTACGAAGAACACAGACACAGTCACAGTAGAGAAACTGACAGAAGTAGCTGATGCAAACAGTGAAGAAGTGGTGTTGGAATTGGCCAAATGTTTACTGTTGAACTGTGCCACCCCAGATTCTGTGCTGAGACTCAAACATCCAGACTTTCCCATTACTGAGAAGAAGAGACTACTAACAACATATTTCCAGCAACAGTGCCATCATTCACTTCAGGGTTTCCTGAAAAATCACTTGAACAAGCCACACGAGTCCAAAAGGTTCCTTGAGGTAACATCCCTTATTTGTTTTCACATCCCTGAACATAAGTGATTTGTTTTCTTGTGTTATGTTAACGTTTTTTGAAAAATGTTCATGTTTTCACGCTCTTTTCGACCAGGTTACTACATTCTCCAGCCTGCTAACCACATCAGATGTAAGGACAGTAGTCAATTTCCTCGGCCTCCAGCGGGAGAGAGTCCTGCTGCTTTCTCTACACCAGTTCGACACAGAGGCTTCCTTCTACAGCAAGATAAAGTACATCGCTCCCACGTTTCTTATTAGATGTAGATGAATTTTTGGGGTCAAGAATATCTGATTACTTACACTGCTTTATTTGTTTCAGGAGCTTTGTACAAGATGTTGAGCCCTCACCTCTCATTTTACTCGTTCAAATGGATCTGGATGAACACTGCAGTGATGAGCTCATAGCTTCTGCAAAGTAGGAATCAAGACGTGCTCTAGACGATTATGAGATAATCAACATGCTTTCATCTCCATTTGTACACAGAAAAAAACAGATGCTCTTTGATAATCCTTTACCTCTATTTAGGTACTGCACCATGAACTACCTGATGTCACTGGACCATCCGGCATGTTGGGTCGTTTTTATTGCCAAGCTATCAAGGATCCCCAGTCGATCTCAATACATCGGCTTCCAAGGAGGTTGGTAAATTGTCAGTGGAATTAGACCTGATGGTCCAGTTTGAAATTGATAGATAGTGTATGACTGGTGTCGAAACAGTGCACTGTGAGCACTATTGGTCTGATTGAATTTCAACAATATGTCATGATGAATGCTTAACTCATCCTTATCCCTCAATGTCTTTTATTTTTGCTTCAAAGGAATCTGGCACTCAATGCATATTGACGACCTCAGGGAGACAGAGGACATGAGCTTGAACCTGTCGGTTTTCTGTGCCACTCCCATTAGCAAACTCCTTCAGCCTCAAGCTTCCGGTATAAACCTATTGGCTTTCTGTGCCATTTCTGTTTAGAAACTTCTTAACCCTCAAGCTACTGGTATAACCTGCACAGTGCTCTATTACTACTTATAAGTCAAGCTATTATTTTAGTACAGTATTTGCATGGTCTTGAATATGAATGAGCATTAATATTCACCTAAATCGAAATTATATATTCCCGATTATTTTTGTTGTTGTAATTTTCACAAAATATTTTATTTATTCATCTCCTAGAAGAGAAGATGGAAATGGAGGGCACAATGAAAAGCACAGAAGAGGAAAAAGATTCATTTCCAAAGGTAGGCATAACTATTCAGCAGTTCCCTCGCCATACTTACATATTCATACATACATACACATTATTCATACACATTTCCATACAACGATATAACACACAAAATCATACAACAAGACATCCGGTAACTGTGTGACTGTGCAGGAGCCGCCAGCCCACCTCCACAGGCTGTCCTTGGTGAGGTCTTGTGTCCAGAAGGCAGTGGGTCTCTTGAGGGATCCTAGTGGGGTGCCATCAAGGAGCGTGGAACGCATTCACACTCTCCTCACCCTCTTGGGGAACGGCAAAGAGGACACAAAATGTAATGACAATAACATTTGCTTGATACACCAAGCATACCATTTTTCAGGGTTTACAGTCTCGACAAAAAACGAATTCCAAAGTAACGCTTGTTTTCTGTGCAGCTGCGTTCCATGAGGTGTTGCTAGGCAGATTGGCGCGGGCCTTGGCCCTGAAAGAGGAGACGGAATTCTCTCCGGCAGAGTGGCTGAAAGCCGAGGCTGGGAAACGCCAGGCTCTGCAAGAAGGAGGCACTCTAAGGTTAATAATACTTGTCATCACATTCATGCACGCTTAGTTTCCTTTTGAAGCAAAATACTCTATTGTTATTTCATGAACATTATTTTCTTTATCTGCCAGACATACCCTGTGGCGCTGCCTGCAGGCCCGCGTCACCCCTATCCTGGCCAATATGGTTGAGGTCTTGGACAGGGGTTCCAACTTGGACCTGCTGTGTGACGGGCAGCTGAGTCAAGGCCTCACAGGACTGTGGTTAGACATATTCTCAGACGAACAGATACTTGACCTAACGCCTCCTCAAACACCAAGGTAACCGAAGGGGTATTTCCTCACTGTGGCCGCCTTTCATTCGTCAGCTGAGTTGCAGGCAACAAATGGGTTTCTAATTGTTTTCATTTCACAGCGCGACAGAGAGCGAGATATTGGTGCAAGGTTCCCTATTTTTGGATGGCGTTCAACAACCCTGCACGGCGCCTTTCAGCTGGCTCATCAAGTCGTACCTCCAGAGCTTATGGGAGGAGTCTGAGTTCATTCCAGGTTTGTTGTGAGGAGATTGTTTATGAACTCATTCAGAGTTCAATGAAGTCATGGCAGAACGTTTTTCCTGATTGGATCAAATTAAGGTCATAGCTTCATATAATGATCACCTCAAACTAACATCAGCCAATCAGAAACACGCTTTACCTTTGTTTGTTAGTCGATTGTTTGTTAGTCTGTTATTCATGTAGTAAATACTTACATCATAAGAAAGAACAAATTGTTGAACTAAATATTTGTTAAATAAAATGCTCCCCTTTATGTGGACTGCATCTCAGTGACGAATGACGACAGCACATCGAGGATTCAGCAGTTTGTTAGCGCCTTCGATAACAGCCGGCTGGGCTGCTACCTCCAGAAGCTGTCTGTGCAGGAGCGAGTGGAATACAGCCAGCGTTTCCTCCGAGACTTCCTGCTGCTCTCTTTTAAGATCACCAAAAAGGCGGAGCTAACGGTACTTGAACTTTTGATGTACATATATTTGTGAAATGCTTTCAAACTCCAAACCATGACTAACTACAGGCATCTCAACTCCCCAATGTAGATGTTCACTAATGCCCTGTTAGGCTGCGTCCATGAGCTCCAGTCCCTGTCTACATGTGCAACGTCTCATCTCTCCCCTGCCTGGGTGGTGGCTGGGGCCAAACATTATGCCACCAGACTGCACACTCTGTCCCACACAATGCTGCTGGACGAGCAGCTCGCGCCGGAGGTCAATCAGCTGGGGAGCAAGAGGGAACCCAAGGAGATGGTGGGAATGGTCTATATTTCTTTTTAAAGCAGTCAATCAATCTTTTTCAAAATTGTTATTTTTGAATGTTGCGTTTGTATGAGTTCTCCAACATGAATGTATGTCAGGAAATACAAAAATTAACATGAACCAAACAAAGTTATTTGAAAGGACTATATCAAAAATATAAATCCAGCTTGTATCATGGATGTCTTCTTGAGCTGTTCAACCTATATAATATACAGTATATATATATATATATACAAATAATCATGTAAATGTATGCATTTTCTGTGTGAAGATTGAGGACATTTCAGCCCTGGGAATCTGTGTGGAGAAAACCAAGTTGCTGACTGTGACATCGCTGGAAGAATGTGAACAGTTTGTGCACAGAGTGGAGCTTCTGCAGCCATGCTTAGACAGAGCTTTCAGTCACAACTACAGCGCCCTCTGTGGGCCTGGCTGTCTGCAACATCTGACTTTCATGAGGTAGCTACCATCCCTGTTGAACCATCAAATACCAATAATTAACCACTAATTAATTCCTCCTGAAGTAAGTATGCAATTATTTCAACAAACTCTCTATGCAATGTTCCCAAGTATTTCTTTGCAACAAAATTCAAACACACATTAAATATAAAAAAAAATACTGAATTATTCTGAAGTATTTTGAGAAACTTCAAAAACCCCAAATCCATCTATGAATGTTGTTTCGTTAGATCGAAGGACCTCGTTTGTTCGGACAAATCCCACACACACAGTGGGGGGTATTTGTGTGTAACCGTCCGTGTCGTTCTAGGTCAACATGGTGTGGGATGCTGGTCATTGCAGCCTTCATCCAGAGAGTGTTGTTTGAGGCAGCACAAAGCGATGCTAGACTGACGGAGCTACCACTAAAATACTGCAGCCTTCTCCAACATGTAAGTCAAACACTTAACCCAATCTGTCCATGTCACGTTGACAGCGAGTAACTGGTTATGTTTTCTCATGGCAGTTGATGCAGGAGTCACCTGACCTCTGGAACGCGGCTGCCCTGCAGCAGTTGATCCGCATCCTAAACTCTTACAACGAGGAGTCAACCAGCCGTTACCTGAAGTAAGAGGACATACTGTAGACATGATGTTGATGCTATGACGGAGAAAGACTGATGGAGCTATTCACATACTCCGTTAACATGTAACATGGTCAAATTCTGTCGTTTTTCTCAAGGTACGGCCTACAATGCGCTGTGTGCTTGTCAGAACTAAAGGACCCATGCATTTTGCCTTGTGAGCACCTCATCTGCTTGCCCTGCATCAAGGAGTGCATCAGGAACGACAGACGGTTCTGCCCAAAATGCAGGACAGACTTGCCACCAGAAGCTCAGCTAACTGTCTCAAATAATGCCAAGTATGTTTTGGAACCCTGCTGCGGCCAATCAACTTGTTTTTAATCCTATAGAACCAGTGATAGAACTCTGTCATTGCTGTTGCTATTGTACACTTTCTATATTTGGGTTTATGATATGGTACTATGGTGTTCACAGTACTTTAAGAATCATTGTACTTATAAGCATTATATTTGCAATTACTACAAGTAAAGAAGTATAAAGCAAAAATGACAAGATTTTAATTACAATCACTGAAGTGACTCAAATTGAAGTGATACAAGTAGATGTGTGAATAGTCAATCCAACCGGGTTTTCTCTTGTTAACAAATTTACACACACACATGTTGCACCCACACACACGCGCACACACACACACACACACACACATATTCCTGCCTGCACATACACACACACAAGGTGTGTAAACACCTTTCAAAAGC
>JAOTIX010023867.1:0-14450 GCA_027123715.1 Gaidropsarus macrophthalmus
TCACACGTATTACCCATAGTGCCACAAGATGTCCCTTGACATTAGGGAATATCTATCTCAAACTTCATTAAACATATGTTTGAACAAATAATAATGACCCAAGCTGTCACGATAATGTAGTTATTGGATTAAGTTTGAGTCTGGCTATATTCTGACAATTTCATAGACGACTTGTTGCTCCAAACAGCATGCAGGGCTGACGTAACGACCGCTCCCGTGTGGCTCCGACCTCGGAGATAGTCCATCTTGGGTGTTCAAAACTGGGGATGAAAAGGCTTATCAGCTTGGCATAGTTTGAGAAAGGCAAAGGTGCTCTCCATCCAGTGCTTCAAATGTTCCTGACTTATTGCTTGTTTGGTCACAGAATACCAATGGGGTGAACTTCTACAACATCCTCACCAAGGAGCCAGAGGAGCAAGTCTCTTCACGTGCAGAGGATGACTTCCTGAGTAAGATACCGAAACGTTTAATGTCTCGCTTGCATTGGATACACACTAATATGGAAGTTGGATATGTGCATGACTGGTGATGTTCCACCAGAGAGAGCGAGAGTGCCTCGAACTCTGCTTGACATGAAATGTAATATTTTCCACCATTCATGTTTACCAGCGCGTCTTGCCCGACGCCATATCCGACCGCTCCATACGTCACTGAATCAACTCATGAACGGACCAGTTCGGATGAAGTTAGGCGTGATCCCTCAGAATGTCACCTGGGGAGGTATGAACCTAGTTATGCAGTGCTAGATTTCAAGCTGTAACCAATCGTAATTGCTAAGTTTCTTCACTTCTGTTATGTTCATGCCATTTCTACGCAGTAACATTTATAATGCAAGTACAATCTAGAAAATACATTTCATAAAGGATTGAAACAAAGTCAAAAGCCCCTTTGTTACGGACTAGATCAGCATTAGACAGCCACTCTAAATTCATTATTTTACTTCTTATGTCATACCATGACCCTTATACTTTGATACCCCAACCCTGGGACTAGAAGTGCACTTTCAAGTTCCTCAAGGGTTGTCATTGGTGGCTTTATCGGCCAGCAAGTACATTTGACTTGTTTTCCCCTCCCAACTGTTTTGGTACAGGCCAGGCGGACGAAGTGTTCAGCAGCATGGCTGGAGACTTCATGAGGCCCGTGGTGGACGTGGTGGACAAGCTGCTGGCAGCCGGGGTCAACGTCACCGTCTATAACGGACAGCTGGACCTCATAGTGGACACCATCGGTATGGGCGCTTCAGGCTTCAGGGCCGTTAACGTTAAATAACTGATAACGCTGTATCATTTTTTAAATAAATGATCAGCATTTTTAATGTATGATCTGCTTGTCTGTCACCATAACGGCCCGTTCACACCAAGAACGATTATAACTATAAAAGGTATTGCTCTCGTTAATACGAATGACATTCACACATGAACTATAACGATAACGACATGAGGAACGATATCCTTGGGGATATAAAGTGAACAGCCAATCAGAATCTTCTGGAATGTAGCCTAAGCGATTGTGCACATCGCAAGCCTAATATATATTATTCCATTTTTCTGTTCTAGAATATTACTCTATATGCGTCATAGGACGATATCGTTGGCTGCTGTGAATGCTTTTATCCTTATAGTTATTGATATTGGTGTGAATGGGCCCTAAGTGTTCTTCTTGGTGATTGTGTTGCGTCATTTAAAAACATTTTTATTTCCATTTCCTCAGGCCAGGAGCGGTGGGTGAACCGGCTGAAATGGGAGGGGCTGGCCGCGTACAACGGTCTGAGGTGGACCGCGCTGGATGACCCTGCTGCCCCTGGCATGACCGGAGCCTTTTACAAGAGCTACAAAAACTTCACTTTCTACTGGATCCTTAAGGCTGGCCATATGGTAGGTGGTTTGGCCATAGTGTGCATGCTACCACGTAATATCACCGCAATAATCATTTCCACTGGGCAAAAAGAAGTAGATCAAAGGTTTCAGATAGCCTTCTTTTTATGTGCAAAACACGAGTGCAATTGGGAAGTAGTCTGTGCAGCGATCAATGCCCCCTGTTGTCGTTGTTCCCTCCAGATTCCTTCAGACCAGGGTGCCATGGCTCTGCAGATGCTGAAGATGGTGACTCAGCAGGCTTGATGCGCTGTTCACCTTCAAGTTGCTCCTTGACAATCACTTTTAACCCACTATGTACTGCAATCACTTTAAGGGATATTTGTTAATTATGGCCGTTGTGAACAATAAAGGCAGTTGTTACCTGCATGGTGATATTTGGTTATTGAGAAAATTTGGTTTTTTTTACCAACAACAAAAAAAAAAGGCTATTCTAATCTTATACAAAGATTACAAAGTAAAGAAACATTGGTTGAAATTCTGCACATGAGTTAATCCCATAGTTTGTGAAGATGATTTATCTCCAGATGTTTTATTTCCAAAGCCCTTTTATATGAGGCATAACAAATCAGACCAATAAACGCTTGCTTAATGAAGGTTTTATAAGGTAGGAGCAGGTTGTTTTGTCCCTTTATAACTTCAGTGGGCCATGTTGCATAATGTTCGTCTAACCATTACATAGGCTAGTTATTTTCTTAAGGACCCTCGAACAATAAGCCATTGGAAGCACCATCTAGGCAGGACTCCTTTAAGATGCATTTAAAACAAAGGGAAGAGTCTTTATATTTTAAATCCACTCAGTAAAAGTGGATTTGTTTCTTTTTCCAGGCTTTAAATATGAAAGTGTCTTCAAACCCTCGTTCTTATCAATCCACTGACAACGTTCCTTATAACACACAGCTCATTTTCAACATTACCAATATTGCATTTCCTCTGCTGTAAATCTCTTTTCTAGTGCTAGTTTTTGAAAGCCACATCAGATGATCTTGGGGATATTTGGATCTGCCTGGGCTGGTGTTTAACACCGATGCCAGAGTGTGGGCCTCTTATCCAACATATAGCAAGTTCGAACAAGTGTTTCATGTCGGATACACAAAATAGCATAACGATGTTCAGTCTGTGATCGTAACATAGTGTGAAGTTACGGAGAGAGCACGTGCCACCTTCACAAGGTCATACACTCCACCAAAGCAAGTCCCAAGGTATTTATAACTAAGTATAGTCACGGTCCATAATATATTTAACGGTATGTGTTCCTTCCTGCGTGAGTCTTCCCTGGCAACGCAGAAGGCGTTTGTTTATATTTAATTATTGACTGTGCCGTCATCCGTGTAGCTTAGGCTACGCCGGCCCCACAGGCTCTCCGGGACGAGGAGCCCCTCCTTCAAAACCGGCTCCACCAACAGCTCCACCAGGGCCGGGGGTTCGGGCACCTCCAGCTCCGTCACACGAAAAGGGTTGGAGTAGGCACGGCCCACGGCCACCGTGGGGCCAGAGGGGACGTGCGGGCCGGGCCCCCTGAGCCTCCGCCAGTGCAGCTTGAAGTAGTGCGCGAGCTGGGGAGGGTAGCGCCAACGCAGCGTGGCGCAGAGGCGGAGGGGCTCGGGGGCGGAGTCGTCCGGGGCGGAGTCGTCCGCAGAGCGGCCGCGGCCACGCAGCCACACCACGTCTTCGATGCAGACCCCCTGGACGGCCTCGGTGGGGGGCCGAAGACCCTCCATGTCCATGACCTTCAGGAGTCAAAGTGTCGATTATGCAATGAAGTTCTTTCTTTGATTTCCACTGTATGCCAACCAATATATAAACATAGTAAATATCAAATAAAGCAATATATACAATAGACAAGGTAATAGAATAGCAATAGAATAGAATAAGACATTGTGGAGGGTAGTAGGGTTTGGAGGGATAATAGGTGATACAAAAATTACACTTGTAAGTGTCAAATATTTTACTTGGCTGCCAATATTACTATATCTGTGAAAGATATAGTACCCAAACATTTCCCAAATTGCGTTTACCTAAAATTGAGCTGAGAAATGCACGTAGTTTCAAGTTCATTTCTTGGCAATAGACAGGTTTTCAGGTGACATTATCATATCGGTTTCACTGTATTCACTGTAAAAGCTATTTTAACAACATGTCCTCGACATAACATTTACTTAACATTTGTTCAACTGAATGAATCACAGGGTTAGTCCCTGCCCTGTCACTCATTCTCAGCAGCCTCAGCACATTAATGTGGACCTAGTGTAGTATGTGTATGTGTATGTTATGTGTGACGTCTATGTCTGTGAAGCTACTTGGACCCTGAATTTCCCCTAGGGATCAACAAAATGAATATCCATCTATCTATTTAACATTGAGATGTGCTGCAGGCGATCAAAAGAGTCCAATATTAAAATGTACGAGTATGCGTCATGCTATCCGATACGGTCAGTCAGTGTGTCTCACCATGATCTCTCCTAAGCGGCAGGTGAATGGCGTGTCCTGGGGCTGCTCCCTCCGCACTGACACCAAGACCTCCCTGAGGTCACAGCCATGGAGCTCCAGGAGGTAACACCTACACATGGAGGTACCCAGAGGTAGACCGTGGACCCAGATTCACTCATCAGCATCATCACCAAAACACAAGTCGCAAGGTGCTTGATTTAGGCATGCACTAAACTAATACGCATTGTGTATCTTACACATTGTAAGCAGAGCATAAAACATACATATACTGTATATGCAAATATTTCCCCCAATTTTTACTACACGTCTAATTTGATCGCTGGCCGAATCGTACATGTTGCATCTTTAGAGAGCCAATCCTAATTAGCTTGACTCTTGCTTGCTGGGTACCATGACCAACTGTTTGAAGAACCAAGACCTATCCACAGTTACAGTGGATGACCATATGGCTCTTGTGGAACCACTCCTACTCTATTATACATGCCACAATGAGATGAGATCATCAGCACACACACATACCGAACTGTCCAATCACTTTGGCTCCAGTCCCCACTTAGCTTGGCAAGGTTTTTCACTGCTGGGTCACTGTCATCCAGGGCGACAGGAGATTCGGTGCCAGCTTCAAACATAAAACACATGGGAATGAATACAATAGCATGGTTCAAAGGCTACTTAGTTGAGTAAAAGTTGTTTAGTAGCAGAAGGACTACCACATATGCACTGTACCAATGGCCTTCTGGTTGGACTGATTGTTTGCGATACGTCCATGTGTGCGTATCAAATCGTAAGTAGTATAACAAACAATACAGAGCAATGAGAAACGATCCCGTACTGTTAGTGTCTTTACTCCAGGATAACTCCACGGACACACTGATCCCCGCCGACGGCCTGAAGACCAGGGTCATCAAGCACCTGGTGGCCATGGGAACATGCAGGGAGAACACCCTGGAGGAGAGGGAAATAAGAGATACAAATGTAATATTTTACCTTTATTTAACCAGGGAAGAATCACATTGAGATAGATACAAGTGAGCCCTGGCCAAGGTAGCAGCACACAATTAACATAATAAAGACAGACAAGGTAATAAATAGATACATAAAACAAAAAACAAAGTTAGAAATTAAATACATATTTGATTGAGATATGACTTAAACTCAGAGAGTAAAACGAAAGCAGTAGGTTTGAGTGAGCTCTGAATGTCATTCCAAGCAGCTGGTGCACTATAAATAAAAGCAGTCTTTCCAGACTCTTGTCTATATTGTCTACTCTTGTCTATTGACTGTTCAAAGACTAATTATGTACAAAGGAAGCCGGCCAACTACAGCCTTGAACACAAGTATTAGCGCCAATTGGTGCCAAATATTAGATCCAGAATGGGTACTTCCATTGTGATGCAGATACTACCGTAGACACATACTTCACACAGACTTTGTCCGGGCTGCTCGCAGGTATCTCGCCCTCCAGGAGCAGTGAGCTGCCCCCGTTCCAGGCGTCCTCTGGGCAGCCACACATCTTCGGCTGGTCTGGCCCGTGGCTGTACACTGGCTGCAACTCCTGGGCACTCAGGTTGAACCAGCCTTTCTGCTTCTCCAACTACACAGAGATATGGAGTCATTGCTTTGGGTTTTTTTTTCATAAATTTGGCAGTGGTCTCTAGTATTAATGAATGCCCTCTGAGCCGGTTTTGGTGAAAAACTACCATTTGGAGTAAAACAGCTTGTCTGAATCTAGATAAGCCAATTCACATTCACAATTCACATCTCTGCATATCCCTCTTATTACAAAATGGACAAGGACAATGCAAATCCATTGTGAAATACGCTGTTATCATTGTGCAAGGTGTACATTCTGCCCTACCCTTCCTCTCCGGTAGACGGCTTTTCCGAAGCCCTGACAGAAGGATGAGGTGAAGGGCAGGGGAGTGACGGATCGATGGGTGTGCAGGAAGTCAGAGAGCAGCGCCCAGAACCTGGAACAACGACGACACACTTAAAAGCCCTTACAGGAAATGTTTGGAAAGTTTCATCATTATTAAGCACACTAAAATGTGAATTTGCTCTTACTAGAAGCAGGGATTAAAGCGGCATGCCATTTTCATTATTTTCACCACATCTTTAAAGATCTCACTTGTCTTGATTCTTGCGGAAGTCATTCTTATCAAGCTGGCTCTCGTACACCCAGCCAGGTGCGAAGATTGCCGCTGAGAAGTTGTGTTTCCGAATAAGCTTCAGCGCCTGTTGACGAGATGTCAACAGTTAATTCCATGAAATGATCAAATGCAGCTGATCAAGAGTAACTGCTTAATGACCGAGACAATGGCAATGAAGACTACGGTAATGACAACAGTGAGACGTATACAGAGATCGTCTCTACTGCAAGATGGTGTTTAATTTGCTCTGGAAACTCTGGTTCAGCCAGATTTCCAGCTGACCTGTCCCAGGTTGGAGCAGGTAGGTGGTTAACTTGCTCCAGACTGCTATTATGCCTAGCGGCAGTGGAGATCGAACCAATAGCTTACGCCTGAAATATGTTGTCATCATGTTTTGTTTGTCATAATGAATACATAATACATAATACATAATACATAATACATAATACATAGTACATAATACATAGTACATAATACATAGTGCCTGGACAACACGTATTTACTTAGTCTCAGCTACTTACACTTGTACATTCTTTTATTTATATATTTTTTATATTGCACTGTTGGAGGAGCCCAAGACAAAAGAATTGCCAGTGACTGCTCTGTAATTGCTCTGCACATGACAATAAAAGAATCTTGAATCTTGAATCTTGGCCAGATCAATTCCCTATTCCACAACACTATCCTGCCCCACTCGTATTGCACAATAAAGTCTTAACTTATGAGCACCTTGTTAGTCTCAAACATGCCACCGACAACCTCGCCCCTGGCGAAGACGTCGACTCCAACGTAGATGTCCGCCTGACGGTCTCGCATCGCGTCGTCATCAGCAGCCATGGAAGTCATGGCCTCCAGACCCGACTCTGTCCAGTTGTAGTTAGTGAAGAAACCGTCACACGCATCGAAAAATATCCTGAGAGTGCAAAGAGAATACAAGTTCATCAAACAACGAGTCTCTCGATGGAAGAGGAAATAAGGTAGACGGTATGGTGGCCGTTCAATATGTCGGCCTGACATTCGACGCTGCAACCTGCAGACGTTGTTTTTACTGGACCGTTTGAAAGGAATGTCGTCCTTGATCAGCCTGCGTGGAATTACAATTATGAATCCATTAAAGCTCTACTGCAACGATTTACTCAATGCAAAAAATGGTGCTAGAAATGTTCTTAAACCTCAAGCACGCCCTTCTACGAGTCATCTACGAATCACAGCTTTTCTTTCGGGTTCTTGGTTCAAGTCAACTCGGAAGTGTCACCTCCGATTCTTTGTCTTCCAACCTTATTGCGTTCACATTGTAACTCGTGGGCGGGGGGGCATTGACGAATATTATGAAATAATATGCATCAGCAGTTCAGGCTTCTCTTGGAAACATAAAGAGGAGAGGAGAAAACTGGATCTGTAAATTAACTGTACATTCCACATGTAGCTATAACTGTTTTTCAGAGAGCAATATAAGTGTCGAGCACACCCTTCTACGAGTCATTGACCCTGGGAATTACTATCCAATTTATTGGTCTCCACTCGGCTCTGCAGCTTTTAAATGAAACTGAAAAGGGTGACGACCTGGACCGTCACATTGCGGTCGCCCCAGGTAGTTGCAGTTCATTACCTGTTGCGCGTGTTCAATTCATTCTGCCACAGGAGTTTCCCATCCTCCAGCACACTGTCGTACCAAAGCACCATGCTGCCGGCCCGCCGCAGATGCATCTGGTCCGTCAGGTAGCGCAAGAACAGGGGCGTGTTCCTCACAGCCTCGGCCTGGGAGGAAGGCAGTTCACAGTGAAAAAAAGCACAGCCATCTGCCGATGGTGTCAATGCACTTCTTATGCAAGATGGACATCTGGCGAAACAAGACGAGAGCACTTACTTAATCACTTTAACCCAAAATGTGCAAGTGTGATAAGGACTGTTCATATTTCACAGCACGTGGTACTTACACTGAGGCTATTCTCAATGTTTATGAGCCAACCGTCAAAGCCATGATAGTGGCTGATTTGAACCAGCTTATCGGCGACCAACCGGTAAGACTCTGCGTCTTTGAGGAACTCCTCACAGACCTTGGCCCCTTCTGACCACTCTGTGATGAATGTCCCTGGAAGAGAACAATCCAAGTGTAAAAGACCAAACAAATGAAACTATTTATTTGCACATGCAAATAGCATGCGCAGTGCACCTTTTCATTAGCGCATCAATCAAAAAGAGATTGAGAAGAGATTGAAGTGCAGGAGATGTGTAAGAATGGGCCTATAGCCTGATGAAACTAATGGTAAAAACATCTGAGGGCTACCATCACAACTCTATGATGATGTAGCGCTCTTGAGTCAGTCTTTACAGGTTGTAAATGTGTTGTAGTGCCATGGTGATATCGGTGGTGTTTTCCACTCACCTATTACAATGACCCCATGTTTATGTGCCACGTTGGTCCACACTGCAGGGGGAATGGTGACCAGATTGTGGGTGAAGTAGTTGAAAATGTCGATGGACTGCCAGTGGTAGAAAGCATAGGGAGCCTCCGATTCTGTACCCTGGATAAACCTTAAAAGGAAACAAGTCCCATCATCCCATGAATATTTCACCTCCGGGGGAACATGGTTTTGCAATAAAAGAGTTCAAGATAGTTCCAGAGCACATCCTTTTCCCATCAGAAGAAGGAAGATGTTCATCATCATCATCATCATCATCATCATCATCATCATCATATTTGTACTCACCCAGTCCATCAGTTCATCAACATAGCCTCTATTCTTGTCTTATTGACTTTCTTACAAAGCCCTGTGTGCATGATTCCCGCCTTATCTATGTATTAACCGAGCAACCTCTTAACGTAATAGCTGATAGTTCCCACCTGTCGTCCAGGTAACCTCCCATCATGTCATGTGACACCAGAGTGCGATGAGCGCAGTTTGCCAACAGAGGATCACGCACAGCAAGAGGGATGTTTGCCACGTTCAGGAGATTTGCCGTACTCCTCTGCCATGCCAGCAGCTCGTCCAGAGTCTGAAGGCCACTGCTGATTGGCTCCGTAGTGTCGGTATCGTAGTGTTTTGCTGGGGAAGGAAGTCAACCCAAGTTTATCGAACATAATGTTCTGAAGCAGTCATACATGTAGGACAATCAAGTAGTTAATAATTGTCATTATGATTACGATATGGTGCATCCTGGTAGAGTCTTTAACATATTGACATTTGATGATAATATTTACATAAACAGGTAAGGATAATAAGAAAGTCAGTAACCTGCTAGCGATGATGGTCTATATGTTACAACTTCATGAGCGTTTGAATCCTTGGAATGATCCAGACATGACTCTGGCCTGGCACAACACATTTAATAAAAGTTTTAAGAACATAGCTTTCACTGTAACAAAGTAAAATAACAGGAACAAAGCATAGCTTCACCTCAACATCTAAATTAATATTTGTTTAAAAAAGAAGTTCAGCATGCATGGGGGCTACCAAGCCTACCCGCTTGTCTCTGCTTTAGACAATTTTGCAGCCTCGTCTTCTTCCAATTCCCCGACCCCTGGTATATTGCCCACGTCTATAGGTAAAGACATTTTACAACAATTCCAATGTATGTATGGAACGACCCTTCCTGGTATTTATGTCACTTGCTGAATCTTGCCCTTTTTACCACTTCGTCTTATTGATCCAAAGAGTTGTAGATCTATACCATTAATACAACTTTCAATGCGGACCGAAATCAACACGAAAGAATAATTGATGGCATAGCCTTCTTCCGGCTTCTTGGTTCAAGTCAACTCGGAATTTTCACATCCGAGTTTCTGTCTTCTCTTATTGCGTTCACATTGTAACTCGTGGGCGGGGGGCCATTGATGAATATTAAGAAACAATATGCATAAGAAGTTCAGGCTTCTCTTGGAAACTTAAGGAAGAGAGGAGAAAAGCCTTGCTAGCCAGGATCCTTAAATTAACTCGTACATTCCACATTTAGCTATAATTTTTTTTCAGAGAGAAATACACATGTTGAGAAATACAAATTATGTGTTACAACTTCAATACATACTTAAATAATGTCATTTCCACTGACAATGTAGGCCATCATGTTTGTAGTCCTTGTTTGACAACCGATTAAGTAGAAGGCGCTTTTTTCCCTCGTTGTTTTGAATGCACCATTACGCGGAGCGAGTAGTTCCGCCCATCAGGCAAATGCCAATTACACTGGCTTTTTCCATAGGCCATGTATAACTTGCCTTCTATCACGAATCTGCGACTATTGACGCTCTACTACGGCTAGTGCATGAACCTGTACAGAGACAAGTGTATAGAAGTAGTCTTTATTGATTCATCTACATGTATATAAACCATTACTGTACACCACAAGCAGATGCCCTCGCAGAGGTTGAACCTAAGGCACATGTGGCCACCCTACTCTCCAACAACACACACATGAATTAGAATACACTTTGCACACAACCCAAAGGAACCACTACACACAGCATAAACTACGCACAGCAAGTACAATGCACAGTAATGGAACAGAGCATGAAAATGCACAGCAATCATTAAGCACCACTCTAAAGGCATTCATTGGTGATTTGTAAAGTCAAAACGATGTCTGTCTTCACTGTCGGCCACACTAGAACATCTAAAAGACAAAGGTGGAAGTCAACAGTCATCTCAAATACACCATAAAGCTTCCCCTTTGAGTGTCCACAGAGGGATGGAAACCCACACATTTCCTCACTGCACTATCAGCAGCCATTCTACACTCACAAAGTGTTGTATTGATATGAATAATACCATGGACATGCATCTCTGATATAGAGTGATTCGATTCCTAGAACAACTATTACAATGACTAAATAATGCTACAAAGTGTTGGTTCCTTTCACAAGATACATGATAGTCATGAAACGTATTCCTGTTTTGGTTTAGATAATATATGTTTATTGAGGTGTGATGGAATGTCTGCAATTCATTTACATTTTAATTTTTTTATTTTTATACATATAGACAATAAAAAAATAAACAGTGTCATTTGCAGGCAGGAACTTCACAAAAACACAAACCATTGCCTCATAATATATCCAGAATTCAAGGATTTTTAATACGTTAGGAACTATACATTACAAGAAACTGCGGAATTGGAGATTTGATATCTCAAATTGACAGAAATATAAAATAGGTAGTACAGTAAAGTCGGGTTTTCAAGGGGAAATTATGCCCATCGAATGATATTTTGCCCATCTTAGAGCGAGGCTTGACTCAATTGGTATGAATCATATGATCATACAATTATTAGTATTATGTATGATTGTTTCCCTCAGCACCCTGCTCTGCCCCTCGCTGGGAAGTGATGTCAGCAACATAGACAGAATCCTAGCGGAGATCCACACATACACACACAGCGCAGAGGAAGCGACTGGGAACTAGGATACAGTATTAACCGAGTCCTTTACGGTCAAAATCCATCTTCATCCTGAACAACTTATTGCGTGACTATGTTTTAAATAGCAAGAGCACAAAATACGCCCTTCTAATGTTATAATGAGCTCAGTATTTTGTCCTTGTTCGTTCGGGATTATTGGAATATGTGAGGCGAAAGATAGCGATAGTAAGAACTAGCTATATCCGGGCGCAACCCACCTTACAGAGAGGGTCCAAAACTACGGATATTTGATGCGATTGCGTTCGCATATTTTTAAGGAAATATATCTGGACTTTAATTTGTTCAGTGTTTCAACTAGCGACTCTGTTTGCAAGCTAACACTATATTGACCATGGAGTTGAGAGTGGGGAATAGATACAGGCTTGGCAGGAAAATTGGAAGCGGATCATTTGGCGATATTTATTTAGGTAAGTTTCCTGTTTATGTTTCTTCATTATTTTCATCTTGTTTACACCTGTCATATTCACATACGATTAATGTGAAACGTCGGTTCCGTGTCTTTATCTGAAACAAACCAGTGCCCAATCAGCTGTTAAGTTTACTGTTAGCAGCCTTAATGTTAGCTTTCAATACAGTCACACATACAGAAAGCTTTAGCCCTCCGACAATGTACATGGCAACAGAAATGTCAAAATAATGGCCATATCTTGGTGCCGATGTAAATCATACAATAAAATGGGTAAAGACTAACCAACAAGCATTGTCTGCTTAACGGAAGGTTGTGCTCTTGTTGACAGATTAAATACTTGTCACGGCTAGAAGAACAAATAGCCTAGCTCGTTTGAGATCTTTCACAAGGATGAACTGGAACTGTATTTTCATTTTCAATGGCCCCTTTGCACCCTCAATTCCAAGGTGAAACATTCCAGAGTACCTTATATCCAACTTACACCATTTGACCATGCATATCAACATACGTGCGTACTTAATTCATTGTTAACATGAGAGCTGCGCTTCCCATTAGTTGCCAAAACTGGAAATTGCACTGATGGCAACTACAGTATGTCAGACGGAAAAAAAATCCATGATGCCATGTTATTTACAACAAAAGTCTACATATACAAAGGGCTGTGCCAAGAGGAACACGTCCCTAAGCATAGTGTTTTTGCTGACATCACTTTTTTTCCCACCAAGGATTCATGTTATTTTTATAAGGCATGCCGTCCATAGCTGATGACACCTTACTTATGAATAATGTATTCTGTGTTTTCTCTTGTATAGCCGTATAAATGGCTACCTATCTGGCCATTTTGTTTGCAGACAATGTCGTTTTGAAAAGTGGCAAGTGGCCTCAGTGGCTGGGTCGTGTAATCCACTGACTCATTCAAATTACTTGTTGGCCCAGAGCCAACAGTCCACACCTATTTTTAAGAGACAACATTGGCTCGCTTGTATGTATCTCAAATTAAACATGTTATTTCCATTGTACAAAATTACTGGTTATACCAAATTGCTGTTCTCATATGTAGTGCCAATTTAATTGCCCATTAACTTTCTCCAATAAAATAGGAAAACATCTTTACATCTCAACAACCCCACAATGAACTAGAACAACACTATTCCTGTTTCCAGGCCTCCAGTCTCAACCAATTTTGTGTTGTAAAACGCAGCATAGTCATTCAGAGATGCTTTATCAAACTATGATAAACTGTGTAAACGCTTTCTTCGCATACTTGTTATTTATGTTGCTTAATATTGCAGTGATACCCTATGCTCTAAATGGCTGTGGCTGAGAAAAATCGGTTAACTGATCAGGTCACCACACATTGAAAATATGGTCTAAACAACCTCATCCTTAACAGCACGTTGTAGTGCATTCGTATAATGATAGACTTGCCTGGTGCAAATTCATATTAAATTGTCATTTGTACTGAATATGTCTTTCACAATTTAAATCGGTATGAAATCAAGTTTCAACATCAAATCCACAGTAGATTGCCACATTTTAATGCTTTTTCTCTGTCTTTTGTAATGGCAGGTTGTGCATAATTTCTGTCCTTTCCCCCCTCTCTACGTTAGGTACTGATATCTCTGTGGGTGAAGAGGTAGCCATCAAGTTGGAATGTGTGAAAACAAAGCACCCACAGCTCCACATAGAGAGCAAGATCTACAAGATGATGCAGGGTGGAGGTCAGTGACCTAGCCTTACAAATCTGATTCATTACTAACGTATCTACAGTCTGTTGGCGGATGAGCTCAAGAACTCGGTGAAGTCTGTTTACGTTCTTTTGCTTTGTATTCTTTTCGATCAATCGTGTTGCTGCAAGCAGGGATGTAAATTGCAAGAACAAACTCGGCCAGTAGCAGTAAACCGTAAAAACAGTCAAGGTTTTAAACATTATGAAGACTAGTGGCCACTTCTTAAAATGGCATTCTGAAAGCTCCATCAACTGGGAATACTATTATTTTCTTCGGTACAATATCTTTCAACAAAACCGTAAGCAAGGAGTGATTCCGTCCAATGCAGTCCTGTCGTATGCCAGAAGACTGTAGTGTGTGTGTGTGTGTGTGTGTGTGTGTGTGTGTGTGTGTGTGTGTGTGTGTGTGTGTGTGTGTGTGTGTG
>JAOTIX010025680.1:1608-11706 GCA_027123715.1 Gaidropsarus macrophthalmus
ATGTCTGTTTGCTGTTATCTGTTTATATTAAAACATGCCTTAAATCATCCATGTGTCCTTTATAATATTTCCTTGCCATACTGAATATGGATTCAGAATATGTATGCCCAAACTTTCGTTCCCAAAAGTATATGTAAATATTGCCTACAATTTACCACATAGAACTTTAATGATTGATCTGAAAGTCAACAGGCATTCCAGGTCCAAAGGCCATTTTTGTCATTTCATCCATGTCACCTGAACAGGGATGATCATTTGGGGTTTTTTTACGTTTCCAGACCGTTCCACTACATAACGGATTAATATCCTGGATTTTTCTGCTTTCCAGGAGATCCTCTGGTGTATCTAGAAGGTAAAACATCTCACTCATCATCTTACCAAATGGGTGCGAGATTTTCTTTTTCATTTTTTTCCCCAACATTGCTTACGAAGCACTGAAAGAGAATCTGCGGTCAATAAGTCTATGCAAGTCTCTGGTAAGTCTATGGCCAAATAAATCAGCACGCCCATATGATGACCACAGATACCTGTGTCTCATTTCATCCTCAGCAATCACCAGTTTTCCTTCTGGCGAGTGCCTTCCTTCATGTCGACCATGAAGGCCAAAGGTCTCCATGTTCTCCTTGTCCTAGCCATAGGTAAGGATGTTTCTTTGCTCCTCAAAACATGCTAAACGTGAAGACACTTTGTACCTGGACAATGTCAGAGAGAAAGTGGATTAGATCAATGCTATTTATTTAATGTACAGCACGTGGCCCACAGGAGCACATTCCGTAAACGTGTTCCCTTGCATTTTCGTATAACGTGACGCTGGAGAGATTCTATGGACAGAATATTTTTGAGAACTTATTATTTGAGAAAGGAGTCGAATTGTTTGAGATATGATTGGTTTGAGTTTATACTTTCTGAACAGTATCGAGGCCTGTAGCTGCTAGTAGATTGCATCATTGTATTAGTTCATTTTGATGTAATACAAGTATTGTATTAGCAATATTTGTAATAAAATCTGATTATGATATAATGTAATAATGATATTATGATCAATTCATTAATGGTTTTGTTTACTCTGTAGGTTTACTGAGCCTCCCTCTGACTGCAGGTAAGTCCGTCCAATACATTATAAACACTTCCCATGCGCACCACCATCATCCACCACCACCTCCACCCCTCCGCCACCAACACCCTCCGTCCCAATACCATCATCCACCTCTCCGTCCCATGCCGCCACCTTCTCCCCACCCCCCTCCAGGTGTGACGTCGATGCGGCTGGTCAACGGTCCCACCAGCTGCTCCGGGCGGGTGGAGATACTCCACAACGATGTGTGGGGCTCGGTGTGCGACGACGGCTGGACCATGAAGAACACACAGGTGGTGTGCAACGCGGTGGGCTGCGGCATCGCCCGGGAGGTGAAGACCCGCGCTTTCTTCGGCGAGGGCAAGGACGACATCTGGCTGGACGACGTCCGCTGCACGGGCCAGGAGCCCTCCCTGAAGACGTGCACTCACCGGGGATTCGGCATCAACAACTGCGGCCACGGCGAGGACGTCGGGGTCATCTGTTCAGGTGCGGGCCTATCCTCCTCTCGCTGCACGCTACGCTGCCGACACGTGTCCGCCCGCCCTGCACGTCTCCGGACACTGCGACGCTAACCCGGCCAACGTGTCACACGGACGTGACACAGGCAGGATGTGAGGCACGTTGCCATGGCCGCCGCCGCCACCGCCACCCTCCCCCCCTTCCTCAGCGCTGTCCGTCATGCACTGCAGCGGGGAACCCCCAGCAAGGTCACCTTGAACGGCACAATGTGTGTACAGGGCCCAGGGGTCAGATGGGGTGAGGCAGACGAAGGGGGAGTCCGCTGGTTGTGGACTTCTGCCTTTGAATCGGGGGGGTGGGGGGGGGGGGTCTCAGTGTTTGAAATGTCTGCTTTTTAAAGTAGTGTCACACATCTGTGACACATTAACAGAAAACTGACGCCATTCCAGGTCACCTGCCTGCTACGATCACAAGGCTACCATGCTCCCTGGACTGTGGCAATCTCAGCAATGAAATCAATTACTGTTTCGGGGCTGCTAGTGTTTAAATCGATAATACAATATTTTATATTTTACATCATATATTTATCAGTATAACATCAATCCTCATATCTCAACTGTACACACGGCAGAGGCCACTGCGGCTCTTACACGGTCACAGGGAAAAAGGAAATTCACAAAAATCCCCTGATCCCCGGTGGTTCCATGTCGTTTTTCTTCCAGATGAGGTCAAGCTGCTTAATGGGACCCAGCGCTGCGAGGGTCGCCTGGAGGTCAAGCAGAACGCCCAGTGGAGGAAAGTGTGCAAGGGCGAATGGAGCCTGAAGGAGCAGGAGGTGCTGTGCACTGAGCTGGCCTGTGGGACGCCGCTCATAGGCCAGGAGATGCCCAACTTCGGGGAGAGCAACACGCCCGTCGGAGTCAACGTGAATTGCCTGGGGAACGAGACGTCGCTCATGCAGTGCGTGGTCAAAGAGACGGACCAGGCATGCGAGACCGCCTCCCTTCTCTGCACATGTATGTTAACCTTTGTTGTTATAACTGGTATGCCTTCGTTGTTATAACTGGTATTGGTTATAGTAGTGTCGGTGTGATTGGACTGACGATGACACGAGTGCGTGCGTTCTTAGGACAGGGTCGCGCCAGAGGGGAATCGAACCCACGCCCCCTGACAGATTCACTACCATGCGCTTCAAGGGTGTTTTTTAACACACACGTTACGACACAAACTTTCGAGATTGCAAAAAAGTGCGCAATGGCAAAGACCTGACCCACAATGTTGGATGTATGCATGTCATACAGACGTGGTTGACGGTATTGGTATTTCTGTCCTGTGAGTAACTGGTGTAATCTTTTCTGAACCCCGGATAGACAGTAAGCAGATCCGGCTGATCAACGGGACCACCCCTTGCTCCGGAAGAGTGGAGGTCTTGCACGAAGGCCAGTGGGGAACGGTCTGCGACGACGGCTGGGGGTTACAGGAGGCGGAGGTGGGGTGCCGCGAGATGAAATGCGGGACGGCCCTCGGGGTCTCGTACCACGCCCACTTCGGCCAGGGGGAAGGCCAGATCATTCTGGACGACCTGGGCTGCCATGGTTCGGAGAAGAGCCTGCTAGAATGCCCCCACGCAGGCTTAGCGGTCAACGACTGCAGTCATATGGAAGATGCCGGCCTCATGTGTTCAGGTAATCACTTTTACTTTGAACGGGAATTCTATGTTGCACTCACGGATAGAGAGGTGATTTCGACTGAACGTGTGAAGCATTCAGTTCCTGTGTGAAGAAACACAATCATGGGGTACTAGAGGAGCAAGAGCGAACAAGAGCCAGAAGATACAAGACCATTCAGGCCAGCGGTAAAGAGGGCTGATTGGTGTTTTCTTTTCTTTTTTCCAAGATTCAAGATTCTTTATTTGTCACGTGCATACAAGTATACAGTGAAATGTAAAAGTGATAGTGCCACAGAGGAGTGCAACAATACTTTTTAAAATAGAATAAAATAAAGTAAAAGTAAGTAAGAAGTAGAAGTACTCAAAAATACACAGTATGGACAGTATAAACAGTATAAACAATATGAACAGACTTATAAGTAAGCAATATAAATGGCAGATGGATGATTATGTGTGTGCATATGTGTTAAGATGTCATTGCATGTGTGAGTGACTTGAGGGGGGCACTGGTGGGGTCGTCGTTGACGATTCTTATGGCGTGGGGGAAGAAACTCCACAGTATGGACAGTATATACAGTATATATGGACTTATAAGTTAGCAATATAAATGGCAGATGGATGATTATGTGTGTGCATATGTGTTGCATATGTGTTGCGCACTAAATTATCTCCACGCCATTTTCAGATAAGATCAAGCTGGTGAACGGCACCCGTCGTTGTACCGGGAGACTGGAGCTTAAGCACCAGGACAAGTGGGTGAAGATTTGTAAAAGCAGTCACTGGGGCAAGAGGGAGGAATCACTGGTGTGTCAGGAATTAAAATGCGGCACGGCGGACAAAAAGCCAGAGAGGCCCAACTTTGGCGCGAGCACGGATCAGAACGCTTTCACGGTCAGCTGCGCCGGGGCGGAGAGCTCCATCGCCGCCTGCCAGCTCCAGTCGCACACCACTGCCTGTGAAGAGGTGGTTGTTTCCTGCACAGGTAGAAGATAAATAGTGTGTGGTTTGACTATCGGTGCTTGTCTGATGTGCAAATATGAGCGTGTGTATGGAAGGGGTCGCCTCTGTGTGTTCAAGTGTGTGTTTCGTATGACGTCAATTTAAGGCAAATTCAAGCAATCTGTTGACGAAAGTCCCGTAGGTTGAAGCAACGCATCCATCTACTCAAACTTTGCTCATTGCATCGCGTGCAGGCCAGCCGGAGATCCAACTGGTCAACGGCACCGACCGCTGCACGGGAAGGGTGGAGGTTATGCACGATGGCCAGTGGGGGACCGTCTGCGACGACCACTGGGACATGCAGGACGCGCAGGTGGTGTGCAGGGCCATGGACTGCGGCACGCCGATTGCCGTCAAGCCAGGGGCGTACTACGGCCAGGGCGAGGGGAACGTCTGGCTGGACGACCTGCAGTGTCTGGGGAACGAGACCTCCCTGAAGAACTGCAAACGCGTGTCGTTCGGCGAGGTCAACTGCGGCCACTCGGAGGATGCCGGCGTTCAGTGTTCATGTGAGTCGCTAGCCCCTGGGGAACCCCTTCTGATGGAGGTCTTACATACCCCCCCCACCCCCAGGTCCTCCGTAGAAACCAACATGTTCTCACTCCCATCTCGTCACATATTGATGCAAACAGCATTTTCGTCACTATTTGCAGAGTTGGCGTCATTAGACTTCAAACCGAGTTAGGGTTATGGTTAGGTGTATGGTTAGGGTCACGGTTATGGTAAGGGTTATGGTTAGGGTTAGAATTTCAGGTGTTGAACGCAGCAGGGAACGGATGTGTCTTATGGCCTCAAATACCGGACGTTGTGTGAGTTCTACCATGCATGTTGAAACATGACACTAAACTCGTCAAATAGTGAAAAAAATTATGCTTGCATCCATATGTGAGTTGGGACTGAGAATGAGTTGCGAAGTTGTTTACAATTCTCCGACTGAGCGTGAGATTGCCGATTGCGCCTCTCTCTTACCCACCCCCACCCCCTGCAGCAAGCATCCGCCTGCAGGGTGGCAGCAACCACTGCTCCGGCAGGGTGGAGATCGCCTTCGGAGACCACTGGGCGCCGGTCTACAACACCCACTGGGGGCTCAACGAGGCGCTGGTCGTGTGCAGGGAGATGCAATGCGGGGAACCCGTGATGGGCACGGCGCCGCCCAACCTCGGCCAGGCCAGCCAGGTGCCGGGCTACACCGCCATCTGCAACGGCAGGGAGGCGTCCATAAGCCAATGCGCACTGGCAGGCTACGCGCCGACCGGCCACGATCGTGCCGTGGATGCAACGCTGGTCTGCTCAGGTGAGGACCGCCGAGGCCGGCAGGGTCGCCGCTCCGTCAGCCACCGCCCCTGCGCGCTTTCTCAAATTCTTTGTCCCAAACTTCGGAACAGGCACCATGAGGCTGGTGAATGGATCCAATAAGTGCAACGGCAGGGTGGAGGTCTACCAGAGCGGTCAATGGGGGACCGTGTGCGATGACACCTGGGACGTGGAAGGCGCCAAAATGGTCTGCGCGAGCCTCGAGTGCGGGACGGCCCAAAAGATCCCCCCGGCGGGCTTCTTCGGGCTGGGCAGCAGAAGCACAGTGCTGAAAGATGTCAACTGTAACGGACGCGAGCAGTCGCTCAGCGAGTGCCGCCTGACCAAGATGGGCTCCTCCACCTGCAACAGCACCACGGTCGCTGGCGTTGTCTGCTCAGGTGAGAACCACGTGGTGGTCATTGTCCTGTGTTCATGTATAGATACAAACTATGGGAAGAACACTCGTCACAGGGAGAACATTCCAAATCAAATGCATGAAAAGAAAATTCCAGCACATAACCTTGAATGACTTGTGTGTATATATATATGAATAAATGAAAAGATTCAATCCCCCCTCCAACCCCTGGCCCACCACCACAGGGGGGCTCCCCACGCGCTTGGTGCACCCTACTGGGCAGTGCTTCGGGCGGGTAGAGGTCCAGCACGAGGGCCAGTGGGGCACCCTGTGCGGCCGTGACTGGTCCATGTCCGACGCCAAGGTGGTTTGCGGCATCCTCGGCTGCGGCAACGCCATCAGCATCTCGGGCAGGGCCATGTACCAGGAGGGCACCGGGCCCGTCTGGGAGGCCAGCGACCTGTGCTTTGCCAGCGAGGCGTCGCTCTTCGCGTGCAGTGTCAGTGGATTCAACGGCACCGGCTGCGGCCACGAGGAGGACGCTGCCGTCGTCTGCTCAGGTAGGCCGTTAAGCTTGTTAGCTAGCGGTTGCGTAAGGCTGACGATCCCTCATCCGGGCTTTCCGGTCACCTAAAGTCTGAGTGCGGAGGAGCTCGGATCTGGACAAAAGGGCTGCTTCACTTCATGTGGCTGGAGGCTGGAGACTGCGTGCCATTTGAGGAATCAGCCTCGGCCAGCAGCGGTAAACAATCGACAACGTGTTGAGTAGTGAAGAAGAATGAACCAATTCCTTTAACAGTGAATATGGTTCCACATTCATCCTGTTCTCATCACCACCCCACCACTTTTGTATTAATCCTTCATCTTAAACCAGCAACATATCTGCGTTCAACACAGCTCACACGTCCTCTTCTTCAATTCAGAAACCATCCGGTTGGTCAACGGCAGGAGCCAATGTTCTGGCCGGCTGGAGATTCAGCACAACGGTCAGTGGGGAACGGTGTGCGATGACGAATGGGAGATGGCTAACTCAGAGGTAGTCTGCCGTAGTCTAGGGTGTGGCGAAGGTCTTTCGTTCAGCGGAGCTTCTGAATTCGGTGCGGGCAGGGGCCCCATATGGCTGGACAATGTGGTTTGTTTGGGCTCGGAGGACGCCATCACTCAGTGCTCCCATCCCAACTACGGTGAAAACAACTGCGGCCATAGCGAGGACGTGGGCGTTGTGTGTTTGGGTAAGCAACGTCGGTTGTGTGTCATGGTCATTTGTCGGCGATTGATTTTGTGTCTGACATTAATTGGGTTTTTTATTTGTTTGCAGGAAATATGCCCAAGCCACACATAACTATGAGTCCGGGTACGGAGGTGAACTTTGGAGAAAAGGCAGAGATAACATGCTCCGTGTTAGCCGACCACATCGGAGGAACGTACGTGTTGGAGAAGACGCCAGGACCCTTCCAAATGAAGCGATTCTCCGACAGCGACAGTGTGACCTTCACCATCCCCAAGACCAACCTGAGCCACACCGGCTTGTACACATGCCATTATCAGAAGAGAATTCAGTCCAAGACCATCGACATGCTGGGGGATTCGGTGGAGCTCAAGGTCACAGGTCAGCTTCGTCTTCTGTGTCGAGCTTCGTTGTCGTCGAGCCTTCGTGCCAAGCGGCCGCAAGCTCACGTAAGCTCTGTTTTTGGCTTCCCTGTCCCAGTGAAACTACAGCAGCCCATCATCTCCCTGCCGTCGTCGGGTGCCATGGTCATCCTGCCCTCGCACAAGATCGAGGTCAAGGGAGGAAGCCACTTCACCATCTCCTGCTCCATCTTCTCCAGCTACGACGGGGGGGCCTTCTACCTGCGCCGGTCCAACACCACCGCCACGAAGCCTCAGCCGTCCCTGAGTCACACCTTCATCCAGGTGGCTTACTTTGATTTCCAGGACGTGAGCGAGAACGACCAGGGCGACTACACCTGTGTCTACACCCTCAACATCTCTACCAGTAGCTACAGTTCCGTGCCCTCCAAAACACTCCGGGTCGTGGTGTCGGGTGAGTTCCTGGGACCCTGCGGTGACCTGGTGTGTGTCAGTTGCGGGGGATGGACCCCTTTTCACAAGGAGGTGTCCCCCTAGGACAAGAACGAAGGTGTGGGGACCCATTTATCGCTGTAACGAGCATCACCTGTCCATCATAGACCTATTATGTGTCTATGATGAAGTCTAGATGAACTGTAAAAAGTGTTGGTAACACCAGCTGGTAAACTATTGGTAACACCGGGTGGTAAGCTCTTAATTGTCTCCCCAAACTGCCTCCAACAGGACATGCTGTCTCTTCGACCGTCACGGGATCCATTGTTGGTCTTGCCCTGGTCCTGGCACTGTCAACCATTGTGTATCTATGCTGGAGAAGGAGAGGAATGGCGTCACGTAAGTCATACACACATGCGCACGTTTTTGTGATGTCACCCCCAGAAGTTCTAAAAATGTATGAAGATTATAAAAATAATAATGTAGATGTTATAATAAATAGCTTTGATACCAATCAAGCATGGCAGCTCTATTCCTACCCCAAAAACACTGTTGGACTCGGTGTTCCAGGCGCCATGGTCCAGTTCACTAGCAGAGTGGGGGAGGTGATTAAAGAAGACTCTGCAGAAATACGAGCTGGATCGCAGAGTGAAAGGTAAAGACATAAGGAGGACAATGACTCCTAAAGGTAACCATAAGAACGATAATGTCATTATCAGTCAATGGGTTCCCTAACCAATGGAACGCATCTAACGCTATGCACACTGTGGGTCTCTGTGTGAAATAACCTCAGTGGAAAGGGGGGCTACAAACATGTGCCTTGTTGATCTCCAGGGACTACAACACTCTGGCAAATGAGTACGGCAATGGTTCCAGCCCTGAAGACAAGGGCACAAACGAGGTTGAGTCCCAGAACACGCTGGAGAAAAATGCCAGCGAGGACCTGACTGGGCGAGTGTGCTACGAGCTGGAACCCCTCATTAATCCATGAAGACAAACAGACGGGCCGAGTGCCCTCGGGCAGGATCCAGAAATGGAACCGAAGAATCGACTGAAAATGTTCATTGAGAGAGATTGCTCATTGGTATTATTGGTATTGTTTTATAGCAGGGTTTGCATTGTACTGGCCTTTACCTGGCGGCCATCTTGGTTCTCAACGGTGATAGAACCAGACTCGTGTACATACACAGCCACACAGACTCAATTGGCCCATTGCAGTGATACGTCCACCGATTTCCGCATTCAGTTCCATCACATTGCTCGTTTAGAACAGAGATGGAACCAAGATGGGCATTTGGCAATCAATTGACATCCATTATATTATTATAAACGCGTGTTTAGCAGCTACAATTTGTAGATCTTTTTTTGTCCGACCCCGGTTAAACCAGACAAACTGCCCTGGCTCGATAGCTATCTCCAGTAGTGCCCACAAACAAAGAAATCCACAATTTTGGATTGTGTTTACATGCCATTGCGCGTGCTCACTGACTGAGGCCTGCAGTTGAAATTACGTGCAGAGATTGTGGCTGTGTTTATATGGAATTACATTTGAGTCAATGTTAAATAAAGGCACGTTTTCATTTAAAACAATTTTCTTATTGTTATTCATGACTTTTATTTCGTAACGCCCCATTATATTCAGGGAACATTTCTTCAATGCCACATTGTTTACATAATGCCAAATGTATTTATGCATTGCCACATTTTCTCTAATGACACATTTTAACTGGTATAACTTATGTGTATCACCTTCAAGAGTCCGAGACAGTTAGTCAGTCAGAGTCAGCTAAATCAACAGAGGCAGAAAGACGTGTGGGTGGGGCAAACATACTCCAGACACACATTCCAGTTGGGCGTGTTCAGCCAGACAGGTACGTCGTGTCACTACCTGCTGTTCTGCTGCTGCAGCAGCAAGACAGCCCACATTTATGAAGACGTGTTTGTCGTGTTTGTCACATTTCTCTCTCTCGCTCTCTCTCTCTCGCTCTCTCTGGTGTGCATTCAGGTACACCTCTTTTTACTATTCCCGTCTCACTGCTTTAAACCAAAGGCTTCCTACTGGTATTTCTTGAGGAGTTGCTGTCCAAAGGTCCGGTCATGTCAGAAATCCGATTGTATTACTCCAGTGTGACCTGTTCTCGTGAGGTAACGTACACCTTTGTTTCAATTCACCTTCATTCATGTTTTGCCTCATTTCGTGCTACGCCTGAATGCTTATGG
>JAOTIX010029045.1:0-14232 GCA_027123715.1 Gaidropsarus macrophthalmus
TACCCCCGCCCTGGCCCCAGCAACACAATGCCCCCGCCTTATTTTCGGAGCGGAGGGGAGAGGGAGAGAGAGAGAGAGAGAGAGAGAGAGAGAGAGAGAGAGAGAGAGAGGGAGAGGGAGAGAGAGAGGTGGGGGGGCTGTGACATCTGGGCCATGACCTTTGACATGGATTCCGGGCAAGCTAAATCCTGCAGAAAAGCAGGGTTACAGGGTCCTCTCCGGTGGGGCCGGGGGTGGGGTCGGGCGGAGGGAAAGGAGTGGAAAAACACGGCGGCGACCAAAAGTCAAAATAAAACACCACCCTAATGAGTGGTGACGGAGCGCTGAGAGATGCAGAGTCACGCGGTGGCGGCGGCGGTGCTACACCCATACTGCACCACCCATACTGCACCACCTCTCCGCTAGCTAGCATACACACATAGCTGCGGTACCGCGGGGCTTCACTTGGACAACTCGAAAGCACTTTTCTAACACGACGGACAACTCTAACCACCTGACGTGGAAACTGCGATAGTGTTTCCATAGTAACACACAACCATTGTCATCGCAATTCACCTGGATAGAGTCAATCATATAACCCCCAACCCCCTTGCTGTGTGTGTACATATTGTAATATATGTAGCAGCTACAGCGCTGACAGCCAGGCCGTCTCTCAAAAGCACGGCTCCTCCACGACGTTCCTTTCCCAGAGCTAAATCTCACTGGAGGTTATTTTGTGCCATTAATTGTGCTGCTTTGTATTGCCGGGACATTTTTGTGCTTTTTGTGGTCACCTGATTTTTACGGCCCCCTCGGAGATCACGCTGGGCCCCCCTTGCTTTGTTCTGCGCTGTGAAAAGGCCCCGGGGCCACAGCGCGTCGCAAGGCCTGGCCGGGGCCGTAAAATGTCAATTCCCACACTGACCCACACTGCGGCTTCCATCACACACACACACACAGCACTACCCATCACCCTCCCCCCGCACCCCACACACAAACAGACACACCCACACACATCCATCACCCAGCTCTGTTTGAGTCACACACACACACACATGCAGGCACACACATTTTAACTTGCCTAACTTGTGATAAGTTGAATAGCCATATAGCCGTTCCGACAGCGTTACGTGGTGGCGGTTGTGAGCGTTTCAACGCTGCGACTATGAGCCAGTTGTCATGGCAGCACATTGCAGTAAGCCATGATGTGGAAACGTATCAACAAATTAGGGTGGCTACCGGCTTTCACTGAAAAGTGAAGCAAAATAGATATAACTACACTGACAGGCAACCGAATGAAACCCAACAACAGCATTAGAAAAGCAACACTTTCCTCTGAGTTTGAACATCTGGGGTTATCTCAGTACACAACTCAACAAATCGTAGAACCATTTTTTTAATTTTAAAGCTACATATTGTACCTTTAAACACATGCAGCCCAGTTAAACAACAGACAAACAATGGGTATAGCAGCCCACAGTGCAGCAGTCAGGCAGCACAGCCAGGTATTGGGTCCCGCGTGTGTGTGTGTGTGTATGTGTGTGTGTGTGTGTGTGTGTGTGTGTGTGTGTGTGTGTGTGAGTGTGCTGAAGTGAATGACAGGCCCGGCTCCCTGCTTCTCAGCAAGCACCAGGCCATCAGCGTCTCCTCCGGGGCCCCTGAACATTTTCCCCTCTCCCCGCCACTCCATCACGCTGAACAGCGATAACTCAGATGGGCTCGGAGCACGTCAGGCCTCATGGAGGTTTACACAGAGATGATTTAGGGGCTACACCCTTTTCAGTAGATTAGCTTTAAGCACGTGTGTGTGTGTGTGTGTGTGTGTGTGTGTTCGTCATGTTATGTAACAGGGCCGGACATAAAATAAAGGTTGGACATAAAATAAAGGTGGATAATGATGGGTTTAAGTATATGGATAATGCTTAATAGCTAATAGTAATTAGAGTCTTAGAGAGATTCTTATAGAGAATTAGAGATCTCTTAAATGCACGAGCCATAGAAAAATAATCCCACAAACACACTGAATCCTGAAGAGTTTAGGAATAGAGTTCATCACCAAATCATCTCTAAACAATGTGATCACTTTAATTCCTTATTGCGTCTGCTGTCTCAGACACATTGCTATGAGTTACATCATAGCTGCTTGTAAAACAACAACATCTTTTATAAGCAGGAGAGGACATGATATTAAGCACAGGGCCGGCCCATCTAGTCGCTAGCAAATGGAAATGACACGTTTTTTTAAAACAAAGCCTTTTTAAACAAATAAAGCGAACTCTCCCCCAGTGAAAAGTGAAAAGTGAGAGGCAGTAGGTGTGAGTGGTTCTGCATGCGCCCCCCCCCCCCCCTCTGAGCAGCAGGCTCTGCCCTCTGTGTTATTCCACGCGGGGGGTCACATGGAGGCCCTTCCACAAGCCCTCTTTGTGGATTCCACTGAACCTCCGGTGAACCCCCACAAAGCGGGCAGAAGGGCACGGCAGCGTGTTGGGATTCAAACCCTCACGGCCGCCTGGGTCCCCGATGGGGAAGGCTTTGGCCCAGCCTCTGGATGTTGGGGGGGTTTGGGACTTTTGACTCTTGGTTCATCTCTGTGGTGTTAAAAGTCAAACATCAATGGGAGGCTTTGATGTAAATGGTCCCGTGGCTAACCTGCTCAAAGCAGCCGTAAAGACACACAGTAAATCTCCGCTCAGCGGCGTCTCCCCCCTTTGCCCGACCGAGAGCTCAATTGATCCTTTGTCAACCAGGAACAAGAGAAAATGCATTTTCTGCAACATGGGCATAATGCTCTCTAACCACGCTACTCATTTCATTTATTTTCGTTTTCAGATGGATGTTTCCCTTACTCCTCCCTTACTCCTCTGCTGCGGTCAACAGGGAGAGCCCTCGGCTTCGGCCATTAAGCTAATAACATCTGGCCCTGGTCGACGGTGAATTACAGCGGTCATAATGCAGAGGGCTGATATCATGGACGGTCAATTGGGCGAGTGCTGGTCCAGTGATACATGGTTGATGCTAATGGCTTCCCTCTCCTCTACTCCCCTCCTAGGACTTCCCACCGCCTAACCCTCCACCCCCCCCTTGATTTACAACTCAGCTTGCTGGCCACCTGGCTGGCCTGCGGCCACAGATGGTCAGTTGTCCACTCTCCGGCCGGGACCCCCCCAACCCCCTTCCACTCCAACGCGGCGCACGAAGCCCAGCAAGACAATCCCTGGCCTGCCCCGTCCAGCAGCTGTTGGGTCCAGGATTCACACATTGGGACGCAGCTCAGAGGTTGGGAGGTCAGTGGGGTGGGTGGTGGCCGTGTGTAGGTGGGGGGGTGGTGGTGGTGGTGCAGTGGGTGGGTGTTGGCCCGCTCTCCACCAGAGCCAATAAACCCCTGCATACCACATGAAAAGAGCCAATTCATCACCCGTCGCTCTGGCTGTCAATAGACAGCGTAGGCCGGTTTGTGAACGCCCATGTGGTGCAGTGCAATCACAACAACGTATGTGTCACGTAAGACCTGGGCGTTTTATTCTCCCTTTCCTATTATTCTCAACACTTTTGACCTGAGGAACACACATACCTAAACACTGTTCATCCAACCACAGCAGTACCGACTACAGTGAGCCCACAGAGCCAGTCCAGTCAGGTCTGCATGCTGGCACGCATTCAGCCCACACATCACAACACTACAATAGTGCTGGTACAATGAACACCTCCATTTTGGAAGTGAAGGAGCATGACAATGCTAATGTTTCGGTCATTCATTAATCGGGAAACTATGTGATAATGTGGAAACATTGCCGTGTTCAAAACTTTCAGCTTCGTCGTAAATATACTGCCAATGATTAAGGTATATTTACGTTACTGTAACTCTCCTGGCGCCAGCCAAAACATCCCATAATGCACTCTGATTACCCCGCTGCCTCACTCACCCAGGCCTCCGATGGTGTGTCTGCGGTCCGAGGGTCGAAGCTGCAGCGGCGGGCCCTCCGGCTGGCTCTCCTCGCGGTAGAAGAGCCGGTAGCCCAGCATGCCAGCCCGGCCCGGCCCAGGGGCCAGGGACCAGCTCACGCCGATGGTGGTGCAGTTCAGTGGCTCCAGGTGGAGTTCAGGGGCCAGAGGCACTGTGTGTGTGTGGGGGGGGAGGTGCCATGGTTACTCACAGGGAATGCCAGCAAGTGTGTAATATCAAATATAAATACTTGTATTTTGTAATCAAGTAGCATAAGTATTTGATACACATGTGATCCATTCTCTCTCAATTCAACGAGGCACACAAGGTATCTTCTAGAACTGAACCCGAATGCAATTTCTATATAGTCTCAATCCCAGAGTTTTCAAACCAACCAAAGGTTTGCAAAGGCTATGCGGTTTTAAATCTAAAATGCACTGCTCGTGGAAACAACCTCAGTGTTAGGGTCAGTGTATTTCATGCACATAACTCGCTCCCTGCTCTACCCCTCTCGCTGGGGGGTGAGACTATATTTAAATGAATCTCCGCTAAACCCACAGTGTCAAAGAGCACGTAAAGGGCCGGGACAGGTATGTTAATGTCACGGAGCTCAGTGAGGGGCTTTAAACCTGGCTGGCCGGAGAGACACAGGGAGGCCCATCCCCCCACCAGCAGCCCTGAGAAGCAGCTCCGGACGGCCCTGTTCTCTGGTCCGCCCAGAGGCCGGGCCGCCTCCCTTTACGACCCATGACTGAAACCATCCCAATGTTACTGACAGTGCGGGTCAAAGGGCGCTGAGTAGCAAACGCTGGGGCCTTAACAAGATGATTAGAGTGAGCTCCTCTCCCCCCGGGCGCTCAACGTACAGAACATGCCGGTCTGCGCGTGTGAGCGCGGGGCTGTTGAACATGTGTGCGTCCGTGTTTATTCTTTAGCTTGACGATAAGCGACAGATTAAAGGTGAGATGTGTGCAGGTGTCTCATCAGCAGCGTGTTCTTATGATCAGGAAAACACGCTGTGCTTAAGCCTGGTTTATACTTGTCCGTAAAGTGCTGTACGCAGACACGGAGAGCCCTCTCCGTAGTACAGAGACCGGGCGCATTCGATATTTTTTAACTGTCCGTCACTCCGTCGAGGGAAGGGCTTTGATTGGTCCTCCAACAACATCAATTACAGAATTACTTTTGCGGTTTGACTACCACTGGCAAATTGCACTACTTTGGAAATAGTTTGTTATTTACATTTAAATCATTTTTAATGATCACGCATTTTTAATGATGACGCATCAAGCGACTCTGAACGTCAACCTGTTCACTTTACCCGTTTACTTTGCCGACGGAGAACTTCGAAGGCTCGAGGGGTCATGGTAACAGATACGGATTACGGAAACGGAGAAGTATATCCCGGCCTTTAGACTCACCATGACCACACACCACCGCACCCGTACGACACACACACACACACACACACACACACACACACACACACACACCACCCACCCACCTTTGGCGCTGGAGGCCTTGGGGGTTCGGTGGGAGGTCCAGGCGGACGGCTCCCCCCAGCCCACACTGGTGGCGGCGCTGATGCGCAGCAGGTAGGTGGTGTCCGGCTGGAGCTTCTCCAGCAGGTGCTGGCTGCGCTCGCCGGGCAGCTCCAGCTGCGTGGCGGTGTGCTCGGCGCCGCTGCGGTACGCCAGCCGGTGGGCCGTGACCCGCCCGCGGCTCAGCTTGTCCGGCAACCGCTGCCAGGACACCTGGATGTCGGTGGGGCTGCGGCTGGTGAGGCTGAGCTCCGGGGCGCGCAGGGGAACTGCGGAGGAACCGTGGAAAGAGCCAGAGCCGTCAGTGCGGTTCTGGCGCGGTACTACGAAACCGAGGAGTGAAGAGCTCACAGAAAAGAGACGCTCAAGTCTTATGCCTCATAGCTACATTAGGACCATTCCTGGCCATAGCCACGTAGCATGTATATGTTACGCACACGTCACATAATAAATGGACACACTAACACCACTAGTCACATACAGTACAGTAACAAACACTCACATGACAGCAATAAAACAATAACTATAACAATGTTTTGGCACCACAAGCCAGCAGCAGAACAGACTCGTTTGAGGAAATAACCAAATCGGAAATCAACTTGATTAGAACACTTTCAGTGTTATTCTGGAGGACAGTCCAGGTGTTCCCGGTGGGGTATCGAACGCGCGGGCTCACCGTCCTCCAGGGTCTGCTGCACCACGTGGTCCGACATGCGGCTGGCGCCCATGGGCATGTAGGCCACCACGTAGAAGGTGTAGTTGCGGGCGGGCTCCAGGTCGTCGATGATGTAGCGGGTGGTGTCGTTGCCGATGACGACCTGGTACTCCTCGTTGTTCAGGCCTAGCCCGGTGACACATGGGGGGGTGGGGTGGGTGGAAGGGGAGCGGTTCCATTAATGGTTCTGCACTTCCATACCGGCACGTAGCAGTCACAGGATTTGGCACGTGAGTATAGCCGGCCAAAAAAATCCAGTTTCCAAAGTCCGCCATGCTAACAAATGGGACACACTATCCGAACCTGAGTCCTTCCTCTTTTTTCATGGATTGACTTTTGCGTTTCTAATGAGGAGGGATGAAAGAAATCACACAAAGACCTTCCTTACAGAATGGGTCCCCGGACCGATTTCTGACCCGGTAAACAAGCTCCTTGAGCGCAAACACACAAAAACCTTGTCTTGAAGGGTGGAGGGGGTTGGGTGGGTGAATGGCCCATAAAGCAGCCGGGGGAGAGGGGTGCCACAAAGCCCTTCCTGTCAGACCCACACTCCCCTCCACTTTAACATTAGCACACTCCATCACACAGGCTAATTAGTTCCTCCCGTTCGTTAGCCCCTCCGCCGGGTTTGGCTGCGCGGGCGCTACGCACGGCTAACCTCAGGTAGCGGAGGGCGCTGTCTGTCAGGCCCCGGCCGTGTCAATGGCCGTCCATTGAGTGAATGTGTCACTAAGTCTTAATCAAGTGCACTAAATCCTGAACAGAGAGGCCAGTTGTTTAAGAGATGGAGGGAGAAAGAGAGCGAGAGCGAGGGAGAATGAGAGAGAGACCAAGTGAGAGAGAGAGAGTATTTGTTGAAGTGGAAGTCGTTTTTTCCCCCCGTGTCCCTATATAATCCAGCAGGTGTTCCTTTTTGCTGCCCCAAATTCTGTACATTCGCCTCCTGTGGTCGTGTCTAAAGTTATTCTAATGAATGCCGTGGCCTGAATGCGCGCGCTGGGACCTTTCTCTGGGAGACGTGCTGGGATTGTTTGACTCTCACAGTCGACAGCATAGAAAACAGAGGAGGTTCCCAGAGCAGCTGAAAGGTGTAAGGCACCTCCGGAGCCACCCAGCAGACCCTGTGTGTTCTCTCATGAATAGTGCGGCCCTGTGCGTCAGCGCGGATTCTGCTGCCACCAACCAGGGAGACCTGCATCTTAGAACTCCCTCCACGGGGGTGAAGTCCACCCACGACCAGGGCTCCTGCGCCGCGAGGGAAAGCTGTTATTCTTATTTCTGTGCCGGGGCAATCACTCGTGTCCCTTGACCCCTGGCCGCCAGCACGCTATTGACAACAGATGGCCGTCTCCCACATTCCACATTTTGGGTGGGGGGGGCATTGAGGAAGTAGATGCATTTTCCAGGATCTCCTAGCCCGTGTTGGCAGTTAAAGTATAACAGTGTTATTTTTTCAGTAACGGAGTAATGTAATGAATTACTTTTCCCATCGTTGCAACGCCGTTAACGTTACTGAGAGTGTAAAGTGGTGCGTTACTACAATTTGGTTGAATGAAGGGCGAGAAGTAACTAATTACTTTTACAGTGTGGTAACTGAGTTACTAACTCAATTACTTTTTGGCAGAAGTAATTTGTAACTGTAACTAATTACTTTTTTAAAGTAAGATGACCAACACTGCTCCTAGAGTGAACCCAGCTCCAGGGCTAGGGCTAGGGCTAGGGCTAGGGCTAGGGCTAGGGTGGGGTCCGGTGGCCAAACATGGGTCTACTTCCTGTGTGACCTCACCTTCTGCCTTCATGTAGTGCACGGAGTAGGCGATGACTTTGACGGAGTTGTAGAGCGGGCGGTCCCAGGCCAGCAGGATGGCCGAGCTGGACATGGTCTCTGCCCGGACGTTCCTGGGTGCGCTGGGCCGGTCCTCTGACATGACTACGATGAGGCGGGCCATGGACAGCACCGAGCCCAGTGCATTCTCCGCCTGGCACTGGTAGATGGCGTCGTCCTCCGGGATGATCTGATTGATCACCAGTTTGCTTTGGAGCGCACACACACACAGACACACACACGTGCACACACACACAATGATAACAAACACAAACACACACACACACACACACACAATGATAATGAACACAAACACACACACACAGGAATTGATTTGTCTGGAGGCTCTTCAGTCGTCTAGTCGGGTTTGATTGCCTTTCAACGTGAAGAAGGAAGTCTACTCAAACTTTATTTGCACTGTGGTTAATTATTTAACCTCCTTTGTGGTAAACCAACAACGCTGATGAATATTTGATTGAAACGGGTTGGATTTAGGAAACTGCCGCCTCATAAATGATGAGGCCTTCCTTTGTCTCAGCCCTTCTTGCCGTGACACACTCAGCGCGTGCCGGGGATCGATAAAGTCTTAAACAAATCACAGAGGCTGACTCAGAGGCAGGTGGGAGGCGGTGCGTACCTGTTGTACATCTTGATGCGTCCGTTGGAGTGCACGCGCTCGCCGTTCTTCAGCCAGGTGATGTGGGGCGCCGGCGCTCCGTCCGCCTGGCACACGAAGCGGGCGGTGCCGGCCCGCGGCCGCGTCAGGCTCTCGGGCCGCTCCACCAGAGAGGGAGGAGCTAGAACCCCAACCAAGCAGCAGACAGAGCGTCAGGACCACTGGCGTGAAAGAACGCTGCACTGCGTGATAGAACGCTGCACTGCGTGATAGAACGCTGCGCTGCGTGATAGAACGCTGCGCTGCGTGATAGAACGCTGCGCTGTGTGGCACTGTCTTAGAACCCCACCACTTCCCTCCCCCTCTCTCCCCCCCACCTCTCTCACCCCCACCATCGCTGGCAACATTCCTCACATGCCAATAGTTGGCAGAGTGCCAATGATTGACAGGTCGACCCTGCGAATTTTGCTATTTTTCGTCCACCAACTTACGTGTTGGGAGTTAACTTACCGGCAGCTTAATAGAGCTAAATATAGCACAGATTAAATATAAAATATAAATACAGCACCTACTTTATGGTGGAACACATTTGAACAAAATATCTATGATCCCCACCCCCCCAATGTTGACCTGAAGTTAGCAGCACTGGTCAGCCCCTCTACCACCACGCCAAACCACACAGGATCAACTGGAGTCCAGAGCCCCACTCACCCAGCACGGTGATGTTGGCCAGCGCCGTGGTGAAGTTGCGGGTCCCTGGCGTGGTCGCACGGCACAGGTAGACCCCCGCGTGCTGGGCCCGGACGTCTGAGATGAGCAGGTTGCCGTTGCCCAGCACCCTGGTGTGGTAGACGTCGATGGAGCGGCCGTCGGCACGGCTCCAGGAGACGAGGGGCCGGGGGGTCCCCGTGGCCAGGCACTCCAGCACCGCGTTCTGGTGCAGGGCCAGCGTGGCGTTCTGGGGCCCGGCCAGGATGCAGGGCCTCTGGGGGGGCGGGGGTCTGGGCGCTGGGGATGGGGTGAGAGTGGGGGGTGGGGAGGTGGGGCCAGAGGGGAAGGAGGTTTAGACTCTGCCTCGCCTGGAGGGGGACACTCAGCCATCTGTTTAGCGCATGCTGTCAGGCACGCGGTGATGCTGTTACCGTTAATTTTACTCAGAAAAAAATCTCAAATCTATCTATCTCGGTTTCATTAACGTTAATAAAAAAAAAACATAAAAATGTACATCGCAAAATCGACAATAAAGATCTTGGCGTAACCGTCTTCACTCCCGTGTCTCACGCCATTAAAGACACGGTCACGTTTCACGTGTCACATGGTCACATGGTCACCTACCGGGCGTGACGGTCAGCTTCGCCTCCCCGCTGCGGCGGCGGTTGGCGATGTTGGTTGCTATGCAGCGGTAGTTGCCAGCGTCCTCCTGGCGCACGCCATGGATCTGGAGGACACCGCCGGGCAGCACTGTGATTCTGGAAAACACCGGATGAAATCAAATCACTAGGGGTAATGTTATACTAACCTTCATAGGGTTAGCACTAGGGGTAATGTTATGCTAGGTGTAATGTTATGCGTACCTTTCAGTGGCCAGCGGCAGCGTGACGCGGTTGAACTCCCAGGTGATGATCGGGGGGGGGTTGGAGGAGATGTTGCAGGAGAAGCGGCCCACCGAGCCCTGGGTCACCACGATGGACGAGGGCTGGCTCACGAAGGCGGAAATACCTGGGGTCAAACACAACGGCGGAAACGGTTACGGTTGTGCAAAACAGTTTTTACATGGTTTAGAGCTTGCACCCAAATCCCTCTCAGTTTCAAAGACATTTTGAAGAAACACAATAATCCAGCTACAGTTATATGGTGTAAGAACACAGCGTCCACATCAAACAGAATCTACACAATCCACGCTGCCACCACCACTTTTTGTCACTTTTACTTAATATTATTTCACTCATTGACTGGATTTCTACACACCGAGGACAAGATACAACACACCCACTAATAACCCCAACCCCCCGCCCGAAATGTTAGAAGCCAAGAGGGTCACACAGTCATCCCCACCCCCCATCTGAGAGGAGCCTCTTCCGGTCTGTTAGATAGATAGAGAAGATACGTCAGGCTGAATGGCTGCTCTTCATGGCCCTAATCCACAGCGGAATACCATGTTAAACACATGTTTAAAATACATCAATACAAACTGGTGCTTCATAGCAGCAAAACGGCTATCCTGGGGCAGAGCCCCTCTGGTCTCACACAGGGCCTGGGGAGGACATAAAACCCTAAGCTGGAGGATTTCCCCTGGCGGACATGCTTCCTATTTCAAGAGCAGAAAAGGCCAAGAGGTCTTTTCTTTTCTTTTTTTTTTTAAAAGGCTTTTCCTGCGGACGGTTCCTTAACTTTGCTCTCTTAAGATATACGTCAACAACCAGCGCCTCGCGCTCTTTGACCTCTTGAGCCCCACGTCCAATCGAACGGTGTCCCTGATGCATGCAAGCCCAGGGCCCGCGTTAACAGGCAGGAACAGGAAGGGGCCCATTAAGGGGCGGCCATGTGGAAATGGAAGCGTGGCGCGGAAACTAAACACACACACACAGAAACAACTGGGCTGGCCTCGGGTGCGTCTGCAGCTCCATTGATCTCTCAGAGCTTAAGGAGAAAAAGCCCAACCGATGGAGCAGTCTGGCTTGATAGATGGTTCGTCGGTTCGCGTCTCTCCGGGACGTCACGCCGGGGCATTCAGACACGACTGTATGCCCCCCCCCCCGGAGGAGCAACGGCGGCGGCAGCGTGCGGCCAATTGCCTGGCGGACGTGAACACGCTGTTCCACCTCAAACGCAGAACGCGGGCACTGGCGGGTGACGGATGGCGGCGTGTGAATGGGGGGGCCGCCAGGTGTTGCGGTGCTAAACAGCGGGGGGGGGGGAACTCTCGACGTTGGGAGAATCACGAGCGTGGCAGCGGCAAACTGACAGCTGGGGAGTGGAGAAAGTGTTGACTCCCGCTGAATGGGAGCCGAACGGCCTGGCTTCAGGAGCAAAAGGCAACGCTTACTTTACTCCCTGCCAGAGGGACGCGATTGTTTTCTCAGAGGGGTACAATACGGCTCACACAGCCCCGCTGAGCAGCGCCTTTCAGTCCGCCTGGACGGGGATACAATAGTCCAAAACAAATACCTTTTAAAGACTCCTACCTTCTTTTAAGGATCAAATCTAGTAAATCTCATCTTGTCCGTTTCTTGGCTTAATGAAAGCAAGGTACAAGCGTGTTTCTCCAGTCAGGGGGAGGGGGGTTTGGGGGTGCAACATGCTGTTCTGATTGCTGGTCCCGGAGCACGGCGGACATTTTTAATTGAATTAGCTTTGAGCAGTTAGGCCTCTTGTGTCGTCAGCACAGCCTACTGTTCTGTGGTGGACCTTTGAAGTAAAACGAGGAAACGTGAGGGATGCGGGGGGGGGGGAGGGTGAAGGGGGCCCTCTCACCCCTAACTCCCCCTTCCTGGCACGCAAGTTCTGAACATGTCGTGACTGAGCTGAAATAGGAGAATCTGAGGAAGCGCACGAAAATACATAGCGTTAGCTGTCCTGGTGTCCTGGTTGGTGCGAGGCCCGCCTATCTCTCCACTCACCCAAATGATATTGGATTGGTTAACAGTGAGGGATCATTGATTATGGATAAACTACTGAAATGAGGCTGGAAAATCCATAGGTGCTGGGATGCGTTGAGCACTGAGCATGAGAGCGAGGGACTGACCTTCGCTAGGTGATGATATTTTCCCAGGGCTCTCCTTTATTGTTGTTTATTTATGAAATGATGAAGACGTTGAGGGGCGATGATCTATACAGCTGGTTCGAAATACATTTACTCATTCATTAGCTGTATTATTTTCATGTTTCTTTAAACCTTTGCGCCGGTAAAAGGTATCAAACAATCTTGAAAAAAGGCCATTAAGGACACTCCATGAAATCAAACGTTTACCGGGACGCCTTTGTCCAATCAGAGGCACATACCTCGCTCTTTACTTTTCCAACCAACACAAAGGGGTTCCGGCCATCTGCCTCTCCAAGCAAGCTTACCTCTCACCTTTCACCTCTGACCTTTGCAAATCCTAGCTAGCACACAACTCAGGCCTATTCTTGTGTGGCCACCCCAGAACTATGCTGCTGGGCGCGCGCTTACGTTTCTAGAAACTGCCACTCAGGGAAAACTACACAGACATAAAACAACAGAAAGTTTGGACGTTGTGGAGGTTTTTGGGGTTTCTTGATTGCAATCATTCACGGTGTTGCGAATATGCCTAACCAGTTTACATATGAATATTGCTGCGGTCTGGCAGAGGACGATGAAAATATAAATAAACTTTTTGATGCTCTTTTTCACTGCAGGACAGAGAGAAAGATTCATCCTCCATCATTTCATTTTTCTGTCATACTTTTCTCTGACATAGCTTAATCTGAGCTGGTTTGTAATAGTTATAAACGTGTAGCGTGAAAACAAATGTTGGCATGACCAGTAGGTGACATTAGTTAATCGTTAAGGTAATCTGGCATGTTTAGGCCCAAAACAGCTTCTAAACGAAAGACCACAAGCAGGCCAATGCTTAAAAAATACACTTCTAAAGTTTGCAAGGTTATATTACCCCAATTATTCTGACCATTATCTGACATTAAAGGCGTGGTGTGTAGGATTATGTGGCAGATTGCATCCAGATGAACACCCCCCCTGCGCCCCACCACCTCCCCTGACTCCTCCCATTCCAACGACGTAGGAGGAGCTACGGTGGACAGTGGCTATTCCAAAATGATGTAATCTTCTACAACAGCATAAAGTACCCAAGGGTCAAGTGATGAGGGTATGTGATAGATTAATAGCCTATAATACACATTTTAGTCTGTAGTAAAATAGCACTTATGATGAATGATTAAAATCAAGTCATCTCCCAAAGACTTGTTTTTAACCATCTCTCTGGGCTACCGTAGAAATTTGCCAGTTCAACATGGCGGCCTCCATGGAAGAGGACCCGCTCCCTACTGTATGAAGATATAAAGGGCTCATTCTAGGGTAAAGAAAGCACAATGGGTTTAGACAAGAATTAAAAGATACTTAATACTGGTGAATACTGGTGAATACTGTATTCCATTTCTGCAAGTCAGTTTCGCTAGGTGATTACCCCTTAACATCTAAAATAAAATGTTATTATGTTTGTTACACCGCAGCTGTCCAATAGAGTCCTTTTCCTCTTTTTTATGGCAGGAGAAAATTCAGATACCTCTTTTTTCCCCCCGGAAAAAATATACGACATCCAAGAAGTTTAGATTTCACACACTTTAGTGAGGGTCTTGACCTGAAGGTCCGAGGCAGGAGAAGCCAACGCAGAGTCCCAACAAATCAATCAGTGGCCCGGTGGCTGGCAGATCTACAGCCCCTGCACCCGGTCAAGCGACCGGCTCTGGTCACCGGCTAAACAAAGAGCTGTTCCCATGAGCCGGGTGACCTCAGGGTACGGCAGGCAGTGGGGGAGAGAGAGAGGTGAGAGAGAGCACATTCACCTCCCGGGGGGGGGGGGGGGGGGGGGGGGGGGGGGGGGGGGGGGGGGGGGGGGGGGGGGGGGGGGGGGGGCG
>JAOTIX010030203.1:0-14194 GCA_027123715.1 Gaidropsarus macrophthalmus
GCTCATGTCAGTAGAAAGGAAGTGGGCGGAGTCACGAGATACAAACGGGCTTTTTGGCTAGCTCCGTAGCTCTGTAGCTAGCTCTAAGACCTGCTGCGGGTGTGTGAGGCCCCCGGGCATCTGACACCACCCTCTCCAACTACGCCGGCCACTTGGAGGGGCGTCTCGTCCCGAGTGATGGGCTACAGTACTGCAGGTTCTGACACCTCCTTATCGCTCCGCATGGAGGACATGGAGGAAGGGGAACGGGAGGGACGGGGTGGGGGGGCGTGGAGATCGGAGAGAGGATCGCGTGGCATGTTGCCCCAGGAGGTGAGGGGGAGGTGGAGGTCGGGGCGGTGCTGTTCGCTGGTCACGCCGTGGCCTGCTAAGGGATTCTATGGGAGGCCCTGGAGCGGAACGTGTTCACGCGTCCTCTGACAGCGGGCTATCTGCAGCCGCACTCGGCCACCACCATGCCCTCGTACATGTAGTTGAAGGTGACCACGCCATTGTCGTGGTAGAGCAGCGGGATGGCGTCCAGCCTGGTGGGCACGCAGCAGGCGCCGGACACCTTCTGCGGGCGCCGCAGGCTGAGCAGGGTCTGCACCATGGCGTGCTTGGTGGGCGACACCTCGGAGGTCATGGGCATGCTGCACACGCCGTTGCACTCGTAGGCCTCGTAGCCCAGCGGCTGGATCACCCACTGGTCCCAGCCGATGTCCTTGAAGTCCACGTAGAGGGGGGCGCGCCTGCAGGGCGTGCTGGCGGCGGCGGCGCGGCGGGTTCGGGTGTGCGGGTACTGCTGCTGGTGGCGCTGCTGGTGGTGTTGTTGTCGGTGATGCTGGTGGTTGGATTGTGCAGCTGAGTGTTTCCCAGACGGGCGGCCCTTGTTGTCATGGTCACCCTCCCAGACCGTGGGCTGGTCCAGGTCCTTGCGCTCTGTCGGGTTGCGACGCGGATCTCCCTGGTCCGGTTTGTGATCACTGGTGTCAGAGAACACGATGATCACCGCGTTGTGTTGGCCATCCGCGTCCCGCTGCATGACGACGTCAGCGGATGCTCCCTCCTCCTCCTCCTCCTCCTCCTCCTCCTCCTCCTCCTCCTCTCCGGACCGCGGAACCTTCTCGACGTGGACCTCCAGCCTCTGCGTTCCGTACCCCAACGACCGCCACGTCGTCGTGGCCTGGGTCAGGTCAAAGGACACCCAGTGGTGACCTTTGACCTCGATCCACTTGGATGCCAGGCGCTCCATCTCCCACCCCGCCTCTCCCCCGCCGGTCCTCCACCTCCCCCCTGTGAGCGCCTCCCCTGTGGAGAGGACTGGCCGGTGGACCTGGTACACCGTCACCCTGCGCTGAGAGCTGGCATGTGCGCCCGACACTGGGCGGCCCCCGACGGTGTGGAGGCGGAGCTCGGCCAATCTGATTGGCTCGTGGCGGGGGACGGAGATGACGAACAGCAGAGGGTAGATCCGCGTACCTCCAGCCGTCACCCTGGAGGGGGAGGAGTCTGAAGTGGAAAAAAACAGCAGAATGTGTCTTGGTTTTAGTGGCATATAGTTGATTTAGTAGGATGTTTAGGGTGGATACGTATGTATTATATATATATTATATATTTATAATATAACCATCTCTTGATACGTAGCTGAGGAAATGAAAGTTACATACTACAAAGAAATGCATTTCACCCCATTTGCATTATTACAGTGCGTTATTTCCAGTTACACAAATAGCATCTTCAAATGAAACTGAAATGTAATGAAACGGCACTAAGTTTAAAGCGTCACGCAATATATCTGTGACATTCAAATAATGACTTTCTGTTCATAAAGCGGTTATATATAGACCGACACAACATTGTACCTTGATTCTGGAAGCTTCGCACAATGCTGGCTGAGGGCACTGCACCGAAGTCGCTGGCAAACTGCTTATACAGCTTCAACATGTAGTCCGCCGTGTCTCCGGGGCCCGGGCGGGGCCTGGGCCAGGGGGCCCCGTCCTCAGTGAGGTTCAGCGTGGACAGAAGCTGGCTGAGGAGGAGACTCTGGGCTTCCAGGTCCTCCCTCCTCCACTGGGGAGAACCGTTGTCGCTCTGAAGGTCTTGCCCCAGAGCCTGGCCTGGGGCAAGGTCTGGCCTCCTGGGGTTCTTGCTGGCAGAAATGAGGGGACCGCCCAACGCCATGAGCAGCACGACGCCCAGATGGCAGCCGTACCAGAGGCAGAAGAACACAGAGAGAGCCATGGTTCAGGAGATCAGACACAGAGTTGATCCGAGGTTCAAGTTCAGACACTCTGGCGAGATCCTCCAGAGAGGACACCTGTGCGCTTGTTACCCCGTCCCAGGCTGGAGTCTCTCTCTCCTTGAGGGCCGGGCAGGTCGCTGGTGGAGGGCTCTGTAGGAAAACAGCATTGACCTTGTTAATCTGGTGATCGGAGTGCTGAGGGCAGGGCTGTGTTTTCCAACGTGGCGTGCTGACATGTTTGGAGATGTCAACCAAGGCCCAGCCCGGCTCTCTCTCCCTCTCTCTCTCTCTCTCTCTTTCCCTCTCTCTCTCCCTCTCTCTCCCACTCTCTCTCTCTCTCTCCCGGTACTTATGGCTCCCCATGACTGCTTATCTTACATAGATTTTTCTGTTCACTCAACCATACTTGTCCATGGAAAACTCGTTAAGCCGTTGTCATCTGTAAAGATGTGAGGGCTTAATTACAAAGTGGTAGAAATGTCTAAGAATAGTTTTAGTGATATGATAAAGTAATAGAGTAGTGGTAATCAACCATTTGAATGTTATCTTAATTTCTACCAGTTACACACCATCAAAACAGATTTGGATTGATTTGCGTCAATGGATATATTTTTCTAACTGTCTGGAATGAATTTTATCACAAAAATTTTGTTAAGTGCTAGTTTTTCCATTAAAATAATAAATGATTGCACGGTATGTCTTCATGTGTCTTATAATACGCCCACAAGAGGTCAGAGCTCCCCCAGTTTGGATGCCTCTGTTACTCTGTTTTGAATCGAGTTGTTTTACATAATAACTTAACCATGTTTTATGACCTATAAATCATGATGGTGAGTTCAACACCATTTAAAAAGCACATTACAAAGTATCTTAAAATAACTATCTTCACTCTTAAAGTTTAAGATGGTGCTTAATGCTTATTTGGATGAAATGTCCCACTTTTTTAATGTATTGAAATAAATGTTATTTTTATGAAAATATTATTAAATCTGCAAAGTGGGCCTGAGTTCAAATGAAGTCAAACCATAGCTTGTTTGTTTTGTGTAAGCAATTTCTGCGTTTCTTCCTGAGTGCACTGCAGTACACAAATAAAATGGGAAAAGATGTCCACTCGACAAACAATTTTATCCCTGTGCATTTTACATCTCACGCAGGCGGTTCTGCTGTTTCTTTGTTCATAACTTAAACTCTGCACATGTATAATCAAACTCAGCCGCGCTTACAGCGGTGCTTTTACGGCATGCATTATTCATCAAGTTGAAAGTTACGCACTGTGTTTAACAATATAACTGTTGAAGTGATGGTGGAGAGCAGAGCGTAGAAAAACAAGTGCTCTTAAAAGGATGACCTCATTCATCCAGGGTCATAACAGTAAAGACCATCAATACAAGTCACACATTCATTAGCAGCGCTGCCGGTAAACGCCAGTTTCTATACACATCCAAAAAGGTATTAAAGGTTATATCAGTGACTCTGCCATTTGTTTACGAATACCATTCGTTTTTGTTTACGATCTCAGAGCATAGGCTGCCTACCGAGATGCGGTTTCGGCCTAGAATCGCTGATACAACCTTTACGTTGTGACTTAAAGGTTGTATCAGCAATTCTGTATTCTGTGATTCTGGAGGGGCTGGTAGTGTCATTTGTTTTTCTGTATGATCTCAGGCATAGGCTGCCTGTAGAGACAAGTTTTTTTCACAGCCTGCTTATGGGGCGGGCAGCTAGCGGATCGTGAGGAAAGATCAGATGAATGTGATCATTTATGTTTCGGCCTAGGATCGCTGATACAAACTTTAACACATACAGCCACTATAGCTGATAGTCTACTACAGAGGAAAAGAAGAAATAGAATTATTAATGAGAAATTATGGACTTTATTTTCATTTTCCATTCAGCATAGTATTGCAAAAGGACGACTGCAAAGCAAAAGTTAGTTCTGCCACTATTAACCATAGGACGGCCTATTACAGTTAGCTAATACACCGCTTCTTCGTTAACTGCATAACAACATCCACAACTATTAATAAATATGAGTATAACAATAAATATTACAATAGAAAAACCTTCATTTAGAATATTAACAATCTTTTATTACACATGTACAATCCAGTTGTCCTATCATTAAAGAGGAATATTAACAAATAAAGGTTGTGAATCATTATCTGAATTACAAGTAATTTGGAGTCACCGGTATCTATTCCTAAATGCTCATTTTTTAATGAATGAAAAACAATATCGAAAATAATGAAATATTGAACCTATTATTTCTGGGTTCCTCAAGAGTTTAATCTGAAGGATTTATAACTTGACTAAATTATCGATAGTTTAACTGCTACTTTATGAGCTATAGAGTCCTCTCGTGATAATTTGTAATAAAATGTACATAGTATATATAATTTCAGGTAGGATTCAATATGGAGCCTTAAACCTGCACTATGTAAGTTTTTAAAAGTGGATCAGAATAAAACGATTCATAGAGAAAGATTCACTGGATGGATTGACTGGTGGATGACTGCGTTCTATTCTAGAGAAACGTTCCAGCTCAGGTATTTTTTTTAATGGTGTAATTAGCTGCGGTAGAAAAGTTACATAGTGCAGGTTTAATGTTCTCTGCACTCCTCATTTCAGATTACGAGTCCTTCAGTAGCTCCATCTGGAGACGTCTGATCAAATTGCCAAAAATCCATATAATACTGGTAAAAAAATGCTTGTTTCTGTGGTTGACTTCAGACCCAGGAGTCGAGTGGGGGGGGTTTGCTGTCAACCAGTCCCACCGCAGGCCGCCCAGTGCGAATGAAGTGCTTTCGCTCAGCAATCGCCTGAAACAACAACGTATAGTCTTATTTAATAAGAGCTATCGAAATATAACTTGCTCATCCTAGATACGAAATTAGGTAGCCATATATAGCTTCAAGCTTATATAAGAACGTGCAAAGTCATATATATAAAATATAAACCCGATATAATAACATATGGCCTTTATAACTTAAATAGAATACATACACATTAACATATATAGCCATATATAACAATAATATTGGATATAAAAGAACATATGAGCACGGTACTGATATTTAGCACGTTGGGTTACGTTTGCTGATTTAAAGGTTATATCAGCGATTCTGCCATTTGTTTACAAATACCATTTGTTTATGTTTACGATCTCAGAGCATAAGCTGCCTACAGAGACGAGGTTTCGGCATAGAATCTGTCCACTAAGGTGTGGCTTAAAAGTTGTATCAGCGATTCTGCAGCAAAAAAATGCATCTCTGGAGGCAGCATATGCTTCGAGTGGTTTGGAGTGGCTGGTAGTAACATTAGTTATTGTGTCTGATCTCGGAGCATAGGCTGCCTACAGTGATGCATATATTTGATGGCCTCTTATGGGGCGGGCAGCTAGCGGATAGTGATGAAAGATCAGATGAATGTGATAATTTATGTTTCGGCCTACAATCGCTGATACAACATTTAATGGGAAGAAGCAGTTACCTGCAGAGGCTCTCTCTCCATGAGGGCTGCTTTTGTATCCCCTGTCCGCTCACTGGGCTCCAATGTGCTGTACCCATCTGTGAGTGGAAATAGTAATATATCAAATATGTTGAGGGACAATATAGCATGAATGTAATCCCTAAGCTCCGACATTGCAGTCCTACGATGTTATGCTAGAAATACCCGAAACGCAACCCAAACTACAAATAGAATCCTAAACCCAACCCCTGGAATCAAAAACCAGACCCTGAAGCCTAACCGAAAAACAAACCCTAACCCCAGCCCTAGAACCAGAAATCCAATACATTCCCATTGGGTGAAAAATAACATATGAGTCCCCTCAGGTGGTGCCCCGTGAGACAGCTACCTCCGAGTCCCTGACGAAGGACCTACGCAGAGTGAACCGCAGATGGAGAAGACAAACTCTGACCACACTGTTTCGTCTCCGCAGGGCTTCGTCACATTGACACACTTAAACAAGATGGCCGCCAGCGGGTCGCATTGTAACGAGGTCACCAGCGAGGAGTCATGTGACATGTGGCTTCCTTACCTGTGTTCTTCTCCATGAGAGGCAAGGTGATCTCGTCGTTGCCCTGCTTTCCACCCTTGGACTTTTTGGAGGTTCCAGATGTTGTGGGCTTTTTGAAAAGGGAAAAAGATGGTTTCATAAGGCACCACACTGTTGGTTAAAGGTTCAACACTGACTCACTTGGTGGTAGAATAATTGACTATAACTAGCCCAACACAGATACGAAGCGACCAGCCTGACTTCAGTCTACGAGTCAGATGCAGAGGGTCCATAGGGTTCTGTGGGAGATGTGAGGGCGTCTCCTCGTATTATTTTACCTTGAAGAGGCTCTTCTTCCAGCCGGCCTTGATCAGGTGGGCCCTCAGGTCCTTGTAGGACCAGATGGTCTGGAGCACGTGAGCAGCTGCTTTGGTCTCGCGCGACGATTGACTGACAGACAGGAAACGGGAACACGTCACGAGGGGTGGAAATGCTTTAAAAGTGAAATCATGGAAATGGTTCATGGACTGCACTTACATTGCGCTTTTATTTAAAGCACCGTGCAATGAATACCTTGCATTCACCCATTCATACACACACTCACACACCAACAGGGGGTCCAACCATGAATGGCGACAGCCAGCACGTCAGGAACAGGTAGTGGGTTAGGTGTCTTGTTCTGGGACACCTCAACACACACGCACCTGGTCTTGTTGATGGCCACCAGCTTGTGGATGGCCTGGCCCTGGATGAGGGCCCTGGCGTTGTCCTGGTTGTCAGTGATGATCTCGTGGAGGGTGTTCAGGATGGACACCACCGTGTCGCCCTCCAGGTTCTTGGCCGGGTGCTGCTGGCCACAGGGGAGGTTCCCCACCAGGTCCCTAATGGCGTAGTTCCCTGCAGGAGCACACAGGGAAATAACCCTGAGTCTGTGTGTGTGTGTGTGTGTGTGTGTGTGTGTGTGTGTGTGTGTGTGTGTGTGTGTGTGTGTGTGTGTGTGTGTGCAGTCGGCCATGGGCATCTATTTGCGTTGTGCGCACGCCTGCAAGTGTGTGGGTGTGTGTGTGTTGTGACTTTGAGTGTGTGTGTGTGTGTGTGTGTGTGTGTGTATGTGTGTGTGTGGATTTCGGTGTATGACTTCTCCAAGATTGTGTATATGTGGTGGACTATGTGCATCTGCGTGCACACCTGACTCTGTGTGTGCGTGCATGTATGTGTGTGTGCGTGTGTGTGTGCATGCGTGCGTGTGTGCGTGCGTGCGTGTGTGCGTGCGTACCTATGATGTCCTTGTTCCGTCGGTCGATGGCCAGGTTGCGCAGAGCGATGGCGACGGCCCGCAGCACCTTGTCGGCGTCGGCACGCAGAAGATCCACCAGGACAGGAAGTCCCTTCTCCTTCCTGACGGTGGCGCGGATGTAGCTGGACCACTGGAAAAACACACACACACACACACACACACACACACACACACACACACACACATACACACACACACAGGGCTGCGCATGAGTCATGCACTATGGACCTCCACGGGCCATGGGGGGGTCAGGGGTCTGAGGGAAGATATTCTCAGAATACACAGAAAGGCTTAATGGACAATGCATGCATACGTATAGACACGCACACCTGCATACACACAAACCTACACACTCTGCAGTCCACAAGTACACACACACACACACACACTGCAGTGTCCACACACACAAATACAACCCTTCCCTCTAGCAGCCTCTGTAAATCTGTGTGTGTGTTGGTGTGTGTATGTGTGTGCGTGTACGCACGTGCGTGTGTGTGGGTGCATGTGTGCTTACGTGTGTGTACGCGCGCGCGTGTGTGTGTGTGTGTGTGTGTGCGTGCGTGTGTCTGCGTCTCCCACTCACAGCCCAGTGACCCGCGGAGAGGTTCTGCAGGGCGCCGGCTGCAGCCTCCAGCGTGTTGTGGTTCTGACTGCAGGTCAGCAGGGACAGGTAGAGCCGCACCACCTCCGGCTGGTAGAGCAGCTCCAGACCTGCAGGACGCACACGGGGTGAGGGACATAGGGAGCCAGAGAGAGAGAGAGAGAGAGAGAGGGAGAGGGAGAGAGCGAGAGAGAGGGAGAGAGAGAGAGAGAGAGGGAGAGAGAGAGAGAGAGAGAGAGGGTGAGAGAGAGAGGGAGAGGGAGAGGGAGAGAGATCCAGATGTATAACACATTGTTTACGATGACGTGATGATACATAACTATAATTGTTTGTAAATTAACCGCCACACACACAATGACACACACATAATGTATGGGATATGATGTATCTATACAATGACATGTCATGTCTCTGCGGTGGTCTGTTCCCTGTGTGCCCTCAGACACACAGGGAATTTATTTCAGCTACAGATTTGCGTTTGTGGTTTTAAAACAACGGGCATTCATTTTGGCACAACCGCGTGCATTTCAAACAGACAAATTAATGAAATTAATTTACAATCATTTGATATGGAACTAGTTTACACGTCGTCGTTGTCGGTGGTTACAAATTGGTGCTGAATTAATCAAAGAGCCATTGGCTGTGCTAAATACAACCAGAGTGTTTATTAGAGCAAACGGCCGGGTGCTTAACTACAGTTAGTCTCTATCCTTCATATCGTTGGCCAAAAGAGAAAAGTGTAGAATAATACAAGCCCAGAGCAGTTCTTAACTCTTTTAAAAGGATTTTTCTTCAAAACGGGTACTGCTTGTACATTATGCATAGTTACAAGAAAAGCCCTCATAAACCTAAAATGCATACATTTCATCTTGTGGTGAAGGCGTTCCATTTTTAGAGCAACTTGAATAAAAGTAAGTCGTGTTTGGAGGTTATATAACTATGAGAGGTTATTCATTTCATTCACTCTCCTTCCAGGACAGCTGTGCAGAGCGACGTCCTCAGCATCTCTACGCTCCTGTTGCGGTGCAGCCTATCAAAGCCTCGCATGTCCCATTGACCCGGAAGTGATGTCACTACACTCCAACACAGCAACTGTTTCCATCAGAGGAAGCAAACATAACGCTAATGAGGATGCTAGCTTACCAGGGCACTGCTGGTAGACTAAACTAGTGAAGATAAGTCTACTCCCCGTGCCCTGGTCCATATCACCTGTGGACCCCAAATTGGTGTTCTTAGTGACACCTGTGTCTGTCCTGCATGATGCCTGTTTAAAGACTTGAACCCTGCAGGAACAGTTTCCCCTGTCGGTGTACCCATGTGGCTAAGCCTGGTGATACGGTAGTACTGGGCAACAGTAATTAGAAGGATGATGCTGAAAAGTTCTGGGTTCGATTCCCAAAGTACTCCAACAGAGCAAGATGCCTAGCCTCCTTCTGCTCCCTGAGAACATACTTTGAGATTGGACATGGACGCTGTGGATGAAAGCATCTGGTCAAATGGACCAGAACGGTTTAAGCAGATGGTGATCAGAGATGTAATGAAATGACTTGTATAGATAGATAGATGATGGTTACAGTATAGGCATGTAACACAATAACAGACAGGGGAGATTTCAGTTTTAAGGAGTGCCAATTCAACATTGTTTGGGGTCTGCAGTCCAACTCATTGATCAGAGCTTCCCCTCGTACAGGAGTTCAACATGAGTTCCATCCACTCCACGGCAGAGAGAGCCAGCAGAATGAACCGTAACTCCAAGATGATAAAATCGCACAGCACGTGAAAAAAAGCCATTTTATACATGCTAATTACAAATATAGATGATCACCGGTAATGGCTGTTTGTTAGGATGTTTACACAATTTGTCCTGAATAAATAATTCATAACAAACCGGCAATGCTTCGCTCACTGGAATGATACAGAATCATGTTTTGAGGAACATGCAGTACATATTTTGATATGATACAAGCCTGACAGACGCCCTACGTGAAGCACACAAATCATTCTCTCGTTGCTGTTAGGAGTCCCTGATTACCTAATTAATACCGCGAAGTAGTGATACATGTCGACGGTTAATGACTCGAGATTGATTAGCCTCCATGAAGATTGAAATTCACTTCATTTGGATTCACGTCAGATTACCTTCACGCGCTATGAGCACAAGATAAACAGCTTTCTATCTATTGACAGGTAAAAGTCGATATGAACGCAGTACGATTTCAAACATGCAAAAACACAAGATAAGAAAGCGATATTTCAAATAAGGTGCTAGAAGAAAGAATTCATGTTCGCTTTAAGGAATAAAAAACTGCATTCCTTTCAGGAGCGGCACGTTCAGTCAAAAACTAGAATAAATGAGCGTTAGCGTTAGCTTCGCGCTACCGACCTTTGGCTCTTTTCCCGCCCAAACCGTCGGCCTCCAGCTTCTTCTTCTGCTGCTGCCCCCCGGGGCGGGAGAGCAGGTGGAGGTGGGGCTCCTGGAAGCGCTCGGCCCCCGGCACCTCCTTGTGGACGTGATAGGACAGGTTCCGCAGGATGCACACACAGTTTTCCACCGACTACAGTGAAAAGAAAAATAGACAAAGGGAAAAGTACTTTAGACAACAAGTCTACAGGCCAAGTCTAGGATTATGCAGGCTTGTAGTCTTTACATTTTTTATTCTTCTCAGCACTCTATATGTATATGATCTGTGTGTGTGTGTGTGTGTGTGTGTGTGTGTGTGTGTGTGAGTCTGCTGGTGTGTAACAAAACAATTACAACAGACCAGTACAAAGCATTCTGTGCTTGAGCCAAAAATATATGTAAAAAAAGAATATGCTTTAGGCTACTGCAACAAACAAATAACACAAAAAACAACAAACAATATAATAGCTGAAAAGCACAATACAAATAAATCCCACTAAACAACCCAGATACACCAACACAACCATTCAGCCAACCGTTTGTAATTCATGCTGTACAACAACTAGATTAACCGCATTTTTATTCTGAATAACTTGACAGGCCGTCCCGTCCCTGGAGACAGGTCTCACCCATGTGATGTGACCCAGGCGTGGTCATGTGATTAACCCCACCCCCCTGATCAGAGGGTAATAAGAAGGTCTGTGTGTGTGTGTGTGTGTGTGTGCATGCGTGTGGCTGTGTGTGTGTGTGTGTGTGCATGTGTGGCTGTGTGTGTGTACATGCATGCATGTGTGTGTGTGTGTGTGTGAATGCGCGCGTGCATGTGTGTGTGTGTGTGTGCGTGCGTGTGCATGCATGTGTGTGTGTGCATGTGTGTGGCTGCGCATGTGTGTGAATGTGTGTGTGTACATGTGTGCATTCATGCGTGTGTGTGTGTGTGTGCGGGCATGTGTGTGTGTGTGTGTGTGTGCTGACCTTGTTGTCCGTCTCTCCGTTGACCACGGCGGAGTGCAGCGCGTGGAGCAGCGCGTCCACCAGCCCCTCGCACTCTCGCAGCCGCTGCCGGGCCTCCGCCCCATCCGAGCTCACGTTTCTATGGAAACAGCTCCGTCAGCCATGCTTCTGGACATCTTTTTTTTACCTTTTTATTTTTTCCGCTTAGCTCACTTATTTTTTTTTTTCATCGCATCGTTGGCTTTGAAGGGGAGGGGGGTGATGGGGAGTGGGGGATTCTAACAATGTTCTGAGGGGCAAAGGAGTTGGTCTGGAACATTCTGTATGGAACGTCCTATGATAGTGATTATTATAATTACATTACTATACAATACAATCATGCAATGAGAGTTCATATGATCTTCATCATTATGCTCTTCATCATTTCTGTATACTACAATAATACCTCTTTATATTTATATCCTACTGCATAAACTGGACATATCCGCTACCACTACTTCAATATATCATTATGTCATTATGCACTTTACTGCTTTTTTTGCATTGCTGGTGAGATATCAATTAGATTTCGTCATCTCTGTACCTGTACTTTTGCACAATGACAATACCTTTAGCATCTTAGCATAAGCTAACGCGTTTCCGGTCGCGGCACGGTACCTCAGGCACCCCGAGGTGTTCCGGAACACCGTGGTCCACTGGGTCTCCGCCGGCGCCGACAGACTGCCCGGGTCCCGCCTCCAGCCCGAGTGCGGGATGATGACCTCATCAGTGAGCGTCTGCAGGCCGTTGTTGATGACGGCCATCTTGAGCGGCTCATGTGAAGAGAGGTTCCACAAAGTCCCTGCATTAACCCAGAGGCATGGCAAGGTGTAGAGGGTTACCGACGTCACCAAACACTGCACCATCATCACACGGTTACGCTGGGCAACAGGGGGGGTTGTTTGCTCAAGAGCAACAGTCTGGGCAGTCAAACCATCACTATTGCCACTCCTGGCCTCACTGATCCTCCTATTACTCATATCGCTGGTTTCGCACCAGTATGGTACCAGTAACTGATACAATAGTTTCATTATCAAGATGGTATTGCCCTTTAAAAGTGTTTGACCCACCCACCCCCCAGCCCAAACTTTATGTTCTCAAAGCACAATATCTAAAAGGTTAAAGGTTGTATCAGTGATTCTAGGCCGAAACATAAATAATCACATTCATCTGATCTTTCCTCACGATCTGCTAGCTTCCCGCCCCATAAGCAGGCCATCAAGAAAATGCATCTCTATAGGCAGCCTATGCACCGAGATTGTACACAAAAACAAATGTTACCTCCAGCCACTCCAAACCACACAGAGCATAGGCTGCCTACAGAGACGGGTTTTGCTGCAGAATCGCTGATACAACCTTTAAGTCACATCTGAAAGGTTGTGTCAGCTAGGCTGAAACCGCGTCTCTGTAGGTAGCCTATGCTGGTATTAGTAAACAAATGGCAGAATCACTGATACAACCTTTAAGGCATCGTTGAGCAATAAGCCTGATCCCTACCTGCCTCTGATCTTTACCAGCGGGGGTCAAAACAAAGAGATCAAACTTAAACATTCTCCAAAAATGTCAACTCCCCCCGCCCCCCCCCCACGGACCACGCCCTGCTCGCTGCGGTACCTGTCACCAGCTCCCGGACCTCCATGTTGGTGGACTTCCTGAGCAGCCGCACCAGTGCCGGCAGGCCATCGCAGATCTTGATGGCCACCTTGTTGTGGTGGTCCCGGCCGTAGGAGATGTTGCGCAGGGCGCCGCACGCCTTCTGGTGCACCTCGGCCCGCGGGTGGTCCAGCAGCTCCACCAGCAGGGGCACGCCGCGCAGCTGCCGCACCTCCTGCTTGATGCGGTCGTTTTCGTAGCACAGGTGCTGCAGGTAGGCGGCAGCGTTGGACTTGACGGGGTCCATGGGGTGGCCCAGCATGGAGATGACCTCGTGGAGGTTGGGGTCCCTCCAGCAGGGGTCCCGCCGAGCCCCCCCGTCCAGGCTGACCATGCTGCTGCGCTTGTGGCTGTGGGGCAGCTGCAGGGTCTGGGCCCGGGTCATGGTGGGGTAGAACGGGGGAGGGGCGGCGGCAGCGGCGGCCACGGCGGTGACAGCTGAGGGGTTCTGGTTGGCGTCTAGCTGGGGCATGATGCCGTCTTCGTAGCCGCCTCTGAAGAAGGTAGGAACAGAGAAGGATCTCCGTTTGTTTTCCTTGTAAAGACAGGAACGCTACCAGGAACGCATACCGGGCATTCCGTGGAAATGCTGCGTTGCGTAGCAACAGTCGACGGCATCATCTAGGAGTGGAAGCGCCGTTTGACGCTAGCATTCCCCGTCCAGAGCTCAATCTCCTTCGGTCTTTGTACGGAGCCGTCGGACACGAAGGTGTCTGCCGGAGACACCAGACCGCTCACTGAGTTATGAGGCCAGCCTTTCCCAGCCAATTAAAAAGCGGACAGGAAGCTCATTAGAGGTGACGCTAATGGAACAAGTGCAGAAGCGGTTACTGTTCTAAACGTCCGTCTCTCACAACACATCGGCTTCTTTTAACGACCTCGATCACCAGAAGGTCTTGCGGGCGCGTCACTGCATCGCTGTCACGCATCACACTGGTGTGAACTCATTTTGTGTACTGTGTGTGTGTGTGTGTGTGTGTGTGTGTGTGTGTGTGTGTGTGTGTGTGTGTGTGTGTGTGTGTGTGTGT
>JAOTIX010032762.1:0-14117 GCA_027123715.1 Gaidropsarus macrophthalmus
TGTGTGTGTGTGTGTGTGTGTGTGTGTGTGTGTGTGTGTGTGTGTGTGTGTGTGTGTGTGTGTATGTGTGTGTGTGTACGTGTGTGCACGCTTGACCATAGCCGTCACAGCCCAGTGATGTAAGAGTCCCTCGACCCCAGCCTGGACCCTGAAGACTCCAGCCTGGACCCTGTAGAACCCAGCCTGGAGCCTGTAGAACCCAGCCTAGACCCTGTAGAACCCAGCCTGGAGCCTGTAGAACCCAGCCTGGACCCTGTAGAACCCAGCCTGGAGCCTGTAGAACAAAGCCTGGACCCTGTAGAACCCAACCTGGACCCTGAAGACTCCGGCCTGGACCCTGTAGACTCCAGCCTGGACCGTGTAGACTCCAGCCTGGTCCCTAGATAACCTAGCCTGGAGAGATGGGCGGAACTCTAGTGTCTAAGTCAACGTTAATTTCCTCCTCTGTGAATCAGTCACCACTACATTAGTTCATTACATTACATTACATTTAGGGCATTTATCCAAAGCGACCTCCAAGTACATTTAGTCAAAGGGCCTAGAAACCAACATATCACTGCAGATCAGCTAAAATAGAACACTAGAAGAACAATAGAAATGAGTTTAAAGCACTCATCTGAGTAGGCTAGGCGATTTAGCAAGGATACCTTAAATATACAAGTGCTAATCAAAGAGAACACTAAGCTCTAGTAATCTCCCGACTCTATCACATCTCTCACATCTCTCACACATCTCTCACACATCTATCACACAGTACCCAGCCCCTTCATGAAGGGGTGGGTCCCTGTCCAAAGGGAAGGTTTCTCTGGTGTGCTGTGCTATGTGGGTTAGGGTTCGTGGTGATTATGGTTATTGTTGGTTAGGATTAGTGGTGGATATGGTTAGTGGTGGTTAGGGTTAGTGTTAGTGGTGGTTAGGGTTAGTGGTGGTTAGGGTTAGTGTTAATGGTAGTTAGGGTTAGTGGTGGTTAGGGTTAGTGTTAGTGGTGGTTAGGGTTAGTGGTGGTTAGGGTTAGTGTTGGTTAGTGTTAGGGGTGGTTAGGGTTAGTGGTGGTTAGGGTTAGTGGTGGTTAGTGTTAGTGGTGGTTAGGGTTAGTGGTGGTTAGGGTTAGTGGTGGTTAGGGTTAGTGTTGGTTAGGGTTAGTGGTGGTTAGGGTTAGTGTTAGTGATGGTTAGAGTTAGTGTTGGTTAGGGTTAGTGGTGGTTAGGGTTAGTGTTAGTGGTGGTTAGGGTTGGTGGTGGTTAGGGTTAGTGGTGGTTATGGTTAGTGGTGGTTAGGGTTAGTGGTGGTTAGGGTTAGTGTTAGTGGTGGTTAGGGTTGGTGGTGGTTAGGGTTAGTGGTGGTTATGGTTAGTGGTGGTTAGGGTTAGTGGTGGTTAGGGTTAGTGTTGGTTATGGTTAGTGGTGGTTAGGGTTCGTGGTGATTGGGGTTAGTGGTGGTTAGTGTTAGTGGTGGTTATGGTTAGTGGTGGTTAGGGTTAGTGTTAGTGGTGGTTAGGGTTAGTGGTGGATAGGGTTAGTGTTAGTGGTGGTTAGGGTTCGTGGTGGTTGGGGTTAGTGTTAGTGGTGGTTAGGGTTAGTGGTGGTTATGGTTAGTGGTGGTTAGGGTTAGTGTTAGTGGTGGTTAGGGTTAGTGGTGGATAGGGTTAGTGTTAGTGGTGGTTAGGGTTCGTGGTGGTTGGGGTTAGTGGTGGTTAAGGTTAGTGTTAGTGGTGGTTATGGTTAGTGGTGTTTAGGGTTAGTGTTAGTGGTGGTTATGGTTAGTGGTGGTTAGGGTTTGTGGTGGTTAGGGTTAGTGGTGGTTAAGGTTAGTGGTGGATAGGGGTAGTGTGTGTGTTTGTGTGAGAGGGGGATCGTACGTTATTATGCCAGGCCAGCCAAGTTTATTATTTTACACCAGATATGCAGCCCCATTGAAGACCGTATGTGCATTAAACATCACATCCACTCTTAGAGGTGAGATGAACCAAGCTAAGGTCACATCCACTCTGAGAGGGGAGATAAACCAAGCTAAGGTCACATCCACTCTTAGAGGGGAGATAAACCAAGCTAAGGTCACATCCACTCTTAGAGGGGAGATGAACCAAGCTAAGGTCGCATCCACTCTGAGAGGGGAGATGAACCCTCTGGTATTTGAACTTATCTCATCAGAGCAGTATGCATTCTGGGAAAGAGGTGTGAAAGTTACTGTATATGTGTAGATGTCTTCAAGAATTACAAATGTTTACTCCACTGCAACTCTGCTATATGAATGGACTGTCGTGAAGCTCTGAGCGCCAGCCACAAGCAGCAGGGTTAGCCACTCTGACCCCGAGGGGATCTCAAACGCTTGGTGAAACATCATCTGTGTGGAACCTCCACCTGCTAAATGGTCAGAAGGTCAATATGCTCTTTGGTTAAATCATTGATCAAACATGAGCATGTATGTCTACTCTGATGCGACTCAGTCATGCATTGGAGTGTGTGAGCAAAGTTCATGGGGTTTGCCGAGTTAAAAAATTTCTAAATGTCCATCAAAGGTAATCATATGAGTTAATGCATTAAAGGTATGTTGAAATAGAGCAGACAAAACACCTGCTGCATAGAAACAGGCTAAGAAAGGAAGTCACCTGGACACTAGCCAGTCCCAATTCACCATGGAGACTCTCACTTTGTCCCTCACCACAGTTCATCTTCCTCCCTGAAGACCAGAACCAGCTTCTGACATAGTTCTGCACCTCTGTCTCCATTGGGTCATCTGCGTCCAAACGGAGAAGTTTCCTAACCCACGCTGTCTGGGCCCTCAGAGCTTCTTGTCCTCCTGTTGGCCAGCCGTCCCCAGCTCAGTTCAGCCTGAGCGCTCATCATTTGTACCGACCAAGTCTTCCAGAAGTCTCGGGGTCATGAACTGACACTCAGCTCATGTGGCCCACGCATCATCCGTCTCTCATCAGATGTCTGACGAGCTGCGGGCCAGGCATCGCCTTAATGTTCATACAACGTGTCTACCATGTTGGATAGGATTTAAGGACATCTGGAATGTTGAGTGTTAAATGTATTCCATTATCGTCGTTTTCTAAACTTCTGACATCAATCTCTAACATTTTGAAACCAGCACACATTATCCCCCCACATCTGCTGTCATCTCATGCCCTGAAGAACTGATCAACTCTCGGGCACTTCCTGCTTCCTCCAGCATGTTCTGCTCCCCTGACCTTCCTCATCAGCTCTCCTCATCCTCATCTCATCTGGAGTGCTGTCTAATGAGGGCACGGTCTCACATACCCTCAACAAATCTGACCTCTGACCTGCCGCCCCCAGCCCTCTAGGGTTCCCCTTTCCTCCAGCAGTGTGGAGGTTGGTGGGGTGGGGGGGGGTGACCCCGTCAAGTATGTTGTGTCTCTCCCCCCCCCCCCCCCACACACACACACTAGGCCTAAGCACCAACAACAGCAAACAGAGACAACTCTTCGACGACGCACAGCCAGACTGAAATCTGCTTCAACGGTCAAATACAATGTTGTGGTCTTACCCCTGTAAGCCCTGCTCTGGAGGGAGGGGGGCTGCACCAGTAGGTGAGGATTAAGGGGCAGGGGTCCAGCCCCCCCATACCTCTTGGAGAGGACATTCCCACTGGGCTGGTCATTGGCTGAAATCATTGAGTGTGTGAAAGCAAACTTGTGTTGCAGATGTGCGTGCACACAAGTGTGTTTCTGTGTGTTTGTTTGTGTTTGCCTGTTAGCGTCAGGAGGAAAGGTTTACACAGGGTTAGGGTTAGGGTTAGGGCAAGGGTTAGGGTGAGTATGTAGCTGGGTCTCAGGCCTAGCACTGTTATTCCATGAGGTCTTGTGTGAAAGGGTTAGGGTAAGGGTTAGGGTAAGGGTTAGGGTAAGGGTGAGTATGTAGCTGGGTCTCAGGCCTAGCCCTCTTGGTGAAAGGGCTCTCAGAGGAGCTGGAGGACCCTCACTGTCAGTCAGGAATCTGGAGAGACGTCCCACAGCAGAGCGAGCCTCCCTCTCTTACCTTAGTTAAACCGCAAAGCTTTGCTTATTCCTCCCAGCGGGGGAACAAAGGGGTCTGGGCTATGAACCCCGCTGACAGTCTGGAACAAAACCTTTTAATTTTTTTTCTGAGAACCTCTTGTCTATGCCAGCGGTCCACGAATGAGCTGTTCAATCCGAGCTCTCTGTTGACCCAAACAAACAGCGGCATCTTCAAGTACAATTCATGCATCACTCAAATACAATTCCAACTCCTATTTAGACATTGTTTTTTTAATCGTCTGGACCTTTAAATAAATATTATAATGTATTTGAATGAAAGAAGTGAGGAACTGAGAACCTGTCCCAGACAGGCAGTCCAGGCAGTCCCAGGCGAAGGCTGACAGGCATGATCAGTGCTTCATCAGCAGCCTGCAGAGCATCAAGACTGTTCCTCAAAGCAGGCAGGTCAAGTGAGACACACATGAATCTAAAAACAGAATGTGGCCCACCTCAGCACCATGAGAGAGAGAGGGACTCAATGAGAAGATGGCGGAATCTGTGAAATAACCACTGGTGACGCTTAACTCAAAATCTCTGGTGGGCACACAGAATCACTGAAATTTCAGTGAAACACACACGGATTTCGCTCCAATGCATGACACTTGTGTGCCATTAACTCGTGTGTCACTTGTGTGTCATTAACTAACCCTAAACCTAACCCTAACCCTTCACGGAAATGTCAGCGTTGTATTGTATTGAGCCAAGGCCATGGGATATGAGTATTAGTAACTTAGAGCGACATCAGTGTGTGTTTCATGGAATTAAATCCATATATGTTTCACGGAACGAAATCCGTGGTTTTTCCACAGATTCCTGTGAGATCACGTTGCTCCAAGCAATGAGTGGCGATGGACTTTAGATGAGATTAGACCGTATGCTCCTGACTGAGCAGAAGTGGAGCAGGCTAACCTAAGATCTTCTGGATGATCCTGCTCAGGTGGAGCCCAGGATCATGGACGACTAGAGGAGATGAGATCCAGGACAGCAGGAAGTCCAAGAGGGACCAGAAGTAGTGCAGTAGCTCTCCAGAGTTTGTCATTGGGCCACACAGAGTGGATCCCAAGGTTCACCACCTGATGTTTGTATTTTGGTTGCAGAGCTCTCCTTGGAGGTGGTTTGTTCAGTTTAGTCCATTTATGATCAGCTTCCACTATACTGGATTAGAGTCTAATTGCAGATACAGCAGAGAGAAAACAGATAACCGGCCAAACTAAGTATAGGTAGAAGTATCCTACAAATGGGCAAGACGGGTAAGAAATGAGATGGAGACACAGACTGTGAAGGGGTAAACCAAACTGAGAATGTGAATATGATGCAACATATAAACAAGGATAAGAGGTTTGTGTAAAAGTAATTCTGAAAGTTGGATTGAGATGGTTAAAGATGACTGCACTGCCATCTAGTGAGCTGTGCGTACATTTAAACCAAATATATCCTTTCTATTGTGTGTGATCTATTGTCTAATCATTTTTATTGCATCCACCTTCAGTACTGTGGTATCAAATGTTATAATGTACATTTATTAAACTAATCATTTTGGATCTTGACGCCTGTTTTTCTACTCTAGGTGGTGAGTAAAGGACATGTGCCTGTAGTAAGATGGCATTGATCAAATATTGTCGTACCCTTTCATATTTGGTCAACAATGAAGAGTTCATAAAACAGATTTTCTAGAGTGATCGATTCGTGTCTCAAGTCATGTTTTTGTTGAGATTGAATCTGAGCAGGTTAAAGTCAGCGTTTGATGAAACCCCAGTTCAGCCAATCATATCCGGCTTCTACTGGACTTGATTTTGAATCCACTATTCTGAGGTGATGTGGCGTCATGGGTCTGGATGAAAAGATTCAATGGATTTCTAAAGCTATGATCATCCATAGAACCTGGTAACCTGTGGTGATGTGGAGATGTCTTTTCATGTGAACAAACCGAGCAAACAGACACTGGCCTGGTTGTTTGCTCTGTGTTATCACAAGCATGCCGTTCACCTTGTGGGGGGCGTGAGAGCGTGTTGTCATGTTGTTGTACATCCTCTTGACCTCCTGTGGGGCCCTCACATGTAAAAAACGATGTGACGCACACACCCCTTTTTAGGTGATGACACGCCTGGGTTTGCTCCTTTTGAAGTTGGCTATTTGCTGTATGTATTACCCTACAGATAACCCTGGCCCCAGTGACATAGCACGGGGTTACTTTAGTTCGAGCTGGGCATGTCAGGATGTATACACATATATGCACAGGAAAACGTACATGCCTGACCCACATCAGAACACACAGTGACACAGTTCCCTGGAGTCATTATACCATCAGACAAAAACATCTCTCCATATCCCCCTAACTTCACCAGACGTACACACACTAAGTCTGAATATAGCCAGGTCTGCTGGGGCTAGGTATAAATACATCTACGAAAATAATGCTTTGGTGTACTTTTCGGCACATTCTGGCTTCTAATATATAAATGCTGAGGATTCCTGTATTGATCCCATAGTGCAGTACTGTCAGTGTCCTGTGCTGGGCCAGACGGGGGTATGATGTAAGAACTGATAACTAACAGGCAGGGGGATTGGAGGTTGAAAAGGTGCACTGCAGTACTCTGGCCCAGACTTGTTTCAGATTCCCGTTGATTGCTACGTGCTTTCTACGGAAGACAAGATGTGCTGAATATGCTGCTATCAGTATGTTAGAAGTCTGCAGCTCATGAACAGGGTAAATGGTACATTGACTGTATTCATATAGCACCTTTCTACAACAACGTTGTACTCTTTGAGTTGAACTTTACAATGAATACCTCACATTCACCCATTCATACACACATTCACACACCGACAGCGGGTCAACCATGCAAGGTGACAGCCAGCATGTCGGGAACCGGCAGGGGTTAGGTGTCTTGTTCAGGAACGCCTCAACACTCTGCTTGGAGGAGCCGGGGGTTCGAACTGGCAACCTTCCGGTGACTGAACAAGCCACTCTACCCCCTGTACTACCAAAAGAGGATGGCATACGTCAGGTCTGATGAGGGAAGCACTCAGGCTAACGGGAGGTTGGTTTGGAAGAGTGGAGGAGATGTAGGCGTGACCAGCATGCAGGAATGAGGGGACGAGAGAAGTCCAAGTCGCTTGGGAGAAAGAGAAAGTTCAGATAAGGGGAACAGAAGTGACTTAGGAGGAAGACGTTGAGTCCATCTGTTTACATTGGTGTGCTGCATGGGTTAGCTTATCTGTCAGTATGGAACTGGAATGAATAAATCCCTCTCTAGGGACCCATGTGGGCTGGAAAGCAGAATGACATTAATATGTTAATAATTAATAGAGTATGGTGTCCAAAGTCACAGTGATGTTTAGCGTACGTTCACCTGGCATAGGGCATCAGAGCCATACAAACAGATGGGCACAGGTGTCCTTTGCACAGCTGTGTAGTTCTGGAGGCCAGCGGTGTGTGAGTACAGCTGTGTTTGTGATTCTGTCTGGGTGGAACTCACAGCACACATACAGGTACAGAGTGTGGTTTGTATGTGTGGGTGTTGTTTTTTTTTTATTTATTTTTTTACAAAAAATTGTAATCCTTTGAATGTTTTGATTTTCCAACTGTGCAGCGTTGTAACATACTGATGGGGCTCTCAGCAGAGACATTAGCAGTGAGGTTGGTATATGATCAGTGTATAGATCAGATGTCCTGCAGCTGTTCTCTGCATCTCATCCACAGAATAGGGATACTGCGTCTTAATATACGCACAAAGAGGTCCAATCATTCACTCACTACTGGAATATACAAATTAGAACATTCCTGAACTACAACTACAACTCTTTCCACAGACTTCAAGACTGCATGGAAACTGTTATTCAATATATACACTACTTCAGCATTAAACTCCATGATAACCAGCTTCATGAAATAATGGTCTTGAATGCTCTATGATCATTATGAGTGCACGGAAGTCAGAGAAGATGTGCTCAACAACTATGGGAACATTTTAGTGTTCAACAAAAACCATTTCCAAATGTCTAATTCAAAGTGATTGAGAGAATCCCAAGTGTGCAAAATTCTTTGTGAACACAATGGCAGTTTTAAAGAGACTAACATATAAACCATAATACTTTGTCTTTCATGGTTTAGCACACACAACCAAGGGTGACTATAATACAAAGCATTGTTTTAGAAATGTTCAAATTTTTAGACATTTTAAAGTAACCAATTTCCGTAATGATGACCGCATATTGCACACTTGGGATTCTCTCAATCACTTTGAATTAGGTATTTGATATGGTTTTCGTTGAACACTAAAATGTTGACTGATTTCCGTGCACTCAATGATCATGGAGCATTCAAGATCATTACTTTATGAAGCTGGTTATAATGGAGTGTGACCCCAAACTTATGAATGGTAGTGTGTATATATATATATATATATATCCATATATACAGCTCCATCTAGAAGATAGATATATTATTGTGTGTAGCTGTTCTATAAGGTCATTGTTATTTTCTGTTCATCCAAGGGTGAAAGGGGACATCTTGTGGCTGAACGGCACATCTGCAGCTGAGAAATTGCCGCAGTAGAAAGGGCAAGGGTCACATGCTGAATCACAGAGAATAATGTAGACCTCATAGTAGGACAAGATTCAAGACCCGAGATGTGTAACCACAGTAGGACATGAGTGACGGGTACACAAAAGAAAAATAAGAACCATATGGATTAGAAGGCATATTTATAAATGGCACATTTTCCCATAAAAAATATTGATTCCGGAAACACTTGTTCAGAATTCATACAGTACAGTTATTGAAAATGTCAACTTGCAATTTAATTTCCATCTTTTTTCCCTTATTGACCGTTTGTGTCTCAAAGGGGTCAAATCCCTCCCAATTTAAAGTCCTCACATTAACCTTAGTAAAACCGTGTCCTAGTTCAGCAGGACATGAACAAGATGGAGATTGGACAATATGAACAAAATATCTTTAAAAACTTGACTCGGTTGAAACTCTCCCCCCTCCAGTAATGCATTATCGTATTAAAAATTAACTAGCTCAGATTTTCTTACACTTGTTCAACAATAAAACAAGTTTCACATCTTCCTTGTATATCTATTGCATTTGTCCGTGAACTCCTGAGAAGGCAAAAGGAAGAACAGAGGAGTCATCAGCTTCCTCTGCTCGCTCCCATGCGGAGGTGAGTGAATCATAAAGTCCCCTTGGCTCCACACGGAGCGCCTCTCAGCCAGCGCTGTGGAGGGCTGGAGGGGGTCAGCGAGTCCTCCTGTAGTAGATGAACGCAGCCACCAGCGCCACAGACGTCACGACGGTGAGCGTCCTCCACCGAGACATGCCTCTGATCACGCCCGCCTGCAACACGTGAACACAACTCCATCGGTTTTTACTATGGAAATATAGTGCATGTACATCTAGTCTTTAGCTAGTCTATCCGTTGATTTATAATGATGTATATGATCATATATATCATTCAATCTGTCAATCAAAGTGACTAACTCAACCAAATTAATGATTGATTGAGTTCAGTTACTGAGCAACTTAACTAATGCAGTTTAATTCATGAGTAAGTTGAGAGTCATACAGTAGGCAGCCATCTCATGTCATTTTCAGCAGCCTGGCCTGCGGTTCAAAAACCAAAAGGTGGACGGACTGATCAGGGCTAGACTGAGGACTTTGAGTTTGTGAGCGGTTGGGCAGTTATGGATTTCCACATATGCGCCATATGGTGTTAAAAAGATTATACGGTTGCACGTAAAGCAAGAACCTAGTTTACTTTTGGAGAGGTTATCTGTGAACATGAACACTGCTTTTCTGTTCCCATTAAACATCTGGTTTGCTCGATCATCTGGGATGTTTGCAAGCTGGACACTGCCATTGGCTCCTCTCTCCATCACTCACTAAACTCCTCCACCGAGTACTGATTGGTCCACTCACCTGTTGGGTTCAGTAAGCTGGATCAATGGGAGCGTGCTTTAATGAAACTTACCCAGCCTCCCTGCCGTGTAATCCAAGAATGGAGCCGTTCTCGAATGAACTGCAGGACCCAGCTGATAATTATCCGAATATTCTCAAGGTGGTTGGTGGTCAGCGCCTGAGGAAGGGACCAGAGCAGCAGTCCATGTCAGCGTCAACGTTATCATCAACAGCCAGAGTAATTGTGAAGCTTCATGCGAGGCCCGTTACCTTGTAGATGAGTCGGTAGGCCAGGTGGAAGAGGGCCACCACTCGGCCCCATGTGATGCCCTCGTTGAAGATGCTTTTAGTCACTTTCATGAAGACCTCATAAACGCAGTTGCCCTGCACCTGGTTAATCAGGCTATCAGGGACACAGAGGGAGAGAAGAAGAACTCAAAAGAAGAACTCAAATAGAAGGTTCACCTTCACCTTGGGGGTGGTTGGTTAGAGTTAGGTTTAGTGAACTCATTAAGCTAAAGTGGTCTTTACCCTAAGGTGAGTTCTTTAGAAAACAACTCACCTCAGGATGAACCACTAGTTGAATGTGAATGTTGAATGTGAGTGAATCACTCTCAGTTGTCTGAGAATCATTCTATTTCATGGTAACAATTTAACAGTAACTAGCGGTAAAAGTCCAAACGTTGAACAGGACTAACTGTGAATGCAGTGTATTTGTGGGGGTTGCGGGCTACAGGGAGCGCTCACCTCTGGAGCTCAGCGTTCTGGTTCAGCTCATTGGCGATCCTGACAAGATGCTGGACCACCTCCTTGATCTGCGGATCCTGCTGCTCATTGGGTCTCCCCCCCAGCTCCTCAGAGGAGATGTTCATGTGGGGGTCCACAGCGTTTATACTGTGAATCACGAATCTGCAAAACACCACATTTACATATGCCTTAGTTTTCCATTTGGGAATAAAACTAACAAAAACTTAAAATCGTCTATAATTATAAAAACAATCCTAAGTTATGATGTTGAACAGTGAAGTGGTCCATGCAGGTGAAGTGAAGATGTGTTGAGATAACAGCGATAGTGACTCCCATCTTCATTCACGCTGTGTTCTGTGTGAACGCTGTGTTCCGTGTGAACGGTGTCTCAGCCGGCGTGGCATCGTAGCGTGCGTTTCTCGGGGTCTGCTGATGCTAACTGGTTGCGTTGTAAGACAGCGCTACATGTCTTCCACTAGGGCTGACTGGGATACATTCGATTGGCCGGCAGTCGATTGGTCGGTTTGTGTGAGAGTGGAGCAAATGAAACGTGAGACTGAAGATGTGTCTGGGTCCGGGACCTGACCCACGGTGAAGACCCACCAGCCAGACACCATGGCTTATACCCCCATAGGTCTGTGCTCTGCTGAGCTGAGTTATCCTGAGCTCAGGAACCTCAAGAACACACACACCCCTAACTAACACCCCTAACCAGTATCACACCACTAACACCCCTAACCGGTATCACACCCCTAACCGGTATCACACACACTCCTAACGAACACCCCTAACTGGTATCACACCACTAACACCCCTAACCGGTATCACACCCCTAACCGGTATCACACCCCTAACCAACACACACACTCCTAAGACCCCTAACCAGTGTAACACCCCTAACCAGTATCATATGAACAACTGTTGTGATGGGCTCATTTCACAACTGTGAGTCCACTGTGGTCAGACCTTTGTCCTAAAGCGTCCTACAGTGTCCTAAAGCATCCTTAAGTGTCCTACAGTGTCCTACAGCGGCCTAAAGTGTCCTCAAGCGTCCTAAAGTGTCCTAAAGTGTCCTACCCTCTCAGGGCCACAGCTCCCTGCTCCATGATGGGGTCATCAACGACATCTGAAGAAACAACCAAACACAAATAGTACAACTTTTTAACACACACCACTTAGTTATTCTCAAGAAAACTAAATATAATTTCACACACACACGCACGCACGCGCGCGCGCACAAACACACAAACCAGGAAATCGGGCGAAAGACTCGTCCTCGGTGTTTTCAAACAACGTCCTTCTAACGTGAAGCATGTGAAGACTCCTAATAAATGAGGAATACAGCGCAACAGACCTTCCCCTCCCACCGCCCCCTGGGGATGATCCTCGGGCTGGTCTCCGGGTTGATCCTCGTGTTGGTCCCGGTCTTGGTACTTGTCCTGGGGTTGGTCCTGGTCTTGGTCCTGGGGCCGGTCTCCGGAGTCTGCCATGACTCACAAACTTTGTCTCCAACTAACTCCGGCCAGACGCAAAATCTAAAGTTACTGTCGTAGTCTATACAATATCATGTGTTTAATATAAAACGGTTGTCCGAACAATAACATCCAAAATGTTGTTTTATCGTTGCCGGTGAACTAACTGGTTACAGTGAATCCAACCAAACTGTGAGGACATAACGCGGAAGCGCCCTGTAGGCTGGGCAGCAGCGAACGCTCACTGCGCTCCCTCACGGCAATATTACCCTCTGAGGACCCACCCTTTAGTCAGACCAGCCAATCACAATGCTAATAGAACCCCAGACGGGAGTCCTGGCCAATCACCGAACTCAGAATTCCTAGGCAGTAGGGTTACATAAATAAAAGAGAGCTTCATTTTCTTAGGGTCATGATACACACTCCGGGATAGTAGGTGGCGTTATGCATTTGGAACGTTGGGAACGTTCGAATTCAAAGGAGTAGAAGAAGTAGGTTCTGCCCTAATGCAGATTAAAACATGGATTTAGAAGTAGGTTCTGTCCTAATGCAGATTAAAACATGGATTTAGAAGTAGGTTCTGCCCTAATGCAGATTAAAACATGGATTTAGAAGTAGGTTCTGTCCTAATGCAGATTAAAACAGCGTTTACCATGGTGTGCATGCATTTTATTTGTACTTATTTTTTTTTTATTATTAAGGCAACTTGCCTCCTACTTAGGGACTGAGACCCTCCTAGAATCCCCTGTTATATAGTTTGCTAGACCAGACCCCATACCCGTCCCCAAACCCCAGATCAGACCCAAGACCAGACCAGACCCCATACCCAACCCCAGACCAGACTCCAGTTACCTCCACACCAGAACCTACTTCAAATGTTAAAGAGTGAGTTACCAGACTTTTCTGTGTGGAATTGATCTGAAGAAAGATTGAATGATACTCAAGACCGAGATCTTTGCAAAAATAAATAAATTATTAATACAAGTTATACTTATTAAATAAGTAATCCAACCGGTGAAAATTAAGGGTTGATCAATGGGTATTACATTCTTTATAAAGGCCTTTTTTAAGAGAAATAAAGAAACGTAGAAATTAGAGGAAAAACACGTGTATAACTGTCAGCCTATACATTTCTATAACTATACAAAATATGATGGTATAACTTGAAAATATGTTTGAGTTTGCAGAATGTGAACGAACACACTTGATTCAACACATAACTCTAATGACTGGATATGAACAGTAGACAAGATGGTCTGCATTCATGTTGTTCTGTAAAAACTAACCCTCACCCTAAAGGGTGGACGGGTCAATATTAGTCTAACGTTCATTAGTATTATACTAACCAAACAGTGCTGCAACATCACACGATTACTCTGTGAAGTAGTAGAAACATATATAAAAACGTGTGTGTGTAAGCTTTTATTTTAATTTCTATGATGGACCCATGGAAATTAAAAACGTTTTTATAAACAGGACCATGTGTGGACTGTCGCAAGATTTAAAAAAATCCCGTAGCATCTAGCCTAGGTTTACTTGACGTTTGGTAAGGGGATATTGAATCTGGCAATACGTCATGGTTTGAAGGTCCTGAGCCCCTAGTATAGCTGATGTCTGTCCTATTGAGAATGAGGAGATGAGGAGTTGTGAGGAGTTGTGTTGAATGAGAAGAATGAGGAGAGCCCGGCATGATTTATGCTCTATCTCCATGTGATCAGAAGGGGGCGGCATTGAACCACAATAAATAATACCTTTTTTGTGCGTGTGTTAATATTGTTATTGAAGGAAACATGCGAATGACAATGTCACAGAGGTGCTTTTTCAACAACATGCATCATTCAGACAACTATTAGTCAGGCATACACAATATGCTCAATTGTATATGAATGAACTCGAGACTTAGATACCTCAATAGTCAATAGTCAATATTTACATTTACATTTACATTTAGGGCATTTCACAGACGCTTTTATCC
>JAOTIX010032848.1:0-14116 GCA_027123715.1 Gaidropsarus macrophthalmus
ATAAAACCAACCTTGCATGGCATTGCATTTTGAGGGACTTTTGAGTGTCTCAGCAGCAGTGTTATACTTCCTGATAGCAGTGGAGGCCTGATATTACCATGGTTACCAAAGTAAAAATTCGCTGCTGCTGAAAAACTAGTCCCTCAAACTGCATGATCCAAGCGATGCGAGGTTGGTTTTATTTCTAACATTATTCTATCCCGACATTTCCATATAATCTCCATATAATCTTCTATAATCTGGCGTTATTGATTTGCCTCAAGTGTAGCCTACTGTGGAGTGGGTAAGACTTTTTATTGGCAGGCTAATCGCGACGTTGACTTGTGCTAGCCTAGCACCAGCGAACTGTGCAACTAGAAGCACTGATTGATTTTTTTTTTTTACTTTTCCAATGATAAATAACACACCGGCTTACTTGGAAATGAGGTCCTATGTCCAAAGTTCCGAACTACCCCTTTAAGAGACCATCCATTAAAATCAAAACCTTGAAGAAGACCACTTTAATATGCCCTCCACCAAATAGGTTTCCCTCGGCCCTCAGTCCTACAAACTGTCAAAGGGGAGCTTCACAGCAGTCACCCGTGGGACGAAATTGGGCATTACACTGAAACTCGCTCAAGTCCTCACAAAATGCGGGAGTATCGCGACACCCCATGGCGATACGAGGTGCAGCGAAATCACTGCACCTCGATTTCGCTAATACACCCGAAATCACTGAAACCAAACGCATGCATTTCGATGCAGGAAACCAAATTCTTTCAACAATGTCCAAATAACGAGGTCACAGAGAGACGGGCAGGCAGACCGTGGACACATAATCATTGGGCTGCTACCTACGGCAACATAATCAACCAGTGGCTCTGTATTAAGGCTGATTGGGGTCGTTAGATTCAGGTGTGGCGGGGAAGCACGCGTGAACAAGACCACTATTGCGCGTACTATTTTCAAATGCCACGGAAGAGGATCAGACAGCTTATTGCGATCACTTTGCAAGCGCGCACAACTAGCTGGGCCGAGCAGACCCAGCTATTCAATCCATTGATTAAATGATTTTTACGTAAAATACACCAACACAGGCCCGCCCACCACACATGCGATGCGAAGAAAATACCAACGGGCCAAAGACGTCCTCGCCGACTGCCAGAGAGACTGGAGGGGTCAGCAGCACTGAAGTGCAGGTGCAGAAAAAACATTATCGGAGAGGACGTTGCTCATACTTCTTACGTTACGATCCAGGAGCCACGTTGCTCGATAGCGCCCTCTGTGGAGTGACGCGTCCTTGGTGCTCGCACTTTTCGTGATGATGATGATGATGATGATGATGATGATGATGATGATGATGATGATGATGATGATGCACAAACAGGGTGGTGACATAATTACGGTCGGCCAGGAATAATGATGTTGTCACCTCTGATTCTTGCCTCAAAAGACAGTTTTCATCAATTAAATAAATGTTTCTTCGTTTCTGGTTTCTGATGTCCTGTTTACAATGATCTCCAACGCCGGCCAATTTTGTTCGACTGAAGACATCTTTCCATCTGATGGGCTAAGGTCGAGAGCTGTCAACCTGATTGCCTCCTATTTGTAACACCTTGCATGACCTTCAGAAAGGTCACATCTTCAAATGAAGCAGTGTTATCATCTTTGGTGCTGTCGAAGACATCTCACCTGTTGTTTGTCCTTTTTAATTGTAAGCCTCTACACAGACAGATGTGTGGAAACACGCGCGTATGCAGTGAATATGGAGACCTGTTGTCTTTTACGCTCAAAGCTTGAAGAACCCATTGTCCCGAGTTACCTGTCAGTCCGCTTGGCATTCAACATGACCGCCTTCTCCCGTCCCGTGGACCAGCAGGGAAGAGTTGGGCCGGGTCTCGGAGCAGGACTTTCCCCTGAAGCCTCTTGCCTCAGTATACTTTCTGTTGCAACGGTAACGTCTTTAGTGGCGGTGTCCTCATCCCTATCATGCTCACCTGCAATCACCATCAAACTCGCACACCGAAAGTGATCAGAATTTCCGAATTTGCACGAGTTATTAAAATACGCGTAGGAGATATCAGATCACCTGTTCCCTGCATCCCCGCAATAACCGAGGTTCGTAGTACACCACACTGACCTTGCCTCCGCATTTGAACTGTTGCCAAACAAAAATTATATAAAAAATATAAGATGTCACTTGTACAATTGAGTTAATTAAGTTCTTAAACATGGAGAGCACCTTATACACCATACACTGTGGGGACGTAGGTTGTACTTGTGTTTTTTTTTTATTTTTATTTTACTACAGATTAATAGTAACGTGAAGATTATAGTGCATGACGATGTATATTCGTGTTTTTTGTTTGTGTGTTTGTTTGTTTGTTTGTTGTTGTTTTTTCTTTTCATTTGCAAGATCTGAGTAACTTTTATAGGTGCTGTATAACATTCAACCAATCTCTCCAACACCATCTTGAGCGCCTATCTATGGTTACATGTTCCATTGACTGGTTGCTCAGAACTTAATGGGCTCAGCGTTTGACTGGTTGCTCAGAACTCGATGGGCGCAGCGTTTGACTGCTTGCTCAGAGCGGCTTAGTTTAAAGGACTTTATGTGATTACGTTGTCGTCGTCTATTCTTCGTCTTCCACGGCTATTGCGTATTGTATATTGATTGTCTAGCGACATCTGGTGGTAGGACGACAGAATTTGAGCAATATGCAAAAAAAAAAAATATTGCAACGCAGCAAAATACAGATTGTTAACTACTGTGTTTCTCTGTAAATCTTCGTGATCTTCCCCACTCCAGAGCTTTATTTCGGTTTCATCTCTAGTTTTACTTCGCTCAATGACAATAAAGTTCAAGTCAAAGACGCTTTATTGTTAATTTCGTCATATGTCAAGTCATACAAAGGAATCTAGAGTAGCCTAGCCTACATTTCCCACTCTCCCACAGTGAAACATAAAGTGCACAGGCACAACAGATAAGACAAGATATTTCCTAATACTAAAGTAGGCTAAACATTAAATTACACAACAGTGCCACTCCACCTGGCTTATGGCTTGAGTCCTCTGCACTCCAGCACTGCCTCTTAAAGGTTGTATCAGCAATTCTAGGCCGAAACATAAATGGATCTTTCCTCACGATCTGCTAACTGCCCGACACATAAGCAGGCCGTCAAAAAAACGTGTCTCTGTTGGCAGCCTATGCGCTGAGATCGGAGCATAGGCTGCTTACAGAGATGCATTTTCTGCTGCAGAATCGCTGATATAACCATTTAGTCACACCTTAAAGGTTGTATCAGTGATTCTAGACCAGGGCCCAGTTTCCCCAAAGCATCGTTAGCCTATACGTGCTTTGTAAAGTTTGTCGTACGAGCATCATACGTACGAGCAATGAGGAACTTTATGAAGCATGTAGGCTACAATGCTTTCGTGAATCTGGGCCCAGAACCGCGTCTCTATATGCTCCAAGATGGTAATCAAAAACAAATAATATTAGTAAACAAAGGGCAGAATCAAATAAAACCTTTACTTCTCAGATTTGGAGGCTTTTGTCATTTTCCTAGGTGAGCTTTTTCATTGTTCCATTTCATTTATTTTTCTGCATCTATGAACTATATCCTAGCTGCTTCAGCCTCTGGGAGTTCCCTAGCAGCCTCGGGGCCAGCCAAAGAGCTGTGAGAATGCCAAGATGACGAGCAGGAAGCATTTGACCTGAGCCTCCATGGATGACTTGAAGAGGTTCTTCCCTAGCGTGTGGTATGTTGACAGCTTTCGTTCAGATGTTGTGGAATTCAAAACACATTGGCCGTGTTTCAGGGTGTCAGCTTGTTTGTCTGCATTGCACTCCTCGCCTGTTCTCACGTAACCCTTTGCATAGTTTAAATCTACCGCGCCTGCATGTGCTTAGTAAGAGGCAATAGAAATTGTGCTATATAAGTAAGTATATTGTGGCGACCCCTGCCAAACCTCACATGCCAACCTCAAGTGGGCAGGTGCCGACTCCTCCCCAGCTTCCAGAGGATCCTGGGAAATGAGGGGTCGAGTGATACAAAATGTTTTTTATTGTTATTTATGGTTTGCCTTGTGTTTTAGTTTGGTGTGTGTGTTCGCTATGTGTTATTGTGTGTCCCATGTCATTTGCGTGTTTTTGTTGAGTGTCATGCACGTTAGTGTGGCGGGTTGTTGTTTCTGTTGTCGAGTGGGGGTACTGGTGGTGAATAAAGGTAGTTCTGGGGTTGTGCATGGGGCACAGAACTACAAGCCACTGAACGCTGGACTCCGTGTCTTCTCTCTTGGCCCGCCGCCACAATATATTAGGGCTTTGCATCGGAAATATTTTTACAAATTAATGAAAGCATCAATCAAACGAGCTAAGTCGGCTAACAACAGCAACGATGAAGCTCTAGCCCACAGACGAATGTAGGCTACGTGACGAAAGACTAAAGGTCTACACGACAAGCACAGAATGTTTGTATGAGACGAGCCTGACCTTCTCAATGAACGGAAAGACTACAACTGACAGGGGAGACATTTAAATAATGAATGGTTAGTGGACGACAGCGTGTTAACTACACCGGTTACAATCCAAACAGGATTACCCGTTCACGCTGAGCCCCAGCGTGATGCTGGGAAATCAGCAGTCGAGCAGACAGACCGGCTCAACGGAAGAGCAGTGTTACGGATGGTATCAGCTCAGAGACAAGGCTGTCCCCGAGCCGTGGAAGGAGCCCCCCCACTCCAACACATTGCAACACAAACTGAGGCTTCAGCGGGGGCCACGGCCCCTGCCTCTAGCCGTCGTAAGCATCGTCACTCAAAGAGCATACAGCCCATTGGCTTGGCGCCAACAGACACAACAGACACAACAGACAATAGTTCTCCCACAACCCAAAAAGACACTGATGTTATTGGGGAGGAATGCAGACACCATCCCCGCCTGGTGGGAGCACACGTAAAACAGGCTAAACACGTAGAGTCCCGCGTCGGAATCTCTGCACGGTGAAGCGGGTGACGTGAAACTGGTTCGCCTTCACAGCCTACTCGGACCGTGACGCTGGTGAATGCGAAACCTTTCCCTATAGGGACTGTAGGAAACCGATGACACGGTGACTAGGGCCACATCATTTAGCGAAGGCACCCCACTTTACCATCAGAGGGAAGAAGCGTATGGTGCAGGTAAACCGCTACCCTGCACCATAAACATCTTAGAAACCAAACTCCATGAAGGACAGGGGGGGGGGGGGGGGCATGGGGAGCCTTAATAGTGCTTGAGGCCCTTGGGCTATGGAAATCTTTTGGGCCCCTCCCCCATCCGCCCGCCAATGCACAATCAATTTCTCAACAGCGATATAGCCAAATAGCCCACACCAACTTGCATAATTGAACCGTATATAGCTCACATATACTGTATCTTGGTTAAAACAAAATTATCTCAAGGAATGAGTTGACTCGAGAAGTGATCTTTTGCTCTCTGCCATTTATTGAATCAAATGGTAGACATGGAAAAGGCTACGTACCAGGACGGAAGATTCAAATGTATTTTTGTTCACGCTATTACATTTATTTTGTTTAGATAAGGGGGAAGGGGGGGGGCTCCCTCCACCTCCTCCAGGAGATGCGGCTGTAGCGCAGAGTAATGACACCGCGAACACGGATGTTTATCATCTTTTTGGAAAATATTTTTTTTAGAAGGCCCCTGATTGGCCAAGGCTGAAGCCCAGGTAAGCTTGTGCATTAAGGCGCCAGGGGGGGGGGGGCGTCCCCACCTCAGCGTGTTGTCCAACACGCAAGCACTTGGAGAGGGGGGAGCTGGGGAGGGGGAGCGAGCCAGGCGACTCGCTCACAGTAGGCTCGCCCAGGCCTCCAACTCCCTTCGACGGGCGTGAAGCCTAGCGTGTTCCTAGACGCTTCCCAGCTCTTGACCTCCCAACCCATCCAATCCCCACCACCCTCGCCCTTCACAGGCCTGCTGGAGACCATGTTGCGGGTAAGAGCGCCCCGGAGAGGAGCGCCTCCCTCGGCAGAGGAAGCACAAGGTGTGCTCGTCCCCTCGGTGGGCAGGAGGGGCAGAGGGTTCCCTGCAGAGGGCCGTACTGCCGCTGGGTCTCCTCCTCCTTACTCAAGGTTGAAGAGAGAAGTATGGCGACTGGCCGCTCATAGAGGACAAGTGCTGCAGTGCACAGCACGATGCACACGGGCACACAGTGATTAGTACATTGTTGGCAGGAACAGGAACAAGACCTGAGGCGATGAACCTGGACATCATCTGCCCCCCTCCCCCCCAGAGGCACACACACACACACACGCGAATGCCTTACACTGTTCTCAGCACCATGACGCATGCTGATAAATGTGCGTCTATTTGTGTCATGGACTTGACTTTGGACATAATCTTACGTCTCATAATCTCACGCCAAAACGTTGCTTCACTTTCAGTTTGACGACCTTTTCAGGACGTATCTATCTGCCATGGCTAGCCTCCTTATTGATCATTCATCTCCATAGCAGGCATAGCAGTTAACATGTATTGTTTAGATTGATTTTAACACAACAAAAATGTATTGCAGCATCTTAACACTATCTTTATTATTTAGATTTTTTTTTTATCCACACATGTAGCTAGCAAGAGAGACAGGTCATTTTAATTTAATTGAAAAAATATAAACATTTTTAAGAAATTGGCTACAATTTCTCTCACTCCCTTCTGTCATGTCAAGACATGTGCAACAACATGTGCATCAACAGAGTGAGACTCCGCCCCCAAACGAGACATGGTTAGACAAAATAACAAACTCATTGGATCAGATCCAGAAAGGAAAACCCTAATGCCTCATTTCACCCCTTGGCAAATGCTATGTGTGCATTCTAACAACACGCACCCAGTAGGACACAAGCTCCTCTCCTCTACAATGTGTTGTGACTGAAGCGTGAATATCCTAATACTCCTGATGCAGATTTGTTTGGCTAATCCCTTCAACCACTTGCCGTTTCCTACTAGACATGTATGTACTTTTAAAATCTTGTATTATGTGTAATTACAGCTGTGCAATTCAGCACCTCAAACATGAGTAACAAATAACACACATTTAATGTATTAATGTCGTTTAGGGGCAGCACTACTACGTCACTGCAGCATTCTCCAGTGGTCCCAAATTAATGATGCACATTTTCAACAAATGTCACCCATACAATGGGATAAATCACATGCATATGGGATTTTCTTCACTTTAGATATATTGTTAAAACGAATAATTCATTACATTCATCCTTGAACATGATTTGACATTATCTTAAGAATCAAATTTGCCCATGGCTTAAACCAGTCAGGCCTCTACCAAGTACAACAAGGGGACAGAGAGATTCGACATCAGCATCAATCAAGCACCAAAAATCATATCCCCTGCATGTTCACATCTACTAATACTACAACACTACTTGCTGGGGAAAAGCAGATGACCGTTGAAGTAGCTGTCGGCTCTCAGGCCGTTTCCGCCTGATCGAGCCTCAAGGTAGACCTTGTCGCCCTTGGAGAGCTTGAGGATGGTGCTGCCCGAGGCGGTGAGGTAGCCCGTCTGCTTGGTGGTGTAGGAGTGGAGCACCAGGGTGTTGTTGCGCTTCAGATCCACGCTTCCTGATTTTCCGTGAATGGTGCAGTGGAACTCAAACTCGTAGACGCCGGGCAGTGGGCAGATGAAGTACCCCGTCTCGACGTTATACGCACCCTGACCGTTGTATATCTCCTCTGCAAAGACGATGGGCACGTTTGCCTTTGGGTATTTTTCCCCGAGTCGCATGGAAAAGCCGATGGAAGGTACGGACCCGGGTGGACCCGGGGGCCCTTGCGGTCCTGGTGGTCCACGCATATCTGGCGGGCAAAGCACAGCAACGTGGTTATTAGTGATGACCACCACATAATAAAGGTATAGCGGTATAGCTGCCATTACCAAATTGCTTTATGCACTCTCATAACCAGGAACTTATGCTGGTACTCCTAATCATAAATAGATCCCTACATTGTATAGTTCTATTTTATTCTGTTGACTATAATTGTAGCATTAGTAAATGTCTTAATCTGTTGTGTAATATAATGTTTACTTTAATATATGGAAATGTCTTGTCTTATGTTGTGCCTGTGCACTTTATCTGTTTCCCCGTGGGAGAGTGGGTAACATGCTCTCGATTCCTTTGAATGTCTTCACATGAAGAAATTGACAATAAAGCTACTTTGACTTTGACTTGACTAGCTTATGCATCTGCTAGCTACAGTGGCCTACTTGAAGTTCAATTTGTACACTAAATTGCACATTTCAGAAGGGAATTGGTTTATGTGTCGGGGTGCATGGCCCCCTGAGGCCGAGACATTCAACCGTGCTTGTAGAATGGGTTGTAGAATGTTTTGAACTGTGACATCTGGATTTACCGTTGTATGGTGTTGAGTTGTTGCCCTCAGCCGCTGCTGAAAGGAGCCGTGAAAAACAGTCAGAATCAGAATCAGAAGCGGGATACAGTAGCGGTGAGTGCTTGGGCTATATTGACCTAAGGGTCCGTCCTCCTACCGTTCTCCTTCCATGGGCTGAGGTCGAAGGCTGGAATCTTCTCACACTTGGTGTAGCCAGTTCCCCGGGGCCGATATTGGAAGGGCTTCTCCGGGACCTCCTCGATGCCCGTGTTGTCACATATGATACGGGAAAGGGATGTACCCATCAGCGCTTTCCGTTGAGCTCCTGTGAACACGTTGTCGTTCTCCCACCAAAGTCTGTAACAAACGGTTCATCAAACGGCCTCTTAGCCAGAGCACTACTTGGATCTTCTTGTCACCTCTGGAGTACGGTATTCTGCTTACCGGTCACCCTGGCGAATGCGCTGGAATTGGACGCTGATGAGGCATGCAAACAACTCCCCGACTCTTCCTCCTTTGACGAAGGGCTCGGCTACACCGCCCACAAACACGTCGATGTTGTCGACCGTCCCGTAGAGATCCAGAAGGTCCTTGGCCAGCTCAGTGTTGTCCAGGACCTCAGCCAGGGCCTTCAGATTGTTGGGCTGTGACAGCTTGCAGAACTTACGCCAATCATTGTATCCTTAAACCCAAGAAAAACAACAAATTTCTATATTTTTGTCCTCTTTGTGGTTCCAACTGGTACCAAATACCTAATGACTGAAGCGACACACCCAGCAACATGTAGTGTTGGGATATTTATCAATCAATCAATCAATTTATTATTGATCAATAAAAAGGGTTTTAGTTATAAATAATACTTAATAATTTTATTAGTTATGTTAGGGTTGGAAAGGGCGATTTTGTACTTCTCTGTGGCTTTCATTTGCGTGTATTTAGATTTATTTTAAGTTTAGCAGCGGGGACGGGCCGTTACCTGGTAGTCCATGATCACGACCCCGTTGCATGTTAAGAGAGGCCAGGTCCAAGGCCAGGTCCAGGAACTGGAATAGGCGGTTCCTCAGATCCTCGTTCATCATGTGGTCCTGCGTGTTCAGCTTGGCCTGCTGGCCCACCAGCCCTCGAAGGATGGGGTCCACACCCCCTGAGGGCCAAACCATTGTCGTTGAGATATTTTTCTCTGACTCAAGCACACTAAATATACGCATCAACTCGGATGGAGGGATGGATGGAACCATCGACAGTGAATACCAGCAACACTTATAATTCACATTCACCAAGTGACCTTCCAAAGGCGGTGCTGGCAATGCATGGGCGAGCAGCACACCTTGACAAACGCCTCCTGATAGAGCAGAAACGGTTGTTTACCTTCAAAAACAATTCTCCATGGAGTAAAGAAGGCCTTGAACAGCTGCACGTTGCCGAACTTGGACTGCTCTTTAAAGTTCTTGTCAAGCCGGAAGAGGGTGGGTTGAATGGCCAGGTGGGCGAAGCGGTAGGCCGCCGTTGCAAACACGTTCGAGATGCTGGGGTCCACATTTTCATCGTAGCCGGGGTAGTTGGACAGACGCTCGGCGATTGTGTCTGGTCCGACGATGTGCCGTAAGTAATCCCGGAACGTAATGACCTAAAGGCGGAGAGGGAGGGGCCAAACTGTGAGTATGATCAATGTAACAAGTAAAAAGAAAAATGGATCTTTGTGGGTGTTCCTCCAACCTGGAAGTACGCCCCCATGATTTTCCGGGCCTCCTGGTACAGCCGCTCCCCGCTCCATTTGGGGTTGAGCTTGGCCAGAGCGCGTGCCAATCGGTTATGCTCCCGCAGCAGCAGTGTGTGGAAGGAGCTCAAAGCAATGTTTTCATTCGCCCGGGCGTCACCTGGAGATGAGACACAAAAAACGAAATGTTCAGCATGAACACATCATTCTTCAACCCTTCCACACTTGGAGATATGGAACTCAAATCTCCCCAAAGCACAAACCATGCTGATAAACTGCAGTGTCTGCATTGTCATGTCACATTTTGATGTCACAAAACATACTCTCATTGAACAAAGATAAGATGGAAAGTCCTAATAATTGAATGGTTGCCAGGGTTAAGTCCCTGGCAGAAAGACAGAGAGAGATGAGCATGTATTTATGACTGGCAGGGTGACTACTGTGAGGTTCAGTTCAACACTTGGTGAGCTTACTTGAAAAAAAACTATAATACTATAATACTATAATACTATAATACAAGAATACTGCTTCATAGCGTACGCATGCTGTTAAAAACCACGGTCCAACACAGAAAACGCGTTTCAAAAGGTTAAAGAATCTCGGTTAACAACATCGAACTGGGTTCTGCCCACACCAAGTTGGACCATTGAGTTCAACGCTCCAGTACTCCTGGTTTCGTCAACGGAAACGAAGCAGCGCCATGAAGCTCAGTTCATCGATTCACCAATTAATTTCTCTTACCTGCGATGAAGCAGGGAACCTCTTCTGCATCTTCGTCCTTGGTGATGCGCGCTCGGTTGGTGCATGAGTTATCTTTCATAGTGGTGAAGGGTAGGAGCTCGCGGCCGTTGTCCGAATGGAGGGAGTTCACCCTCAGAAGCCCCTTGTCGTTGGTGAGGTCGCGGAGCTTTGTCGCCAGGCTGGTGTCCGAGCCGTAGACCTGGCCTGCGTCGAGGAAGGCTGTGAGGGTGTTCATCTGCTGCCGAATAGCCCGCCCACCAAACAGGTAGCCCGTGTTACCGGAGCCACAGGCGGCAGCGGAGCGGAAGAAGGGCATGCACTTGGTCTTCGGATCCTTTTTGAGGCGACTGTCATTTTCGGGGAACTTGAAGGAAGGCGAGGAGAAACAAGTGAGGATATGGGTGTGCTGGTTTGGCTGTGTTTGTAACTAGGACAGTAAGGTTGTGTGTCTGTTGAACCCACCAGCATGGGAAAGCAGGGCTCCTTCATTTCGCATGTCTTGTCGCAGTCTATTCCGTCGTTGAATGAGCTGATGACCGGGATGTGTGGGGTGAAGGTGAGGTCATGGTCGTTCCACTGGCCGAAGATGGTCACCAGGTGGGTGTAGAGTGGGTCGCTTTCCACATCCTCATTCGCCGTTTGGAGGATTCGGTTGGACACTTCTCTCACCTGGGGGAAAACGTGTGGCGTGAGGATACAACAGTCTTTGTTCAAACAAACAAAAGACGTGGAAAATGGGTCAACATTGTTATACTCTTCTTTACTCCAAATGCGTTGCAGCAGGGGTGCCCAACCTTTTTTGACCCAAGAACTACTTTTCAAGGAGCCAACCTCCAGAGATCTACCAGTCCAGTGTCATGGTTAAACGTGACATACTTTTTTCTTTCTTTTTTGAGGACGTGTTTAAGAGACTAATATTGTGCGCAGGCAAGGACTCTGTTATAAAATATAACACTTCTTTCTAGGGCTGTCATGCAATTAAAGTATCAATTGTAAGGATTTTTGTTGTTGATATATTTTACATATCCAACTATCCCCTTCAATTCAGGGAAACAATAAATTACCTTCAAATAGCCAATTTAGGAGATCATGGTCAGTGTTAAAATGATAAGCAAATGCTACTATGCTATTCAGTGGGCCATCTGATGTAGCCTACTCTAGGTCTAGTCTGCTGAGTTAATGGAATGTAAATTCAGGGCTAACAAACTAATATTTGCCATTAGGACTCAACACATTATGGTGGCTACGGGCATTACTGAGTAATAATAATTGACACAAAAATGCTGATTGAATACCATGGTTAATATTAGCAGAACTGGTTGAATATTAAAAGTTATGAAAGTTATGGTAATGTTATTATTACTAGTTTGAACATTGCCCTTTCATAAGCGAACTACACTATGATCATTGTCGCTAATATGCCTCGTCAAAATCAGTGCGTCTGTGGGCTTTACCTCGGGAGCTGCGAGGCATGCGAAATAGCTCTCAACGTCACTTCTATCGTTTTTTTTATTATCCACAACTCGAGTACTGTCGGCCAGCGATCCCGTACCTGCAGCCTCGTTCCCTCTCACTGACCAAATGAGACCTGTCTGATGCGTGACGTGTGCACTGTGGCTGCGTACGCTGGGGACGTTAGCCACGCCCACCAGCCCCTGCATGCAAGCAGCGTGACTGAGAGACACACAGAACTATTTTAATCACGGTGTCAAAGAGAACGTGCCTTATTTGTTTTTCTTGATCGCGTTAAACTAAGATTGCGTTGACATTTTATTATATTATTTATTATATTATATTTTGACAACTCATTTTTTTATTGTATTTAATTTTATTGTTTTCCTACACACTCGCGATCGACTTGGGATCAGTCCGCGGTCGACCAGTAGACCGCGATCGACTGGTTGGGCACAGCTGCGTTACAGTAAGTAATTGGGGGATTATTTACCAGAGGGAGCAAGCGGTTGTTGACTTCCAGTGTCGGGTCCCAGCCGATGGGCAGCGAGAATCCGTCCTGGTACTTGGGTGGCAGCCAGCGGGTGAAGGGAGTGTTTGCGGCCCCCAGACGGCTGTTTTTTCTGGAATGATGCAGATGCCACAATTCAACCCCTATGTTGCCACTAAAGATCTTTGAACTCATTTCAAATGGTTCAAAAATGTATTACCTGTTGGTGCATTCGCTGTTGGTAGTGCGGAACCGTTCCAGATTGGGTGTGGTTTTACAAGATGGGGCGCTAAGCCTTGCAGTGCAGCCAGTTAAATCAGAAATGGTTCTCAAGTCATCCTCCAGAACAAGATCTGAGGTATGAATGGAAAGGGGAAAGGTCAGCCAACCAACAGTGCCAGGCCCGCCATCCTCGTATGTAAAGACTGGTTCCGTTGCGGAAGTCTACCTGTTGCATTTATGGAGCGCTTATTTCGAGACTCCCGAATCGACCTCTTCTGCAGCAGTTGAATGGCATGGTCCATGTAATCTGAAGCTCGCACAGCCGAGCGTGAAATCCCGGTAGGTTGTTTGAGAAGCCTGAGGATGTCTGACGGACTGACGTTGGCCCTTCGCACGCGTGCTACGCTTCTGTGAACAGAAAGAGGTGCCGTTCCCGTTACTCAAACGTCTGACCATTTAGTGTTAATTTTGCATGACGAATCCATGTTTTGGACACCTACTGTTGTCTGGAGTATTCATAATCGCGATCCACTTTAGCGATGGCTTCCCTGACAATGTCTTGTATGAATTCCAAATGGGAACCTGCAGTTAAGGGAAGAGAAAAATAATGTGAATCTATGATTGTAATCTATAATTTTGATTTTCACATCAAGCCGTGTCAATCATTTATATTTATACGTTTTCAAAGCTGCGTGATGTATTTGCCTTTCGACCATCAGCTTTGTTTTTCAGATTATATTTATGTCATTTAGACTATTTCTACAGTTAGCCACCACTACGCGGGATGAAAAAAAACTGCGTCCACACATTCCTACATTTTCGCGTCCACACAGCAACGACACCGTTGTGAAAACGATGTAGCCTAATACATATGCCACAACTACAGGTGGCGCTGTAAACGGACACACAAAAACTATAGAATAGATGGGGCGATTACGTCATAGTTTCCACAAAAGTAGCGGTTCCCCTGTCTACACGGCAACGCAGAGGCGGTGTTCCCACCCAGATCTTTCCACTCTGGGACCTTTTCTCAAAAAGCATCGTTTCAGGACACCCGAAACGACGTTGCCGTGTGGACGAAAGGCCGAAACGATCAAGTATTTTCTCGTTT
>JAOTIX010033019.1:0-14103 GCA_027123715.1 Gaidropsarus macrophthalmus
CCCCCCCCCCCCCCCCCCCCCCCCCCCCCCCCCCCCCCCCCCCCCCCCCCCCCCCCCCCCCCCCCCCCCGCCAGCGCGTATTACGGCTGCAGCATTCCACGATCCAGTGAAGCATAAGGTGGCCTAGATACTACAGGAGGTACTCCATGAGACCCCAACATAAAAACATACATACGGTACATTCATACATCTCTCTTCCGAAAAGAAATACACACACGGGCTTTGCAGAGATGCTGGCATTTTCCTAGCTTAGTTCGTCTGTGGTTATCTTCTTTGTATTCCTACTTTGTAAAGCACTTTGCGAACCTTGTAATAATCGGATCGACTTAAGGGATGGTCACCAGTGTTCACAATGAGGGTGTCAAGGGCCCGATCACGTGTGCCAGGTTCACGATTGAGTATGGTGACCTTGCTGTGAATGCCAATGCAGCAAAGTCCTCTTGGAAAAAAATCAAATCGCGAACATTTAGCGACCCCCTCTAAAAAGTTTAAGTAAGTTCGCGGAAAACTAGTCTTACAGCTCAGAACTTTATGGACCGTCCATAAAGTGTGGGTAAGCAACGTGTCCGTAGTGCACTTGTCACTAGATTGCCTGCTAAAGCGAAACACACGAGTTCGTGTAAACTTTGTACTTGTGCGATCACGGTAACACCTCTATGATTTCCCGAGGCCAAAACGACAACAAAATCATAGCTGTCAGTCGTGTAATGGTGGGTGTTTATTCCCATACTCACTCAGTCGCCTCAGATCAGTAGTATGTTGTTTCGGAGCTCGCCGCTTCACATCTGTACTCATTTTCAGCCGCCACAGCTTTCGCTTTCCAAACGCAATGTGTGGTAGCAAAGCGAACAGTCTCCCATCAGATTGGACTTATTTTGAAGACAAGAAGCTATGGCCTCCTTTCACAGTGTAATGAAAAGTGAATCCCATAACAATTGCATCACAGTGTAGGAAAAATGCGGCTCTGGCTTGAACTCCGCGACGCACGACGCTCACCGGTCGAGTCTGTTAGGGACCGTCTAAAAAATGTAGCCTGAGAGAAGCAAATAGGGATACAGTCATTAAAATGTGTACACTTTTTTTTCAGAAAAGATAAACATTCATTTTAGCCGGCTTTAACATGTTATCAGCCCCCATATACTATGAGCAGCAGTCTAGTCATAGTATATAGTAATAATAGTGTTTTATTTATTGATTGATTGATTTTCTTAACATTTCCCTGTAAAGCCAGTTTTTCCTGTCCTGGAAGGCCGTTTTGGCAATAAATGGCCAACAAACATCAAACAATATTCCGGTATTCTGTCTCTCATTTCTGACCAAATCTATCCCAAATAAAATGTGTTCCACACATGCGTGGTTTCAGATCTTCAGGTGTCTTTAATATCTGTGGTTTTTAAGAGCCCGCATGTCTGCATTTCTATCTAGGCAATATTTTGTTTCCTTTCACATCCCCTTCACACAGGTGAAGAAAGTGAAAATATTGGTAATTCAATGTAGTTGTGACTATATGTAATTATTGTTCCCTAAATTACTGAATATTTGTGGATATGGATACTAAGAAAAAAAAAACATGCAAATAATATTTTATTCAGTGTCTTTGGACTTTGGAGTTTAAACTATGTTAGCAAATGTTAAATAGTAGCATAAAACATATTCATTCAATCGTATTATGGTTATGTTGATATGTATTGTATTTTATTTAAAATAAATTGTAACACATAATTGGTCCAGTATGCGACGATAGTGATGTAGTTGATTGTAAATTAAAACGTATTCACTTTCAATCATTTTGTAGGTTTACAGGAAGGTTTCGCTTTAGGATATCTGGCTTGGTGGTTAAATTGAATGAAGCGCTCGTGTTCTTCTGGCAGAAATGGCAACACCTGCTGGCCATATGCGGTAGCAACATCTCTCACTCTCTTTCTCTTATGTTATTTAGGCTGTGTTTCTTTAATCACTTTAATCACGCATTGTATCTGTGGACTGGCACATCCAGCATCTGTATTTAATATCTCGTTGTCAGTCTTAACATTATGAACTAGGACTGACAAGGAGATGTTCTTGACCTAGTTAGCATGTCACAATTTATTAGATTATAGTGATGTTTTTTAGGTTAGTTTGCACACTAAATATAACTTACTTATAACTAACTTGAAGATGATACAGCCAGAGTATAAATGCAGCCATGAAAAGAAACATATTTGAGAAAGTCTGGGAAAGTTCACAATTACTAATCACTTAATATACTTTAAGGTGAAAGAAGCCGGCATGTTCAGGACACAGCCTGTAACTTTGTGGAGGGTATACTGGATGCAGTTGTAGTGACAATGTAACCAAAGTATTTTACTAATATAGTCAAAATTAAACAAGCTTTTTTAGCTGATTGTAGTATGTAAACAATTTGTGTCACAAATAAATGTGACATAACCTGTTCATCAAATATGCGACAGTTGGAAAGAAGGACACAGCAGTTAGGAGTTATAACAACAAACCCTAACTGCAAACACATTTGAAAATGCAGGATGTTTCAACTTCAAATTACATCGTATAATATGAATATATGATTGGATAAGAATTTGACATTTACCATGAAATGGTTATCAGTACCAAGAAAGAGGATTGCTCCATCTAATACAATCTTGGTCCGAGAACCACTAAAACCACCAGAGCATGTGTAATGACAGGCAGAAATAAATAGAAGACAATTATTGTGTAAATCACCCTATCTGTTCTGCTGTGCCACAAATAAGCAAACACATACACACACGCACGCACGCACGCACACACACACACACACACACACACACACACACAGAAAACCCCCCAAAATACCAGTTCTTTAAAAGTCGATTTTCAAATCAATGTAAAAACATAGATTAAAAAATCAACTTCATTGCTTAAACTAAAAACGTTGAGCGTGTGTAAAATGAGACTTGCCTTTAAAGGCAGTGAATGCCTTTAGAATAACAAAAAAATATGTGAACCCTGAGGCATGCCCTGTTAAGTGTGTAATCAACAGGTTTGCAATGTGTAAAGCACGGGTTGGTAAGCATTAGCTGAATATGAGGGGTTACCTTGCCTTACCTTACATTGTGGTATTGGCATGTTCACCTTGTAAAAGTAGACATTTCTAATAATAATAATATTTTTTTTTCCTCCCATTGTTTAAGTCTGGACCTGAGAGCTCACTCCCCACCCACCGCCCCGTTGTACGGGATTGGCCGCTATCTCTCAAACGTAACCTTTGGCCTTATTACAGCCGTTTAGATTCACAGATCCATTCTCCTCATTCAACACTTATGTATTTGTAGATATATGCTTCAAAAATACACTTCTGTCGAGTAATAACATACACATTTTGTATCCCCTCCCAAATTGAAGTCAAATCCAATATGTCAAGTCCAACAGTGACGCAGCATTGACCTGATCCAACTGTTCACTGCATTCATAATATGAATCAGTGAGTCATTCACTATCCCACTTTACATTTTCATGTCTTCATGAGCCCTCTGCATGAGAGAGAGACCTAGAGAGATTGAGAGAGAGAGAGAGAGAGCCCTAAAGAGAGAGAGAGAGAGAGCCCTAAAGAGAGAGAGAGCGAGAGAGCCCTAAAGAGAGAGAGAGAGAGAGCCCTAAAGAGAGAGAGACACACACACACACACACACACACGCAGAGTGATAGATAGAGAAAGAGAGACAGACAGAGGGAAAGAGAGAGAGAGAGACACACACACACACACACAGAGCTAGAGACTCAGTGAGAGAGAGAGAGAGAGAGAGAGAGAGAGAGAGAGAGAGAGGGAGAGAGATTGCCTGAGGAGTCCGTATCTCCTCTCTGTTTGTGTGTGTGTGTGTGTGTGTGTGTGAAGGGGTCTCCCTCTCTCTCTCTAGCTCCTGCCCTCTTCCCCCTCACCGAGTATATAAAGCAAAGTTTGGATCCCAGTCTGCTTCTGTGGACAGACAGGAAAAAAACACCGGCCAGGAGGACGTTACCAGCATGCTCCCGGGTCACACACAACCATGCACCACACCACCCGGACGCACGCAGAAGGTAAGACCCGCTCACAACGGACCCCTGTGTGTGCCTGTATGTTTGGGATCCGGGCCGGCCTGGGTCGGGCTCCTGGTCCCATCAGCGTCCCCCCCCCTGTAGTCGCCTCATGTTGACGATGGTTGTGTATTTTCTGGAGGAGAGTGGAGGAGTACGTTGCTGGGTCACCTGGTCCGTGGGTGGTTGGGTCGGTAACGCCACGTACAATGTCCCAAATCTGCTATCATTCATTGTAACTTCGTCTTGTCGTTGGTGAACCGCCTGTGACCCAAACCCCCACGGTCGTGTTCTGGTAGTTGTGTGTCAGGTTATCTCAGGTGGCCACGCTCTCAAAGTGCACAGAGGCATGCAGTGTTAACACAACAGGAAATAATGAAAGAAGAAGAAACGCTTTTTTGGGGTCATTTCGTCATGACAACAAATGGGATGCCAAGCTGTGTAAAGCGAAAACGATGCACATTGAAACACATGTTGATTAACAGTGTAAAGTGTATTAAAACTGAATTATAATTATGCAGTAGAAATAATAACCTCAAATCTGTTTTTCAGAGGACGTATGTGCGCCAGGTTTTATCTCAAGGTCAATAACAGAGTTGCCTCCTCGACGGATAGATTTTTTTCACTTTTCAAGAACGAAGGTCCTTTGGTGTTCATAATTTCCATAACATTCATGCGTCTCAGTATGCTCTGTAACTCTATGCTCTACTCTGTGATCCAGTATTGTGAGTGGGCCCATTCTGAACCCCACATGTGCTTGTTGCTCCACAAGTTATACAGGGGAGCAGTATTTGTATTGCAAACATAACTTTTTCTGTTTCCTTGTCGTTTTGTTGAACATTGTTTAATGAGCAGGTACACCTCCAAACTCCAGACCTTTCCTGCTAGCACCTGAACCAGCTGACTAGCCGCAGTAGCCCCTGTCTAATTTTTAATGGCGGTAACACAGTGTTGATTGTGTGTGTGTGTCTGTGTTTGTGTCTGTGTGTGTGTGTGTGTGTGTGTGTGTCATCTCAACAGGTCGGGTGCGTGTGGAGGCTGTGCGCTCTGTACTCCGCGGTGTGTCTGTCGCTATGGCAACCGTCCGATGCCGCACAGCGGCGCTGTGGCAGCGAGCTGCTCGCCGACCTCATATTTGTGTGCGGCGATCGTGGAATCTACTTAGGTGAGACCCTAGTGTGTGTGTGTGTGTGTGCGCGCGTGCATAAGGTGTATTAATATACAGATCCCTGCTGTCAATCAAAAATACTATAATACTATAATCCCAATGATAATACCTCATAACATATTATACTTGCAATACTCCAAACAGTATACGTATTTAGCCTATATGTAATACGTTCTAAATATTATCCATTACAATAGTGAAAAGTCTTTGTTGAATCAATGACTCATCCTGTTGAATTTTGGAAGAGCCGAAGTGCTGAGGCTTTCATGAAATATTTGAAGAAAGGTCAAGCATCTGGCGATAATCTCCCCTGCATTCCCAGTGCGTGGAGAACGTCTCCCTCGCCCGAGCACACCTGCCTCCGTGCAACACAATAAGCACTTGTTCTGGTAACACTGTATACCATTATTACACATTAGTTAATGCAGTGATTTGCGTTCGCAAACAATTGACTTGAACAGATCCTTGACAGTTAATGGTCCATGGATGGTCCATTCACTTTTGCACCAGGTTTTAAGTTAATTCTGTAGGGGATGTAGCTCAACTAATGCATTGATTTGCACAATATTGAATCAGGGGTCAGTTTAGTTTTAACCAGGAGTAGGAGGAGGAGGAGTAGTGTTAACCCTAACCCACTAACCATAACCATAACCACCATAAGATGCATCCTTATGCTATGGAACAATGTGTATTGCTTAAGTCTCAAATCAACGGATTACCAAGTCACAAATCAACGGATATCGCCCAATGCAGAACTGGGAAAATCCTAAAAACTGGGAAATCCTAAAAACCAAACTGAAATATCAAACTGTATCATTCTGCAAACATGGCTAACCAGTGTTTTACGGCTCCCTTCTTTCTCTCTCTCTCTCCCCCCCCCTCCTCCCCCCCAAGGTCGGGGCAACTGGTCGGGGTATGGGTCGCGACCTCGCCGCAAGGGGATTGCGGACCACTGCTGCCAACCCGGTGGCTGTGACCTGCGGCACCTGGAAATGTACTGTGCCAAGCCCAAAAAGCCTGAAGCACCCCCTGACCCCTCCACCTTCGTCACTACCACCGGCTCCACCGCTGGCACTGCCCACGCCACCTCCACTGCCACCGCCACCGCCATTTCCACACCTACGGCGGTACGTCGCTTTAGTCAAAACAACAATGGCATCCGTCCGTGGTCGGAACGACAGTTTTATTTTGCAGATAAAATCCACCCGAAAATCACAGAACTGTTGGAGATGCTTGTGACATTGTGTACTTTTGCTGTGGTATCTGTACGTAATGATATAGATAGTATGTGTGCCGTGATACTGATGTTTAGTGATAGATATAAATATATCAAATGTAGTAGATATACATACATAATATTTAGTTCATTAGAAGTGTAGCTGAAGAGATATATAGCTATCACAATGTTCCCAAAAGCTGGATTCCCATCTGCGATTAACAAATCACTATCTTACTATCTTACGATATCTACTACTTACTATCTTATTTCTACTACTATAACTATTACAGCACAGCGGTCAACATGTTGGACTTTTAAACAAGGAAAAAACATTGCAAAATTCACAAAACGGTCGGTTGACTTTTCGCATTATTTCACGTTTTCATTTGCTGTGACTGCGTTCGGGCATTGCAGATTGAGGCGGTCTTCCGGAGGAGGCTACTGGACATCCCGGGACCACCCAACAGCCGGAGGAGGGCCAGCGGGGTGAAGAAAACACACAAGTCAGCCAGACGGAGGAAGGTATTCCCCTCCTCTCGCAAGGGGCCCGCCAGGTAGCAGCCCTGCAGCTTTAAGAAGGGAAGGGGAGACTTACATTTTCACAGAGCCGACGGTTCTCTGTATGCACTTTAATAACTCGACTGTTGTTTGAAACCGTACAGTACGTATTGATGTGGTCTGCGTTTGTATCTAGGCCTATATCTATAGCTGTATCTACCATTTACCCTCTCAGGCACACACGCTTTCTATTACAGATACTATAAAAAAAACATGGAATGCAGAACAATTCAACATTCAAATTGTCTTAATGTGATTTTGTGTTTCAGCACAGTAGCTATAGGCGTTTACTTTTGTAAGTATAAAATGTAATATTATTATTTTTATTAACTGTTATTAATATTTAACATATTTTTTTTCATATGGTTTATGTTATTCACACATTAGTGGATTACTTTTGTAGTTGCTCTGTTGTCATTGAATGTTCACCTGTGATATATGTATTGTAAAAGAAGATTTGTGACTATTTATTACTTCTTAAAAAACATTTTTTAAACAACATTTCCTTGGTTGCAGCTTATTGTCAACACAAAGAAGCAGCCTACATGTAGATCTACACACACATTTAATTATGAAAATTCAGATGATTTTCTTTTGTATTGTATTCCCTTCACGAAAACGAGAGTTGCTTGTCTGTCCTTCAGGCGGAGATAGGCAGATTGGTTGCCGCAGTCACAGAACTTCCCAGTTCTGTAAACTTAGTTGACATTCCACCACAAAGGTCAAGCCCAATGAAAAAAAACGAAAAAAACTTAGATACATATGCACAGAATTTCAATTGGAGGTTGTCTACAGCCTGTATCGCACAGGACTCTCCAGACTTGGATCACCAATGCTGGTGTGCTGTGGCCACGTATTCCTCACTCCTCACGTTCAAGTGAAGCGCCCCAGCCTCCTTCTCTCATGGGTCATGAGTTGAGCAAACAATAAGGCAGCACATTGTTCTTCAGGCTAGCACACTGGTAGATGTAGCTGCTAGCTACCGCTAGCCGCTGCTCTGTGTTCACAGAGGAGACCTGCATGACCTTCCCAAACTGTTCCCTTTGGACAACCTTTATCTCTTCCACGTGTAACCAATGGAGTGCTCACACCTGGTCTGTGTATGTGTGTGTCCGTGCGTGCGTGTGTGTGTGTGTGTGTGTGTGTGTGTGCAAGACACACACACACCGTAGAAACAACTATAAAATGTACTTTGTTTTAATGTGGCCCGGATAAATAAGTCTTTTGGAGTTGCTGGCATGAGAATATGAGATAAGATGCATCTGCTTTTGGGTCTTTTGCTGCTGCCTGCGTCATTCTTTCAGATAAAGTGCAGATAAAGTCGTGCACTCTCCCTTCACCCTGGGTGTGTGGGAGAGAGATGAAGAGGGGCCGAGAGTGTAAGAGAGAGAGATAGAGAGACAGACACAGAGAGCGAGTGACAGATAGAGGGGGACAGAGACAGACGGAGAGAGAGACCGAGAGGCCAGAGAGAGAGAGAGAGAGAGGAGGAGACAGTGACAGGAAGTTGGAGAGAAGAGCCATAAACAGAGACCGAAAAAAGAACAGCGACGGAGAGAGAGAGAAAATAGGGAGACAGACAGAGACTGAGTTTAAAGGTGTCAACACTTGTGTTCCTGACCTTTGACTCAGATAATTGCGTGGGCCCCTGGAGCAACACGATGTAAATTCATGCATTCACCATTCAAAACCCCCCCACCCCAGTACATTTGAATTCTGTTCCACAGCGAAACTGCAGGCGGTGAACTACCTATTCCCCCTACGTTAATGCAGAATCAGGTTATCATTATAAGCCCTGATAATGTACAAATACAAGTTTGTACAGAATGCCCTGTTTCCAGGCATACCATTCGAAGGTGCTGCAGGTGACATTTAAGAGATATTTGTGTGTGTGTGTGTCTATGCTGTATGTGTGCGTGTGTCTACGCGTTGCGCGTGTGTGTGTCGGTGCGGTTTGTGTGGTAGGCAGTGCGTGGACTGTGAATACCGAGCAATTTCTTCGGAAAATGCACATGTCCGACATTGTAATTTTTTCGGAAAAGGCCGAACCCCTCCGTCAAGCCATCAGTGAGTGACATGTGCTGTGAGTGACATCTGCTGCAGCGCCTGCCGCGACACCAACCAATTTCGATGTTCACTTCCTGCGCACGGTTTGGGGCAATATGGCATGCCGGCCCATCTCAGACGCATGAAAGCCACCGCTAACTGAATGTCTGAGAACCCCAAGGAAGGTAGGGATGGAGGGGGCAGAGGAGGGAGGGGTTATGACTGAGTAGCAGGGTTCTCAAAAAATTTTTGTGGCCCCCTACTTGAAATCAACAGGGGTTTTTTCACACTCGTTGCCCTGGCCGTTTCATTTATTTATTGTCACTTATGGGTTACCATCGCTCAGGCTAGCAACAGCTACCCTGATTTGTTGTTTGTTGACAAGTTAGCCAACGCGAATTAGCATTGTTGCAGGACTTTTAAATTAAATATATTGATGCTGATTGATGAGGTTGAGTTTCAAAATCCTGGCCCACCCCTTCCCCTTCTCTCCCATCACAACGCTGCGCTCGTACCTACAGCAGCTTTAAACCGAAACGTCTTGGAGAGACGGTGGAGCGACCGACGTGTGTGTGTGTGCGAGCGCGTCTCTGGTAAACACTGCGTTATCGGCTACCCCTCAAGGCTACTGGGAGGGGCCACCGCTTCTCCACTGCGTGTATCAAACTCCGGGGGCCCGAGTCGAGGCTGCAGGAGCTGCGTACATCACCAGGGTCAGGTCCGCCTGGAATAAAACACGCTGAGGCCAAACAACAGCGGGGTCGCCGCTTGAGACACGAGCACCAGGGGGAGCAAGGCATCACCACGGCCAAGGGCCAAGGTCAGGGCCTGGAGTGCTACACCTGACTGCATGCCATTGGCTACCATTAAATCATCCACCCAATGGGAGGGATACAACAATCCTATCAATGATGTCATTATGATTAAGATATAATTATTCAAATATAGTTGCGTAATGAGGTGAAGGGAAGGAATGTTCCAGTTTCAATTATTATAGATAATAAGTCCATACGCTTCCCTTACAAACAAGCCAACTGACTCAGTATGTGCGTGTGTGTGTGCGTGTGAGATAAATGCCTCATAAAGATAACACATTTTGGTAAACAGAGTTGTGTGCTGGGTGAACAGCATAATCATGTATGGTGTTGTTGAGTGTGAGGTTCATGATTTTATTGGATTTCGCTCTGCGTTCCTAACCTCGGCAGTGCTGTGTCGTGTCTATGCTGCGCAGCTGGGACTGTTTTCTGTCCCTTATCAATCGTGTTGAAGTTCTGGTGTAAATGTGCACCTTCAGCACCTGCTTGTCCTCCTGTTCACTTTTAGTTTCTTGGTCCCAACCGGTATTTCTTGATTATATATATATATATATATATTCAGATGAAAGGGGCTTTGAAAGTTGAAAGCGTGCACTTGCCAGAGCTTGCTCTTCACATCATTTCCTGGAGACCGTTGCTTCCTGTTTTGATAAACCATGCAATTCATAACTAGGCGGTTTGCGGCTTATCTTCTCAGAAACCAGACGGCAGCAAATTCGCAGAGAGGCACCATCGGTGATCACAGCAGATAAATATTACCTGAGCCGCTGGGAACACAGAGAAATGGTGGCCAGCCGAGGTTCAACATGTTGAAAATGTCGATTCCTCTCCGGAGCGCTCAAATCCAACCAATAGCGCACCGAACAGCGCAGGACAGTTCAGTAGTGGTTAGGATCTCTTGACCCCCATAGTCGAAAATGTTCCGAGTTCGAACCCCACCCTCTGCCTGAAGGCATTCCTGAGCATGACGCTGAACCCCTATGTGCTGTCGATACATTAAAAATGTGTGCTGAGGTTGATATTTGCGACAGAACAAAGGCACCATGTGTGGTTTATCACAAGCCAGGCAAAAATGTGATTCCATTCCAAAGGCGTAGGATGATGAGAAACTGTGGTTCTTCTGAGCTTCCTTCGCGCATCCGTCCCGTGACCACAACCCTCGCCCCCCCCTCCCGCTCTAGCTGTCGTGTTATTCTTCATCCACCAGCGTATCTGCTACCTTATCACAGTTGCGGCTTTTTTGAAATTGTAGCGTACTACATTTTTAACAACTTATTAACTACTTATTTTTGTTTTTGCGAGATTGGGGGTTTCAGGTTCAATTCATTAAAAACGGATGTCCAATTAATTGTTAATTCATTTTAATTAACTATACATTTGTATTAATTTGAAAACTATTGAGTGTAATTTTTTTTAAGTATTATCTCTAGTTACTAAGTCGTTGGTTAGTTGTTATCTGGTTGATCAAGTACTGCAGGAAATAAAGTAGTTCCTGCCGACCGTGGTTCAAATTTTACTGAATGCTAGAATATGTTGACTACACTACATTACATACTACATTATAGTAGACTAATACAAGTAAAACAATTCAACAAAGATGAGCTTTTTCTGGGTCTTAATCGAATTGTAGTAGTTTATGAAGAAAAGAATTGTACTACTTTTCACCATCCTGAACTCAAACTTTTTTGGGGGGAAAATTTAAATCATTCTTAAAATGTACTTCTGTGCTGTTATTTGGTTTAAACATGAACATTTCATGAGTCTGGTCTTGCGCTTCACCAAATATTTGTCATCCATAGACATAAACTTGTATATATTTTGATTACGATAGCCTAATCAGGCGGTCTTCTGACTGATATCATTAAGGTGGAATTGTCGTCCAATTCTTCAAACCCATATAAAGAAAAAGAAGCCATTTTCAGTAGTCCCTGCAATCCTTCCAGAGGCCCTTAGGGTGGATGACGCCCAATAGATGAGCGCTCTCTTTGCATGTGAGACCCCACCTTAAAGGTCTGTAGAGCACCTATTTAGCTTCAGTCTGCAGTCTGGTCCGCAGGCAGCATGATCACTCTACTGACCCTGCTCCTCTCCTTAGCCTTCCAGATCATCCTCGCTAAAGGCAAGTGAAAGCTTCTCCTACTTAAGACAGAGGGGCCATGTTTAAGGTTCCTTAACACATCAACAGGTTAATGCCAAGAGTTCCTTATTTAGTTCTGCTTTTACGTTGTGGTCGGACAGGCTGAAATATTGAAGTAATTGAAATATTACTTTTATTTGTCTGCTTGACCAATATCCCATAATAGTTTATGTGCACATGAATGTGAATGTGAATTGCAGTGGCGTACACTAACTGACTTTGGAAATGGCTGTTTTTGTGTTGTTCTGTCTTTGGAAATGAAGTTTAGCAATTACGATATACCGACCTGTAACTCTAAAAGGTGAAAATAAACAAAATAAAATACCACATCACTCGAATTGATGCCAAGATACTTTTGAAGCATCATGCTAAATAACATCTATCATTTTTATACGGACGGGGTACATTTCACAGCTATGGGTATCTGATGGTCTAACGATTAACAGTTAATAGGCACACAGGGAATCATGGATGGATGGATGAATGATTGAATGAAAGGGTGAATGGATGAACGGATGAATAACCCCCCGCTGTTCGCAGAGGAGTTGAGGCTGATGCTGCATGGGGGGAGCAACCCGTGCCAGGGCTACATCAGGCTGTTCTACAAGGGCAAGTGGGGCGTGGTGGGCAGCGATCGCTGGACCGCGGCCAACGAGGAGGTGGCGTGCCGCAGCATCCAGTGTGGGGCGTCCCGGGGCTCCAGGGACGAGTACCTGCACAAAGACCTGTTGAAAACGGTGTGGCTGAACCAGCTCCAGTGCACCGGGAACGAGGACCAGCTGTGGAATTGCCCCGGGACCCCCGGCCTGGGCATCAGCACCTACATCAAGGACACGGTGAAGTTCATCAATTGCACCGGTGAGTCCCCTGCGACACCGCGGCCCGCCGCCGGCACTGGGGGCGCCACGTGGTGGCCAGGGGTGGGGCCGTGGCCACCGTCGCTCAAAATTTCGGCCACCACGCTGGCCCACCCCTACGTTCGGGCCATCATTTTACGAGAAAAACCAGAACAATACTTCCCCGCCTTACGAACGCATTATACTGCAACACGTACAAACTTACCGCGCAAATTATCGCGCGGCTGTGGGGAGGGGCGCACACCTATAAAAATATTCTGGCTCCGCCGGGGACCAGGGGCCTCGCAGTAGGGGTGTGGTAGCAAAATGGTAGAAAAAAAACCCAAGACAACCTTGCACAATACTGTGATTGAAATGTGGTTGGACGCACACCAAATAATTTATCGTTGCTTTGGAGACAGAATTTACTTGAGTCCAAACCAAGCGTGCGTCCAATACTTCAGGCTTAAGAGCAAAATATGCGAGTATGAGTGCGAATATGAGTAGTACTAGTAATTATATTATTTCTGTCAATTATTGATGAAGGTTGGAGTATAGTAATAATAATTATAGTCATGGCAGTAGTACAGTATCAGTTGGTGAAAGTCACGGTAGAAGAGGAAGTAGTAATATTAGTCGTAGCCTGCGACGAGCAGTAATAATGTACGATGTTATAGGAGAATTCAAATGTATTTCTTCACACTTTAAGTAGCAGCATGTAGCTAGAGGCTGTAGAGCTAGCGGTAGGGGACAAGTAGGCTAGCAATAGTTGTATATATTGAATTGTTTTTTGATTGTTGCAGAGGAGGTTTCACTGAGGCTGGACGGGTTTCAGTGTGCTGGGGCAGTTTACAGCCAGAGGTTGGACAACTCATCAAGCTACTTCTGCAGTGACTGGGGTAGGCCAGCACTCACCAGCACTCACCAGCACTCACATCAGCACTCACATTTCTTTTAAATATTATTCCAAGGCAATTGTATTGGTTGGTACAATGATTTGCATTCAAGAGCATTTTTGTCAATGTTAAGATTGCCTTTCTCAAAGGTTTAAGATTATTTGAGGCATTATAGGTACTAGGTATTAGGACATGGTTTATCCGACTTAGAGAAAACAGGTTTCTGCGTTTTCTTTTTACCTGGATACCTGGTAAAAAGAGGGAGGGGGGGGGGGGGGGGGGGACACCAATAAAAAATGGTTATAAACGGGTTTGGCAAAATGGGGGTACAACAACCCCCGGGGGGATTTGACAACAGGGGGGGGGTTGGAGAAAAATTA
>JAOTIX010034853.1:0-14039 GCA_027123715.1 Gaidropsarus macrophthalmus
CCCCTTTGCACTCTGTCTGTCCCACTCGCTCTCTCTCTCTCCCTCTCTCTCAGTCTCTCTCTCTCTCTCTCTCTCTCTCTCTCTCTCTCTCTCTCTCTCTCTCTCTCTCTTTTAATCATGCTTCCAGCTCTCCCACCTAGAGCAATCCTAGAGTTGGGGCAGACGAAAGCAACGATATAGCAGAAAAATAAAACCCCTTTCATGAACACCCCCGACTCACGTCTGATCGCACCCAGCACCCGGCTCCCAGCGCAGACTAAATGCTTCTTCCTCCTTTCCTCTAGCCCTCCTCACATTAAAAAAAGCTTGAAAACTCAGGAAAATCCATAGTCATTTGCAGCTGAACTCAGGCAACCCACCTGGTAATACGTCTATTAAATGAGCAGCTGGGCCTGTTTAATTTATAGAGTCACGGAAACAGACCCCCCCCCCACCTCTGCTTAATACTTTGAGCAAGTCAGCACTCTGTGGCTTGATGGAAATAATAGCGGGCTCCTAGATTGTAGAGGACTCCACGTAAACACTTCAGAGTCTAAACGCACGTCACAGGTTTGACCGACACGCGAGCGAGGGGAGAAAGGTTCCTGGGTCAACGCGCTGGGCGGACGCAGAAGTGCTCCTGAGCTGCGACGCTAAAGTCATCGTTTAGCCACCGGGCCGGAGCGAGAGACAGCGACAGAGAGAGAGGGTGATGGAGGGAGAGAGAGGGTGATGGAGAGAGAGAGAGAGAGAGAGAGAGCGTAAAAGTGAGCGGGCTCTGTCAAGAGATGTTCCCAGAGGACTTGAGCAAGCCTGGCGTTGCTATGACGACGGCTCTTTTGCCACTGTGTTCGAGGCTGGTTGGTGGATGAAGGGGACAGTGTGTGGACCCCCCCCACACACACACACACACACACACGCACACACACACACACGCACACGCACACACAGTCCCACAGCCGCCGGGAGTAGACCCGGACAGCATCGCCTCTGGTGCAGCGGGGCCAGGCCACCAGAGGGGGTGTGGGGGGCAGCTGCTCCGTTCTGCCCCTCGCAGCCATTGGCCCTCCAGCTCTCCTGAGAGATGGATGGATGGATGGATGGAGTGGGTGGGTGGGTGGGTGGGTCGTCACCTTTAGTCATCCTCCTCTCAAGCACCAGTATAACGGTGATTTAGCGGTGCCGTGCGAAGGACGTCGGACTTCCTTCATGCAGCGGTGGATGGAGGATGGGTGTGAGAATGGATTTTAAAGTTCATGTGTTCATGTGGCACTCGAAGGGTAAACGTGACAAATAACAACTCGTTGTCAGTTCCTCAAATATACAACGTGGGGGAACCGAATGTGATCAGCATTTCGATGCCGATGGCGGAAAGGGCAGTCAGGGATTTGGAGTCTCGCTCTCTATGTGCAAATGAAATGGGGGAAGGGGATCCAAATTGGTTCTGAGTGAAAGCGACGATGAAGGTCATCCTATGCATTACACATGCTAATTATGACTGCTGGGCTGTAGTGGGTGCTCTGCTGCTGGAGACGTACAGTCCAGGTTGCCAGAACTCACCCAGTCCCCTACTGAGAAACAGCCTACTCCCTCAGCTTGGGCCGTTTGCTCGTGCAACACGGACGATCATTTCTGATTGCCGTTCCTCTCATTATCCTATTTTCGGTTTCATTTGCATTTTTAGTGTCAAAGGAAAGACGTTGCGATCATAACGACACACACTCTGTACAGGCTTCTTCTGGCATTGTTACATGCAATAGCAAGCTGAGCAATGCATTTTTTTCTGTATATTTGAGCTATGCGAGCCTTGAAATTGTGATAAGGAGTGCAGTGGAACGTCTTTTATAAGCGATGCCTTTCATTTAAAAGTAAACAGTGCTCGTAATCAATCTGTTATGCAACTGAAAATCATTTCAGATGAAGCGTTTAGCACTTCAGTGATCAGAGAAAAAGCTCCACGGAAGCAAAATAAATATCATTGCCGATAATTGTGTCCACCAATTTCTTCTGTTTGTGTTTTGATGTGTTCAAAGCATAGCTATACACACACACACACACACACACACACACAGACGCATACACCATTCCCATAGCAACGGGATTCAATACTATTATGGTGACACAGAATCAGAATGGAAATCAGATTCTTTTTGCCCTGTCTTTTGCCACTCTGTCCTATGCTGTATAAGCTGTTATTTATGCACGTTTAGTAAGCAAACAATTCCATATAATAATTGCAAAGGGAGATTCATGTTATCTTGTGACTGTCAGACTTAATGAAAAAGAAGCATCATGGTATGGAGTTCTGCTTGGGTTATTTCAGCCCAAGGACAATGTAATTCGTATGGCTTTTAATATGCAGAGCACAAAAGCAGCAAAAGCTACTGAAAAAGATTTTATTGGACTTAATAGTGTTATAAGTCAGAGCGCGTGTTACAGTCATAAAGTTTGGTTTGTAAACACCAGAGGGGCATCCGTACCCTGTTTACGAGAGGGAAGAGTCATTCCCCGCAGAGCTCTGAGGGGGCAGACACCATATTTGCTCAGTTTCATGTCACTGGATTTATTTGGGGGTGTCGGTGAGGTTGAGAAGAAGGAGAATTGTTGATCGTTTTTACTGGCCCAGGCCAAGACATTCACAAGCGGGTGAGTGGAGGAGGGATGCATTTCACTTTTAACTTGGACTTGGCGTCCTGTATGATTATTTTGGGTGGTCCGCAGCGCCCACCATTAGAGTATTTTAGCAAACGTCCCACTGCTTTGATCGGACCTTAAATGGCTTCAAAGAAGTTTGGAAGTCCACTCCTCTTCAATGTAAAACAACTCAAATGTGTACTGTTTCCAAACATGTTTGTATTGACTGCTTGGCATGATATAAATATGGTTTGGCTTTGATCAAACATGGACAATGCCCCACACACACACACACACACTCACAAAAGGCATGCAGGCAGACACGCATGCCCGAACACACACATGCTCGCCAGCATACCGTGTCATTGGCTGCAAGCCATCTGACGCCTCAGACTTGGTCTGGGCACAACACATAGTCATAAGGTGGCGTTGGAAATCATTTGAAACGTTCAGTTATTTTGTAGTGTTTGGGCTGAACACCGACCTGTTTGTTCATCACTTAGATGCAGACACGCTGAGCTTATGGATGAATGGTTTGTGCTGCAGGTTGGCTGCAGCTTGACGGCTGCAATATGAGAGGATTTATTTGCCCATCTGTTACTAGGGAATTTAATGGCGTGAATGTACAAAGTAAGCTGCAGTGTCTCAAAATATCGTGGGCCTGCCGTAATGCATATGGGGTGCACTTGATGATTCATTTGGAATTTAATTTGAAATATTAGTACCCAACAAAAATAATCTTGTCTTTATTTATTTTTGTCAGAGTTCATAGGTTCTGGCTGTCCTAAGCTGAGAACTACAAATACTCTTCTAATTCACTTACTAAAGCCTCATATTGCAAACGCTATTCAGATATTATGAAAATCCATTTTCCTGTGCCCATTTGACAGGAAGTGTAATTAATCTTGAGCACCGTGAGTTAAAGGTCATACTACCATCTGTTCTTGATGAAACAATTCCCCTGCAAAAAGCGTGTGATTCGCCAAATTAGCTGATTCAGTGAAGGGTCTCGATTACAATATCATTAATTCATTCATTTCTCAGGACCATCACTTGCTACGGTGTTGACACTACGGTTACATTTGAGTCTGCACCATTGCTCTTATTCAGGTTCACCTGTGTATAGGGTAGTTTATCAACTCCTTGTTTCACATACTTAATGTGTAGTTTGTGACTACTGTCAAAGGTTGAACGGGTTAAAACGCACGTTTCGGCTTTCCATATGATATCATTTGCAATTTTCTCGATTACATTAAACCAGGGAGAAGCTGGGAGGATTTGAGTCTGCCTAACCTCTGCGCGTCCTTTAATAGGATGTTTGAAAAAAGAATACCAGTTAATAGGCGTTGCGAGACGTGAGAACGAGCGCAAAGCAATTTAAAGCCATATCCACAGAGGACATTGATGGAAAATCAATACCATGTTCTGGAAATCAGGATGAGTGGCAGCCAGTGGGAAGAGAGACCCCCCCCACATACGCTGCTAGCATGCGCAATGTAATTAAATCCGACCTACATGGCAAAGTGTCTGTCTTCTCAAAATATGCTCCGCTGCTGCCGCTCCTTGACAGCGAATGGTCTCACACCGCAAGAGGTATTGCTACGATCCTGCGCGCCACTTTGCTCTTTAGGCTTTGAATAACGGCTGTATTCCGTATTCTTTTTACATTTTGAGTTCTGACCAAATAGGATGAAGTCTTTAAACCTTGATAAATATTGACTTGCATAAATATAGGCTGTGGGCTTACATATTCTCAGATTGTACCAATGCGTCTCATGTCAAGTGTGACACACTTGGTGGCAGACCGCTATTGATATTTACAATTTTCGAGACTGTTGGAGTGTGTATCCAGTAACTGAAAATACTAAAATGTTAGCATTCTAGTTCATCAATACCAATTAGTCACTCACCCACACACATACCTCTGTCATAGGGATTTTACATGCGTGTTTACTGATTATCGTGTCACGTATGGATGGCTGTTGTTCCAACGCAACGCACTTCCTCTCGAAGTCCTGAGATAGGGTACCGACCTTTAGCGTTACAATCAGCACCCTCCTCGCAGAAATGATGTCAGCGTGGCGAGGCATGACACAATGATCGCCCCACTGACATTTGGACAAACCAACCCAGTCACATGTTTGATCCCTGGAAAAACATCATCATCAGTGGAGGCTGATAATGTAGCCCTCTACCGTTGTGGAATTGTTTTCAGTTGATTTATTTCTGATCAACCCCCCCTCACCCCTCCTCCAATATTCAATATTTATACAGCTTGTTGAAGGGGATTTGGGCTTCTGAATCACAAATGTGTTGAAAGGCTTATGCATCGAGACAACCAATCAGATCAGGCCATGGTCACAAAGCTTGATCCTATTCTCCGCTGGTGTCTGGACCGGGACACGAGCCAGGACCGTAGGAATCCAACAGATCAGCGCAGACGCAAGTCTTATTGACGGACTGTGAACATTGGCAGGGCGAGCCCAACTCAAAGTCTACTCTGGGGCCTCTGTGAGCCCACAATGGCTTTTTGGTAAAAGCATCATCATTGCAAACATCAGGGTTCTGCCTTTGTATGACTTTATTTTCCTCTCTGTTGGGAGCATATTTCAACACAACTCTTGACTGCCATCCTCTCGAGTAACCGTGGCTTGCACTACGGGCAACAGGTGGCAACCACGCAGGGATAAAAACGTTTCCAGCATTTGTATTCCAGCTCAATGTGGAGTCTTTCTGCTCACTTTCTCCACCTGTCAATCTGGGCCCTTTGCCTGCCATTTGGGCTCAAGCCGCCCGGCCTCACAGGGAGTGGTAGTGGTGGTGGTGGGGGTGGGGGGGGCATCACTCGTACCCACCGCCCTCATCTCCGCTGTCTGGAGATGAGGGCTCCGACTCCGTCTCTGTCAGGCGCGCCTGACACCCAGGCTCTGGCGGAGACCAGATAGCGTGGTTCCTCGTGGTGAAACGGAGTCAGACTGAGGTAAAGGAGACGTGTCTGTCCGCCTGCCCTTTCTTCTGGATCCAGTCCGGGTTCAGCTGCCCACCGCCCGTCCACGGAGGGACTGCAGTTCCTTTCTTCTCCTAAATGCTTCCCCTGCCGGGCCAGATGGCATCCATTTAGGAAGTGCTGCGAAGTGATTTCTCACTTTCAGAACTCCTTGCCCAACTAGCGATGGACCCCCTCTCTCTCCCCCACTCTCTCTCTCTCTCCCCTATTTCAAAATGGATGGTCTGTCTAGGACGGCTGCATGGTCGGTGATTCATGCTGTGGAAGGAGAGAGTTTTGAGAGGAGTTATTTGTGTGGAGAATTTCAACCGAATGTTTACAAAGAGGTGACCCAGTCGTTTAGTCCCTTTCTGCCTTTTGTCCTGCCAGACAATTATATGCTCTTATTCACGCTGTATACTTCCTGTGGACCCGAACACAAAAGGTCACCAATGTTGAAAAGAACATTTATGAGTTAATGGCAGGTAAACTAGGAAAGGCAGCCAGCTGACAATATTTAAGATGCTGTGCACACACCTGTTGCATGTTGGCTTTCAGCAAAGTACTTTGTGAGGGGGTACATGTGTGTTTGTGTTGTGGCTTTGTGATTAAAAGTGAATATGAGCTGCAATGTGGTTTGCATCAGCTACCTTTGTGTAGCTGTTGTTTATCTGTGGTAACCATTACAACAACAGTACATTGGAAATACACAATCAGACCTGCTCTTCATAAGGACTGGAGGACACACTTGCACTGGGAATTAAAGTTTGCAAAAAAAACATAGAAAAGGGCTTTCTGCCACAAAATCTGCTCTCTGGACCTTCCAATGTTATGATAAAAGTATTGGTGTCTTTGTTGGAGTGAGTCTGACTCAACAAAACAATATGGCTGAACGGGACCTGAATTGCACGTAACCTCTTCTCTGCAATGGAGTTCGTAACCTTGAGAATGACATTTTCCTTGTCCCTCCAAATTGAATCCTGCAGAGCAGGCAGAGCGCAGCGAGGTCTTCCCTCCCCAGTGGAAATGTCTCGTGGGTAGTTGTTTCCACGTGGTACTCAGTCCAACTCCCACTCATCCCCAACCTCCATCCTCAATCATCTCCACCCTAGATGTGGTCATACGTAATCTACAATTATATGCTGCATAAACATTATTTGTATTTGTTTTCTTTTATTTCCATAAGCTTCGCGTCGCAGTTTCCACTATATCTTTAGTTTTATTCTCCTCCAATTTTTTTTAAAATGAACTTATTAATGTGTGAATCAACACATATTGTTATGTTCAATGTAGACTGATTTGTGTTTAAACTTCACAGCCCACATCAATATAGAACACACGTAGCTGTTCCAAATCAGTCTGTTTTGAATAACGCTATCGTTCCCTGATGTTATTTGCCAATTAGCCAAGCCTTGTTTGTACTGAGAGCGCAGAGATTTCTGTCAATGGCCGAGAGCCGTTGAGTGCCACCAAGTGGGGTTAAATACCGGAGAATTAGCATGAGTAAGTATTGGCATGGTACATTTCAGAAGCGGATAGTGGTGATGTTTTTATTTAACCTTTGTTGTTAACTTAATCTGCAGAGGGCCCAACAGGCATTTTCAAAAGCAATTCACCCTAGAGAGTGACAGAGTTTATAAGACTTTGCTAACGCTAACTTACCAGTAAAGTTAGGTTGCCGCTCGCACAGATTCTGTTCGCAAATGTTTGTGGGAGACCTTGCAATTACCCTGTGTAACGTTTGGCGGAGTTCCTGGGAGGACAGGGAACAAATGACCCTTCACTTCTCAACAAAATGATGTGTCTGCCCTCTGCTACACACCCCATCCAGAGCCATTTGTTTTAGCTCCTGGTGTACAATGCAATACCAGGCATATAATATTCTGAGAGCCTAAGTCAATAATCCACCCTGGAAAAATGACATGTTTCGGGCTCTCGCTGCAGAGATACATTTGTTGAAGGGAGAGATGTCATAAGTAACATGTGACAATTGTCAAGAAATGTAATGTATTGGTGGACAACATGAACATAGTTTGTGTTCGACATACTGTACACCTCTTGGCTAGGCTAGCAAACAACAACAACACTGCCAAGCACTTTGTTCTGCTCAATGGATCCGCTTTCCACTGCCACAAAGCCCTCCATACCTTGAGACCTTGAGACGTTGAGTTCTTGAGGGCGGTGCATGGAGTGGGGCTCAGTGGACTCACCTTCTCACATTTGCATAGGGAAAGACATAAAGAGAGGAGGCGGGGACAAACCAATCATCACAGAGCATGGGAGGTTAGCCTGGATTCAGCCAATCACTAGAGGGTGGAAGAGTTCAGATCGGTGGCTGATCCATGTGCTGATCCACTACTTCCACTGTATTTCACTTCCCTCCTGTATATTTATAGCAGGTATGAGGGTCAGTGCAAATATACAGGACCCCATTTTGGTTCATTTCGTGTTCCACGCATCCAAGTTTTTAAGTTCTTCATTCGCCTTTCGCAAGTTTCAACTTCCATACACATACATGAATTTGTCCCGCCTGATCTTGAAAGCAGTACTTAAAGTGACCTATCTCTGAACATTAAACCAATGTTATGTACCAGAGAAATTGCAATTTATTACTTGTATTTGTTTTCACTTCTCCTTGCCGCCAATAAGTGAAGATGTTTATCCCCTACAGCAAATTTATATTTACTGAATGATAAAAAGAGTTTATTTCATGGAGTTTTGCGGCACTTTAAGACCATTGTTATTTATTGGCCATATTTAATATTGGTGTCTGTGACACTTTCTTAACTAGAATCCAACACCTGAGGATCTATCTGTCGCTCTGCCTGCCGCTCTGTAACTGGCTGCAAAGTTTTAATCTCAGGGTTGAGGGAGTCTCCCCTGGCTACATTTGATTCACTTTGGATTAATTATTCTTGTGTTGAAAATGCAGCGCATCAGCTGGACAAACCAACAGTGCCTCTCATCAGCTTCAACAGCAGAATGTTTTGGAAAGGACCACTGGCTCTTTTCTCAGGACTCAATGCCTACTGCTTAACATTGAACTTGTAATGAGTTTCCTGGCATTGAGGCCCTTCAATGGAGTGCAAAGGGCTTTGCACTCCAAAGGGGGAAAAAGATATATCAATTGCCTAAGAAATGCCATAACAATCAGCCAGTTATTATTGAGTGGACTGCAGTGAAAATATCTGTAAGGAATGGACTCTTCTGCTCTGGGTGCGCTCACAGCAGGCTAATGCCTCATCCACTGAGGCAGTGCCATCCAATATAGTTTCAATGGTAGAAGGCCCCGGAAGGCGAAGTTCAGAGGAGCCAAGCAGGCTGATGGGAAGCCAGCAGAAGGGCACGGCGGATGCGATCAGTGTGTGGAATCTATTTCTAATGTTTCCACATTTTTGGTAAGAATCGAGAGGTGTCAGCCAATAACAACGGGGATTAGCTCTGGCCATGTGAAACCCAATTGTGCTCATATGGCTCAAATCATTTTCACGATTCTTCTGGTTGCAGTTCAACTCATTCAGCCGGCATCGGGTGCTTGTGCAGGCAGTGGAATGATTGTTCATTCAAATGAACTCCCCTATTTTACATATAGAAACAATCCACAGCAAGCCTATCCCATTGAGTAATGGTCTGAATCCACCTTCTATTACCTTAGTACCTTTTCATCCATTGCAGGACATAAAACTCAATAATATGAGCCTAACCCTAACCCTAAACCTAACCGCAGAGACAAATTCGATTTTAGACTGCTGCAGACTCATTTCAGGGCATCTCTCCATTAATTGATCGAGGAAAACCATCTAACCTGTCGATCACAGGTGCATTAACGCATCACTTCTCGACGGCCGAGAATCAGAAGGAGTGGTGGGGGGGGGGGAATAGCGTGGGAGGGAACGTTCAACTTTTTATTTTTTAAATCATATGTATATTTGGTAGCGGTTTGCATGTCTTTACGGACAGGAGGGTGGAGGGAGAAAGGAAAGTGGGTCAAGAAATGGTATCACCTGTAGCGAAAACGAACTTGGGAAATTATCACTTACTCGCTCAGCATGTCAGCGGTCTGAGCCACCTACGTGACCTTCAACCTTTCTTTGTTCACTTTGCTCTTGCTGAGAGCGACCAGCCCTTTGGCTGAACAGGCCCCTGATAAGTCTTTCCAGGTACAAAGGTATGATAGTGGTGGCCTTTGATGCACACCTCAGGTGTCCGTGCTGCGGCGGCGGCAGCCAGGGGAAACAGGGTGGTGGCGGTGACAGGCCCAGCGCTGCTCTCTCTCCCCGCTGTCAGCCTTCAGCAGAGCACACAGCGCCCGGCCGCCGCCAGCCGCCAGCCTGACAGCACAACAACGCCAGGAGTGACACTCCTCCCTGCTCCCCAGATACAAACCCCCTCTCGAATCTCCAACCCCCCCCCCCCCACACACACACACACCTCACATGCACCTCCCCACTCGGGTCCCTGACTTGCTGTGTTCGATACCGCTTGTTCCCCAGGACACTGTAATAAAGACAAGTCTGTGTCGGCCAGATCTATACGCGTGTGTTTAAACCACATTCATTCAATATTTCATATTCACACACACACACAGTGTCCACAAAGAACATCTGACCTGAGCCAATTGGTTGGCATAAAGCACATTCAAAGTCTCCCTCTCTCTCTCTCTCCCTCTCTCTCTCTCTCTCTCTCTCTCTCGCTTCTCTCACACACACTCTCACTCTATACCGTATACAATTTCAATGCTTAGTGACTTAGCAAAGCTTACTGTTTAATCCAAAGCGATTCACACCGTGTCATTAAGGACCAGGACGTGTTATATTGCTCAGGCCTACAGGTTGCCTGCGGGCATCTGTTATTTGAAACACAGCAGTTTATTTTTGCTTGGTGTCAAACACCCTTGCTGCGACACGCTTCGTTCCCCCTGCATGTCACAACCTCTCAAGCGCGCTGCCATTAGCATAGGTCTGAATCCATATGTTCAGTAGATGATGTGCGTTGCTCAAAGGCATCTGTTACATCAGGCCGCGTTGCGTAACGGCTTGTAGCCGAGTTGCCTCGCGGACCACACTTGCTTCAGCGCTCGACGACGATGGCCTTGACTGGATCCCCCTTCGATCAACCTCCCTTCATCTCAATCCAGCCCTTTCTCCCTCGCTTTCGCCTTCACTTTCACCGGCCCTGCGTCCCTCAGAGTCGCGCTACCTGCCGGTGCGTTTTGGTGTCGGGGGGGGGGGGCGGGCGCGGGGCTGTGAATACCAAGGGCTCGCTCCAGCAGGGGGGGGAATTATCTGGCCTGCCGTGTGGCCATGCTCCCGCTGGCCAGACCCTCCCTGCTCCTCCTCTCCCGATCCCTGACCTCATGCTCATACATTCATGCATCGGCAACGCATGTTTATAAACGCGCCTAATGATATTTGAGTTCATTGTTTCCCTGTTCGTCAGCGTGGATCCTTTATGGGATGACTTGTTTACGAGTTGCTGTGTTGGTGGTTTTTGTACGTCAGCCGAGCAGCCCGTCCTGGCTGGCTGCGGTCACCCTGAATGACTCGGTGAGGTCTGGCGCTTTGCATCAGGACTTGAACGATGGACTGAGGGAACAGAGTGACGATGCGGGCCAGACGACACTGGCAATTATTTCAGCGGGAAATCGAGCGTTGTTCGTGGAAATGGAAAAGAATTGAAAAACCACTCAGGAGTCTGCAAAGATGGGGGGGGGGGGGTGTGCTGTGATGTGCTGTGTGTCCTGCATGCATTATTCTGATGTGGTTATGTGCTTCTCATCTTATTCCAAAGCTTTCCTCCATTGCTCTTGCTTGACGCTCTACTGCATTATAAACCTCGTCATTTGTCCCCTTTTGGTATTTGGCTTGCCAGAGTGTCTATAAACTGAAACAAGAAAAGAAAAGAAAGTGTTTAACAAGCTTAAAATGCGCACCCTGTTAGTCAAAATATTTATTTAATTCCCAGAGCGAAATTACATCAATCCACACTTTATTTCACTGAGTTATTCCATGCGGCCGAGATTCATACTCTTATATATATATATATATATACACGCTATTTTCAACTCCTACTGTGCAGCTCTTTGCGATGTGCCACCCTTGCTGCATGATGCAATTTCCACTTCCCCCGTTTTAACATCATTCTCCTTTGAGTTAGAGAGACGGTCGAAGGGTTCCCTGACTCTTTATGATGCACTCTGTGGTGGCAGCGTTCGCCCTCAAAGGGGAGGAAAATGAGCGTTTCCCGCCGTACCTCAGCCCACTAATACGTCCTGTTGCGAGGAAAAGGCAGGGGGGACGCTCGGCCTGCTGTGACACACTGACTGCGTTACAGGAAGGGAAAACCCTTCCAAGCAGAACCGCTGCACGCATGCATGCCATTTGGTTGTCCTGTCGAGTCCCATGCTAACATTAACCACGCCCTTCTGTCGTTGGCACATGGTTATTGACGTTTCGGATGAATCCTACGCAGGAAACGTGTTCGCAAAGAAGGGGTAAGCCTTTGTTTTGGGTTTATCTCATCATGCGGCAATCCAGAGCCCAGAAGCGGCTGAGATCTGTCTTTGATTTGTTTGTGTTGCCGTGTGGAATCAGAGATCAGCAGCTTGATTGCAGACACTTCTCTTGGTGCTACGTGTCTCGCTAAGCCAGATGCGTTGCTAATTGGGATAGTTTATTGCAGTGCGGTGGTTACCTGCGGCACAGATAGTGCAAATCCTTCATTTATTTTTGTCATGTGAGATTGCAAGTTTGTCAGGGCGTGTTTTTTAGTGTTTGTTTGAGTAAAATATGCTCTTTCAAAAATAAAGTGCTCAGTCTTGGATCCATTTATAAATTTGCTCATTTGAATTTGAGTTGAATTTCATGTGTCTGTGTTCGAGGGGGTGAGGGGAGAGAGGGGGAGAGAGCGGGTGAGGGCTCTCAGGCCTGTGTCTCAGGACTGGTACCTCTAAGGCATGCTCTCCTCGCTGGCCTATCGTTGGTTCTCTTCCACTCCGCCTGCTGGCCCTGCTTTCTCTATAAAGCTAATAGTCACAGCTTCTCCGCCACTCTCATCAGCACAGCGTGATAACATGTGCTATGCCAAGCGTGGACTTTTAAAAGGCAAACTTGATTAGAAAATTGCTGTGATGGGAAAGTGGTACTAAGAGGTTAGCTCAACAGACATGCACACACCTTTTTTTCTTTTTTTACTTCGGTTGAGTTAAGGGTGAGTGGGTCGAATGAGGGGGAAATAAACTAAGTATATACTGGTTCAACGTGGCCACGGGGGAGCTTGGGTGAAGCTAGTGGGACTGTGATGATGTTATGATTGACCGTCCGCATGAAGGAATGAAGCCTGGACAGGTAGACGGACCCTGATAATAGTGATTGATGGCAGGGAAGATGGACGCTGCAGGAAAGCAGAACAGGCTTTGTTTTGTTCATGTCACGCTTCATGGCACAATATCATGATTTTGAATCAACACTGAATCCAATTGTGTTTCATGGCGATTGGGCGTATCAGCTTGGATAGTGCTACATTGTTGTGCCACCCTGATCATGAAGGCAATATAAATCATCTTCTGTTTGGTTGGTGTGAATGAATGGCAGTGACGGTGGAACTGATGTACTACAGTACTTATTGTTACGAGGGTAATTACAAATCGTGCAATCAGCTTGAAAATTGCGGTCACATAGCAATGGCCGCCTCTATTTTCAAACCGAAGGATCATTTGAAAGATAGGTTTGTATTCATGTTTTTCTGATCGTTATTGTTCATTTTGAAACAATTGGTCATTATGGGGTATAATTGTTGTGTTTGAAACTGCGCCAGTGTTTTTCTTTTCAGACGTGGCCAAAGGAAGTTATCATTAGCGTAGATTGCGGTAACATTGATTTAGGAGAAATGGCTGGGGTTCTCTCAGTACGGTTTAGTCTCCCCAACAGAAAATCCTGTGACGTATTTGTTTGTACAAACCCTATAGCTTGAAATTAATATATAATATATATTTTAACGTTTCAGATACATACACAACTCAAAATGCCCCTAAATAATAATGGTCAATTAGAAAAACGGAGAAATACTTAAAATATACATAACATGTATATTTTATTTTCCAACAATTAAGGAGAACTTAGATTTACAAGTGAGCAAAATGTAGAATTAACAGTGTAAACCCTGAGGGCCTCAGATTCTCCTCATTCCACTTTATGGCTTGATTAGGGGCAGGAAGTTTAGCCCACAAAGTGGAGGATCCACAACCAATTGGGTGCTGTTGTTAGCCAGTCTGGCAGCAGGCAGCTGCAGAGAACCGATATGTTTCTTATCAAAGTGCTGCCTGCCCAACACTCATCCCAGTTTGGAGCACATCACTGCATCCTCCGCACACACACGCACACACACACACACACACACACACACACACACACACACACACACACACACACACACACACACA
>JAOTIX010038790.1:0-13910 GCA_027123715.1 Gaidropsarus macrophthalmus
GGGGTGATGATGTCACAGAGGGAGGGGCGGGTCAAAGGTGACAGACAGACAGAAAGATGGAAGTAGGTCAATCAGAGCAGTACTCAAGTTACCTTGGTGTTCAAGGTCATGGGCAGCAGGATCTAAAAACGTAAACTCCCTGTTAGATATCAAATCCCCTCCAGACAGTACTTTATCTTTTGGAGGTCATAAACTTTGTCTTGGCTGCGACTCTGCATTTTGGGCCTCTGGTTTGAAATCTCCCCCCGTTGTAACAAAATTACAAGTAAATTATGAATTCCGGTTTCACTTTAAGTGCTGAAATCAAACTAGGGGTAGATCAGCCGTCATCTGCATGGAGTGCTGCCCTGCTGATTTGATTCATGCACTCAAAATGTTAAAGGCCCATTAGTCAAGGTCAGGTTGTTTTTCAAACATGACAGCAGTCAGTAGGTCTGTGTTAAGAATGAGGTTGGAGAGATTTTCTGGAGGTAATTTGCTCCTGCTGTAATGTATCAAGCACAAAGAACAATCGCAAATACCAGTGGTGAAAAACGGCATGCATTTAGAGATGGTAAATGTTCTTTTTCCCCCAAAAAATTGTCAAAGATGTCTCAAAGATCCTGAAGAACAGAAACAAGAGCATCCGCAACTTACCTTTTAAAATATGAAATTCCTTTTAATAGCTCTCGAAATTCAACAACGGTCGACCAGAAGGCTTTCATTATTCATGTCTGAGAGGGGAACACTAAATTAAATAGTCTAAAAGTGGACCACCTCTCACACCAAAGGCTGCAAACCCTGACCAGCAAGTTAGGTAGGGACTGGCTTGCTGGTCGGGGACTGCCAAGCAAGCAGCCTGCTCCAGACCATGACCGGGCCTCACAATGTTGACGGAGGAGAAGTGCTTGAACACACACAAAAAGGATCAAAAGTGTGGGGGGTGTTTCCAACTATACTATACCGAGAGTTGACAGAATATAGATATACACAAGTCAAACTACAGAGTCCGTCGCAGAAAACACCAGTTAGAGAATACACAGCAACCGGAAAAACTCAAATATCACAAATAAGAATACACAGAAATAAAGGGGAAATTAACCTTAATTGACTTCTCATGTTACTTAACTGGACAACCCACAGCACTATAAAACCAAGCTCCATCACTCTCACTCACTTTTTGCATTTTTTTGGGGGCTTTTCCACCTTTTATTGGACAGGATAGTTGAGAGAGAGACAGGAAATGGGAGGCAGAGAGAGGGGGAATGACATTGCAGGAAAGGGCCGCTGGGACGGGATTCGAACCGGGGCCACCTACAGAGAAGACTATAGCCTCTACATATCGGTCCAGTCAGGTGCTCATCTGAGCTAAACACCAGCCCTCACTCACCCTTTCTGTCTCTGTCCCACTGTGTTCCCCCCCCCCCCCGATGACGACATCGCTGCTAGACCGCAACTGGCAGATGACGTGGTCGATGCTTCGGTGACGTGATTGGCTCTGACGTGCGTGGCAGACACGACGGGAGCCATTGAAATCAGTTCCGGTCACATCGATAGTGGTTATTTTGTCTCCGTTTTGTTGTCGGAGATCAGAGATACCTGTTGACTGACACAGCAGGCTTGATTGTCATCACAACCGGTTTTGTCGTTTACACTGTAAAAAGTCAGTAAAAACCATTGGGGCTAAGGTGTCTGGCTCAGGGAGGGTGTTCGGTCAAGGATGTGGAAAGGGATCGAACCCAGAACCATTTAAAACCTGGGGGTCACAGAAGACACTAGCCTATTCCAGCCATTTCATGGATAATGCCAGTAAATACCACTTAAAAAATGTTTTTGTATTTCTATATTTATACCAAGCTCCACTATAAATGGTATTAATGTACGTAAATTATAAAATTACTAAAAGCGGTTCTGTATGAAACACAATTTGTCATTTTTCAGTAGTTCAATAAAATACAGTATCGTCACTAACTTAACCTAGTACCATGAGGTCGTCCTGTAAGCAATCAATGGTCAATCAATAAATTCATTCATTCCCTTTACTGGAAGAGCAGCACAGCAAACCATAACACACTCAGGCATATGTTGTTATTCCCCTGCACTCTGCTGCCCCTGGACAGTGTTTTGCTTTTAGGGTGATAGCGGAGGTAATGGTGTGTGCGTGTGTGTGCGTGTGGAGGGGGGGGGGGTGTACAGAAGTGATTGACTCCACTCTCGGCATTCACACACCGCATGGCTGCATGGCTTTTGGGTGGTGGAGGTGGTAGGGTGGGTCTAGAGACGTGCGACATGGCTGCCAACCTTTTTTCCCCCGTGTACGGGTTTTCCTTACTCATGAATGAACACGTCATCACCTTGCTGTGGACAGCGCTCTGAGAGGCGCTGTCCGCGGTGCTGAAAGAGGACAGCACTTGCCAAACCGGTTCTACGGGATGCAACTGTACCCTAAAGAAGCACAGAGCAGCCACTCGCCAATCATTCAGTAAATCGTTCGTGTACTGGTTGCGTTACGCATGGGCTTGGTGACAAAGAGAAAAACTTGAATCTGATCTGCGATCGTCCCCAAGTCGTGAGATCCAGCGAGACTTTCGTGACATCAAGCGAGACTCCAGACAGGATAAACCCTCGAGTGGTATCGGAGGGAAAAAGAAAAAGACACATCACGCCGTGACGAGGATGTCGGGGTGGGGAAAGAAGAAAACCTTAGCGGTCGCTGTTCAAGCGGAGCCGTGCATGGGGTGCAGCAGGCGGTCGCCATGTTTATTCCGAGCATCTCCACCGCCGTATCCTCCCCCAAAACCAAACACAACAACCACCACCCTTCCGTGTCCGACGCTCCACAACATATGTGTAATGACAGTGACACTGATCTGGGTTTTTTCGGTGGGAAACTGTTTCGATCTCTAACTATAATTGCCCAAAGAAACATAAACACAGAAGGCCCTGGAGGTGATGACCGCTCCCATTCACCACTGAAGCCGCTGACTTGACCCTAATTAATACAGGCACACACAGACACGCACACAAACCACATGCGTGTGTGCCTGTTTGTGTGTTTGCGTGCGTGTGAGTGTGTCTCCATACATTATGATCGAGAAACTAAATGTAGACAACTACAGAAACCCTGAAATGGCTGTGGCTTTCCTCCGCTGGGTGTGTCTCCCACTAATAGTGTAGCCTCTTTGGCTAATGGTTAGCCCAGTTTGATTTTAATCTAACAACAACATGGGTGCTCTTGCATTAGGAATGAGAACATCATAAGTAAACAACACGTTCATGGCAAGTCGAGTGTTAAAAAGTATGTGTTTATTAAATCTTTAAAATGTCTGTTTTGCAATCAGCTACTCCCCCAAATAAAGTCTCTGAATGAATTCATACTGAGCTATCACCAACACCTCTCATTGGATCTAATACCCAATACGAGTAAACAATTCAAAGATGAAACTATAGATTATTTTAGCGAAGAATCGAGAAACCCATTCACTGAGCATTGTAGCTGGTGACGGTACTCGACGTTCCACGTCCACGTTTAATAACATCGTAATAAAGACACGAAAAAAACACGAAAGTTCCACGAAAAAAACATCGAACGTTCGACGGCTGGAACGGACGAGACTCACCAGACTCTCCGTGCCCAACAGGTCGATCCTCAACGTAGATCCCATCTGGACGACAATAATCCGGTGTGAACGACAGATCCGGGTTTTGAAAGAACTCTTCGAGGTAAACCTCCTGCTGCCGATTGACACAGTGACATAGATGTGTGCTCGTTTTTTTTTGAGCGGTCTCTTCAATCCCATGCCACGCAACAACAAAAAAAAGAACAATCGGCGTTTCCGGTTGTGAAGGCGTCACACGCAGGGTGGGAATATTAAAGGAGTTAGTTCAAAATGGCCAGATCGTTTCCAAACCGCACTTTCATGGATCAACTGCACGTCCACTACTAAATTGAATGTGTTCAAATCAAACCCCTGAATAAACAAGGATTCGGAACTATAGGACACCCATGGGATTTAGTGTCTCCCCTTCAAGAAAGAGATCACAAATACCGTTAGACCCGTCACATGCCAACGTTGTTTAGACAACCAACTTAAGAACAGTAAGAATTAACCTAAAGAGTTATACATTCGCTCACTGTTAAAAAACAACAACCCCTCAACGTTTATTTATTTTTATTAAAATCTACAAGCTTCGTTAAACGCCGATCGGGCTAGTCTTTACTTTTAAATGAAAGTAGCCTACATTACTTCTGCTTCCCTCAATAAAAGCTGACCGAACTGTTTTCTATGAAAACACATTCACACACTTGTTGCACCGTCGATGGGGATCGACACGATTGATTTCTGTCGATATTACAACTTATCAAACGATACATGTGCACTTTCAAATATACGGCATAGCTATAGACTCCCAAAACGCAATGGGAATTCGTAAGGCAACATTTATATATATAAAAAGAAATAGATGGAGCCAGCGCACCCACGCCCAAGGGCATCGTTGAGCGTGTTTATATTGTGTAAACCACGCCACCTGGCGGTGCGGTTGCTCAATTACACACGCAATATTAATACAATACGCACACACTTTATGGGGGCGGGCGTTCATTTATCCAATGCTAGATTGGCAAAGATTTATCCAATAATTGAACCGTTATGTAGGGGGCAATGCAGGTTTGGAGGCCCTTTGTGGATTCCTGTGACTCACTACTAGAATGCCTTAGTGCAGATTAAGTCACATCATGATGATATAGCAGAGAGCAACCCTCTTCCCCCCAAAACACACCTGTTTCGTTGTTTTTGTGTAGTTTTGTTGTTTCAGTATGCTGTAGTTTTGTGGTATTACTCTGATGTTTTCATTGTTTGCTGTAGTCCTGTGTAGGGTTAGGGTTATGGATTGGGGTGGGAGTGCTTTGGGCCCTGGGGTTTACAATGTGTTTCTGTGTATGATGGTAATTATGACTTTGTACCAGTGGGATATCATTCTGAAAATTATAATATATGTTCCGTATTATTGTGGAATCAAATAAATTGAAAATCAATAAATAAATTGTTACAAGAAATTAAGAAACGCAAGGCAATTTCGACCATTCATTAAGCCTATTCATACCAATGACGTGGTCAACAGGATGTTGGCACAATCCCAGGTTATTCTATTCTCTAGGATTTACGTTGATTCATATTCATATTCATAACAATGTTCAATGTTCATACCATGTGGCGCCGCCATGCTGGTGGACACGATTAAACACTCAATTGTATTTATTTGCGCTAGAATCTAAATTACTGTACCATTGACTTGCATAACAGAAATGCTTACTTTAGTTGGCATTTGAAATACTTCTCAGTCCTTATATTAGCATGATTTATATTAAATGTAAAACAAGAGCCTACAGTAGATCTACAGTATGGTTAGATGGTACACATAAGCGTGAGTATGTTTAAAAAAACAACCCATAAATTACTATCCATCAAACAGATGTGTATAAGATGTTATATCTTCTTAAATTTGCAGTTTGAAAACAAATTCAACAATGTTTTTAACATGAAGTACTCCACATAACCCTCCTTATATTCACTCTTCAACTCACACTTAACTGTTTGCCAACGATTCAAAGTATGTGTTCATGTGTCCTTTACACTCTTTGCACCTGCTTGTGACAAGCAGGGGTTTAATTAGACGAGGGGTGGGGAATGTGCTCACCACGTCAGGGAGCACTGGCTTACAGCCGACACATGCTATGTTTGAGGAGCTGCCCCACTCACTCTACTAGATTCATTCATTCTGTACATGTACACGTTTTTTATTTATTTACATTTAGTCATTTTAGGACACCATTTGATGGTGTCCTAAAATAGACCAAGCGTCCTACAGGGGATTCACACTATTAAAAGGTAGGTCGGTCTTCAAGTGTTATATTTCATATAGGGATATGGACGTTAAGGGATCCCAGCTTAAGGGGTTTGACAATGAGTTGGGACACCCTTACACATTTAAGTCCTTTTCGTAAGCTCATTTGTTGAATTATCTAGAAATATGTTGCACATATCTCAACAAGGCTAACGTACATTAAATCAAACCAAAATCGAATGACATCAATAATGAGATTGCCAATCTTCCACCACCAAGCTATGAGTCTACTTAAGTACAGTTATTGGATATGTCCTACTATCTTTCTGACTATTGACAGATGTAAAAATCTCTGTTGTTCCTGTAGATGTTCATGCACCTGTGCATGCATGGACACAAAGCTCAAAATGAATGGAAACATATTTTCTGAGTTGTTGTGGTTGACCCAACATTCACTTGAATACCGACAATAAACACAAACATATCCGTGGTCAGACAATAGATGGGGTTTGAGTAGATAATAACATTACATACCAAGAACCCCTTGTGTCATACTGATTTCCTGAACACCAGAAATAGAGCACTTGATGCACAACTACAGTTTCAATTTAGTGACTATAGCTAGAGCTAAATATAAGCATTTCCTTAATCCAGCTGTCATAGCAATCTGTTAGCGTAGCTCTGGCTAGCCCTGTACACAGTAAACACTGGATATGATCAAAGCCCATTGAGAACCTGTGTGCTGTATGCTTTACATGATTAAAACACTCATTTACGGCTCGCCTGGAAAGCGAGCCACTTGATAAATATTTGCTGCCATAGTCATGCGCGCGTCATGTGTTCAAATTGTTCCGCAGCCAACGTAGCGCGAGAGAACTCATTATCTTTTAAGTATATGCTTCGTGGAAATGGAAAACATACGTATGACAAGAGAATGGTGAGCAGATATCGATGAAATATGTGTTTTTCCCGCTGCGATGGGCCCTCTTCAAAGAGTAAAACAGTAAACAGTAAAAATATGTAACTGGAGAAATACAATCAATTTAGGGACGAGGTTTTTTTTTTTAAAAGTGTGTTTTGCCTGTGCAGTGCCCTGTGTGTGTGTGTGTGTGTGTGTGTCAAACAAATTACATTGAGTCAATGACGTCACCTCATGAGTGGGAGGGGGCAGACTCTCTGGAAGGGACGGATAAACAAGGATTAGTGGGGAGGAACATTAGCTCTCTCTCTTCCTCTCTCTCTCCCCCCTCCCTCTCTCTCTCTCTCTCTCTCTCTCTCTGTCTGTCCCAACCACTCTGGGAACACCCAATGACTGTCAACTGAAAATGGAAAGCACCAGCTCAGACAGGTAAGGTCCAACACGTATTTGTATCGAAGGCGTGCTTTAGGTAAACTATAATACAACATAACAGAAAACAACAGAAAAGACACGTGTGAATTGAACTCCATGAACACTAATCCTTCTTACACAAGGAACACAGTAATCTTGTGTCCTGCGTTAGACAGTCCATACCCTGCATTGTAGAAGAAATTGTGACACATCTAGACTACTTGGCAAATGTCTATCAAGGGTAAAAGTCGGTTAGTGACATGATGTGACGTTCGATGTTACAATGAAATGAAATAATAATCCCTTGGATAGCCTAAACTACAACGCTTTCTTCTAATCATTCAAAGCATGTTGAACCTATTTCAAAAAGGAGGCGTATTGCAAGTGTGTGTTCTCAGTAGAGTGTGACAGACAGTCTGCTATACTTGCACCCTGGCTGCAGGGTGTTGGTCCATGAACACAATACTTAATTTGAACAGCTGACTCTAAAGAAACAAGCTGGATACACCAGGTTGCAGTCAAGGTGAGGCAGTAAAATCATATACAAAATATATTTTCTGACGCTTACTACATTTTAAATTATGAGTTCAAGTTGCCCCTGGGTAATAGCCTAGGAATTTTCTCTTTGAGTTCACATATTTTCTTTTTGAGTTCACATATTTGGCATTGCAATCAGTCTGACAGGGTTCTCCTGGTTCTAGTGAACCTAAGAGAAGCCACAAACAAGGTATAACACTGTGGGCGTTTTCACACCTAAAAGTCCGGACCAAGGTCCGAACCAATGTTCATGTTTAGTCACATTGTATACATTTGATCCGGTTATTTTCGGTTTCACATAGTCATTTTGCTAGCGCACTAAAGAACTTTCTGTCACATGCCTACGGCGTGTCGTCACCATGTACGCGTGTTGCGTCTCCCTTTGATTGGTGAGTAGACGGACGTGCGTCTGATGTTGTCATTTTTCCGTATGAATGAGCAAATCCCGATTGCGTTATTATGGTATTACTACCAGCAGCAACAACGTCAGCACCAACTGCAAGCACAATACTCGCGGGAAATGTACATTCTCGTTGTATGTATGTACTATAGTAGTATCGTACTACTATGACATGCAGTTTCCTAACTTCCTGTTATCGGTCCGAAAGTCTGAACCATCCAGTGTGTTTTCATACTGCAAAGAAACCGAACCATGGTTCAGTTTGATCCGGACCGAGACCACCTCTTTAGGTCAGACCAAATGTTGGTCTTTTGATCCAGACCGTGGTCCGTGGCACCTTTCTCACCGACAATTTTGGTTTGGGCCAAACTGAAAAGTCTGAAGGTCCGGACCAAATGTATGTGTGAAAACGGCCACAAGGCGTCCTCAATGGCGGCCTCAATGTCACTTCGCAGTAGGCCATGTGAGAATCAATTATGAAATAATCTGCCACAGACTAGAGTCTCTGATGCCAGACATGGAACTTGGCTACAACCGACATGGAGTTTTAGAGTATGATCACTGGTCGGACTACAAAAAACAACCCATAATGCAATGCGCTCGGAAATCACAAGACTTTACAATGACGTATTTCAAAAACATTTCAGGAGGTCACTAAAGGCATTTCACACCGACGCTGTCACTTTCCGCTATGTCAGACAAGCTACTATGGCACACATGTTGAGCCTTCTAGTAAAGCGAACAGGTACATATCGGTCTATATTTGATGATACTGTTACCGAGGTGATAAAAGCACCACATTTGACATGAAGCTTCCTTAGGACCTCCTGAGTGAGTTCAGCCAAGGAGCCCAGCAGAAATATTGAAATTTAGTGTCAAAACAGTTCAATCAAGAAGAAAAACAAAACAATCAATATCTATGATTTCTTTTTTTGAGTAGAACTTTCATGGTTAGTACCTTTTAAGACCACTGGATACGCTTAATTGTATGCTAATCCGTGCTCAGGCTAGTAGATCATCCAAATGTTATATGTAAAACAGAATACCAAAACACCTCAGAGACCTCAAAAAACCCTGTGTATAATACAGGCAGAATTATAAATAAAAGTATAGATTATATAAGATTATATATATAGTATAAATATCTCTTAAATGTTGCAGATCTCTTAAATGTTGAGATCTTTCTAACATCTCTCTCTCATTTTTCACTTTTTAAATTAGTTTTATTTGGATTCTTCACAGAGCTAATGTACTCCAGCAGCATATGTAGATCCAATCCGTTGATCCTCCCCAGTATTTTAGTTTTTCCCTGCCATCTTATTGTCCCGCCTTGTTCAGTTCTCACCTGTTTTCAATGATGTTTAGGCTCCTAATTAAACCCTGAACACCTGACTTTGTGTTTGTGAGTTATTGTTTTTGATCACCAAGAAGCTCTGGTAAGCTCTGTGTTTGCCCATTTGGGCCTTTTGATGTATTGCAAGGATAGCAACACATTGGGCGTCTGCATCCTAAAGCCCTTGTTTTGTGAGAGCTAACTACTGAATTCATAGTTTGTTCAATGGTTTTGTTAGGCTGGATCACATCACACCAAACCCTCTGTGTGTGTGTGTGTGTGTGTGACAGAAGGATAGATGATATGTTGTTTTCATATTGTAGACATGTTGCAGTAAGAGGCAGGTAAGGTAACTCCTTTATTAGTCTCACAATGGGGACATTCGTTTTTTACTCTACTAATTATAGGGCTAAAATACACATACACAAATACAGACAGGCCCATAGACATGCAATGAGAGAATCATGCATTGGTGAAGTTATAGGCTGCCACGTAGCAGCACCAGGGAGCAGTTAGGGGTTGAGTGCCTTGCTCAAGGGCACCTCTTGGCAGTGCCCAGGAGGTGAACTGGCACCTCTCCAGCCACCAGTCCAGCTGGGACCTCTACGGACTGAGCTTCTGCCACCGCTCTCTGTAATTTGCAATGCAATTTTGCTATATTGCTTTCATACAATTATACTGCAAACAAACTTATTTGTATTGAAAAGTCTCCTGTCCAATCAGAAATATATCAATAATTCCATAGAAACCAATTGTTGTATAATGACTCTTAATTATCAGTTGGGGGTAAATAAACATACTTTTTTAACACATTGACATATGTTGGAGGAGTTCACTAATATAAACAGAAATATAGATATAAAATGTTAACTTTTAGATGACCTTGTTCAGTACCTTGAAAATTACTGTGATTTGTGCGCATATTTCATTACTTGAAATAAGACATGCTTTAATTTTTTTTAGGCCAAATCTACAATATACTCTTAGGGTATAGACCCTAACACCAAAATGTGGTGCTTTTATCACCATCGGTAACGGTATTTTCACCACCCCAACGGACTAATAGACAATAGGCTTACTACGACATTCTCATTTATTGTAAGCTGTCACAGATAACGTGCCGCAGCAGCAGACCGTGATCTGGATGTCGATATGGAGGACCAGGAGGACCCCGTTGAGATGGACCATAGCCTGACCGTGGTTCTGCCGTCGGGGCTGGAGAAGACCGTGACGGTGCACGGCAGGTAGGACGTCATATCTGAACTAGTTTGCTCCTGACAAAGTGGTCGACAGCTCCCTGGCGTTCACAGTGGCTGCGGTTGGATGTTGCGTTCATGACCAAATACAAATCACGTGTTCACAGTAAACCCGTGATGGACCTGCTCGTCACGCTCTGCGCGAGGTACCACCTCAACCCCTCGGACCACACCGTGGAGGTCCTTTCGCACAACAAGAACCACGTTGGCTTCAAACCCAACTCTCTCATTGGCTCGCTGGAGGCGGACACCATCGTGCTGAAACCTAAAGGCGGACAGGACAAGAGCAGGAGGCCTTACAAGCCAGAGGTCAACAAAACAACCGTTTTTATTTATTTATTTATTTATGTATTCTTTACCCCAAATGCATAATGAAGACTGTCAAAAGTATTATATGAATAATATATATACATTGACATATACATCGTTTTTTTCCACACAAATTTCTTTTGTATTCTAGTATTTTATATAATGCAGTTTGAGGGTGTAATTGTTAGTGTAGGTGAGTTTACCCACAAAATGTAAAGTCTAACGTCGTTTGAACTCCGCACAGGCGACTGTACGTCTTCTGATAAACTACAGGAAGTCCCATAAGACGGTGGTGCGGGTGAATCCCAGGGTGCCACTGGATAACCTAGTGTTGGCCATCAGCGAGAAATGCGAGTTTCAGCCAGAGTCCACCGTTCTGCTGCGAGATTCCCTGACCCAAGAGCCTTTGGACCTCACCAAGTCCTTGAATGACCTGGGGATCAGGGAACTATTTGCCAAAGATACAGCCGGTAAGCTGCTTCAACACTTTGAGTACACCCACTAATGAGAGTGTGTAAGGCTTGTACATCATCACAGCCTCGCAATGAAGAACTCCATTTTGAAAGTGTGGTAGCATTGAGTCATTGTGTTGGGAGTAACGTGTCATAGTTTGTCATGAATATAAATTGTTGTGTTAAACAGCCACAATGCTTCTCATGTGAGATGTGGCAAATGAAAGTATTAATGAGCATAGGTTACAGTATATTTACGCTGATTTAGGATTTACACTATTAAAATTCTTTGTACTATGAAAATAGTATTGCCATCTCATCCTCCATGATGAATGTACAAGCCCTGTTATACATGTAAAGCCATACCTGCTAAAGGACAGGCTTGTAATGGTGTTTACTGGTTTACAATGTCATCTGAAAGCACTTTTCGACACAACTTTCCAAAACTTTTTTCCAAAAGTATTATTTTTCCTTTTTTAGTTGTTGCCGAGTAAAATATATCTTTCCTTTCCGAGGTGAACAATACAGTTGATGCAACACCTGCAACCTCTTGGCAATATTTCCACATGAGCCTAGAGTACTGTACACACACCTGAATACTAATTACGTTGTCCTCCTGCTCTGAACCGGCAGCTGCACAAACATCCATCGAGGTCCTCCATGCAACAGAAACCCCGAAGACTGATTCAACAGGTACCACTCTCACCTAAATTCGTGCCACCACTAGATGGGATGACGTGTGCGTGCTTTAGAGTAGGATTAAAGGGGACCACTTCGGAAAAATGTGGAGACCAGTGTATTTCCGTATTTCATATCTTTTAAAGTTTGGATAAACGATTCATGCATTTCACACAGTTCCTGTGGAAGACCTGCAGCCTTCCAGCAGTGAGAAGAAAAGGCTGGGAAACGGGGGATTCCTTAGTTTGTTTCGAAGAAAGAAAGACAAGGTAGGCTGCAGAATTAGTTATTTTTGAATTGTGTCCCCCTTGATAATATGCAAAAATGATGGTGTCACTTGTGTTTACTATTTTGTTGTAGTCATCTCGTGGGTTGACTCAAACTATTACTTTGACTCGCTACTGACATGGGCCATAAATACCTCTCTCATCAAATGGCATATATATCCTAACCTCTCTCCAACATGGCAATCTGGATTGTCATCGGTTATACCGGCATCTAAAAACTGTGTGCTTTTCCTTTCCCTGAAGGACGGACGGGTGTACGAGCCTGTATCTCAGGACCTCAAGGAAGTGGCAGCATCAGTGAGCGCTAGCTCCACAGGACTTTGCCCCACTGATGGGACTGCGTCCGACACGCCCAAAAAGAGGCACGCCCCTCGACCACCAATGATGGCGTCCCAGAGTGTGCCCGACAACCTCAACGGCCAACGTGTCGTAGAATCCCAGGTAACGGCACTGGATCATTTTATACTTTATTGACTCAGAAGGCCATCTTCTCTACTGGGTCAATAACAGAATTCGGTGTCCATTTCACAGTGGAATTTCCAAACATATAAATGTTGGATTGGGTTGGATTACATTGTGATACATGTCTGAGTTAGGGTTCACAGGTTTGCTGTGGAAATGGTAAGAACAACATTGCTTCAGGTCCCACTCCACCCAGATGGACATGAGTTATTCAGTTGAACTGTTCAAATATTGTAGTTGAAACATGACTGTTTGTCACATGCACACAAAATGGCGTCCACAGTACCAGTGTTGAATGAAAATATAAGGCCATTATGGAAAGACCGGCACGTTCACACAACACCCACTACAAGTTGGCCCTGAAATTCACAAACCAAAAAAGGAAACATTGAAATAACCTTTTAACCACTACATGGAGCAACCGATCCAAACAAGTGTTGGTGACCCCCTTCCCCCTGAATGTTTGTTTGTTGTTCATCCAGAGGTCCGCAGAATCGACCTTGAGGAGGACCAAGAGGAGAGCGCCGCGTCCTCCCGGCGCTAATTCCCCGGCCCACCTGCCTGCAGACACCGAAGGGAGTGCAGGTAAACATTGCATCCAGTGTTGGTTTAAGGTCTGAAATAACAGGCTGCACTTCTGCAAAGTCAAAGACAATGTTGCCTTTCGCAAAGTGCTTTGTCGCTGGCGACCGCACGATTCGGGCAGGTTTGATTCCACTTGAGCAAAGTGCAATTTACAGTTCATCAGAATCGGTAACCTTCATATCAGAGCACACACACACACAGACAGAAGAGTTTCACGAGGTCAAGAAGGCAGAAGTTTAATAAAGATTTACATGTAAAGCCAAATGCCAGTAAATTGCAGCGCTACGAGTTTAAATCCACTTGACTGCATGGCATTCTGTCAGTTGACCCCATTCAGCCCCATCACATTGTAACCAGCTGGGGCGGGGGGGGGGGGGGGGGGGGGGGGGGGGGGGGGGGGGGGGGGGTGGGGGGGTGGGGGGGGTGTTGGGGGGGGGTGAGGTGGGGTTGGGGTG